>BGZK01001137.1:0-202613 GCA_005406025.1 Eumeta japonica
CCTCGTTACAGTTATATAGTAGTGTGGATATATACCAATTCTTAATGTGTTTTAAGTTGTTTCTCTACATTGTAAAAAATTGTATTTTTGTCGTTGAAATGCATTGAAATTTAAATGTTTTCTTTTAAAATCTGTGTTGGTTATTTTTAAGTAGCTCACTTTGTGATTCCTCTCAATCAATTACTGTTTCTTATTCAATCCATTTACTACAATTTTTTTTGTCTTCTATTATTTTTTATTTGTGTTTCCAATGTATTATTTTTTATCTGTAAGTGAAAACTTGTAATCGACTAACACAGTTATAGTTAGTTACATATCTTGATACATAATAGCTCCTAAGTTCTCATGACCAAATAAATAAATATACAGTATATATGGACTTACAAAGGATTTTTCGAATATGTTTTTCTGATTTATTAAACTTTAAAATAAAATATGTTAATTGATTCATTTTAAGATGAAAAAGAAAAGAACAACGAAATTTGTATTAACAATACATTTCATTTCAACAAATTTTAGTGGGTCACTGTCACCCGCACGTCGTGGAGGCCGGCCGCAATCAAATGTCTCTGATCTCGACCAACAACCGTTATCTTCACGACGAATTGGTGATACTCGCCGAGAGATTGGTCAAAACGCTTCCTGAGCCGTTGTCGGTCTGCTTCCTCGTAAATTCAGGATCGGAAGCCAACGACTTGGCGCTAAGGCTCGCAAGGATATACACGAAAAAACAAGATGTCGTAACACTCGACCAGTAAGTAGAAAATTTACGAAATGTCTTATACGATATTGATGGTTGGTGACTTACCAATTCTCGTAGAAGATTTTTCGAATATCGTGTGTGCGGTACTTAATGACAGAACGTGTGAGGTGACAGCGATC
The DNA here is from genome assembly GCA_005406025.1 of Eumeta japonica. Taxonomy (NCBI): domain Eukaryota; kingdom Metazoa; phylum Arthropoda; class Insecta; order Lepidoptera; family Psychidae; genus Eumeta; species Eumeta japonica. Next base: position 883 of record BGZK01001137.1, read on the forward strand.
ATTTAATTTATGGAAATAAATCGTTTCCAATAATAGAAAAAATGATATAATATCACACTTGTTGAGTTTGTATTTGTTGCATAATTTTACCACTTTGTTACAGTTTCGGTAAGCCATTTTTATGTTTTATTATTAATTTTTTCGATATTTACATTTAATAATTTCATTGCCTATTATAATCGATATAAATATGTTCGTAAGATTGCTGTGGCATAAATGGAGACGCCTGAAAGTGTGAAGCTAGGCTTTTTTAGGGTGCTACTAGCGCCTGTTTGTTCCAGCGCGTATCATGGGCACCTCACGTCTATGATTGATGTGTCACCCTACAAGTTTAGCCTTCCCGGGGGCTCTGGGAAGCGAGAGTGGGTACACGTGGTGAGTCCACCTAATACATATTGCTGGGTCGCACACCCACGCGCGGTAGACGCACCCTTACAGCAGTAAATTACCATTAGCAGAAAAAAAAATGCCGAATTTAAATATTCACCTGAATTTAATATATAAATGAACAGGTTATTTACCAAATCCTAAAAAAAAAGCTAGCGTCTTTTCCATGCGTGCCTCAGTGTGCGGGCAGCATTTACCTTACCAGTTTGAAGCATTTAGTGCCTTTGTGCTAAAAATATATTTTTTTTCTGTGTGTGTGTTATAATTCACAATGACGCAATTCCGACACACACACACGTAAACAGTTTATCAATCTTTAATGACTGTGCTTACGTAGCGATTGCATTATTTTTTACTATCATATTTATCTTATCGCGGTTGAGAAAAATGCGTGCATTGCGCGTGAGTCGATCATGAATAACGCGGTTAAGCCGTCTGAAAATCACGTGCCGGTCTTTAGTTTTACAATATCATATAATTTATTTAAATAATTCCATACGTGTCGTGACTATCATCATTGAATTTTATTATGATATGAGAATAATGTTCATACGAAAGACATAATGCATATATAACATTAGTATAATGTAGGCATGATGTATTTTTGCACACTTATTTTATAAAAGTAAACGATATTTAAGGTAAATGATTTTTAATTATACCCCACAATAATGACTAAACGGCAGATAATTGATATTCGTTAACTTTCTCATAAATAATGTCAATAATCATTAATTAAATTATGCGGACATATTACATACATTATATTTGGAAATTGATTGCAAATTTAACGTATCCAATTTCAGGAAAATCAATTAAGAATCTCTTCCACGGCTTCACTTTAAATTCGTTTTTAACAGTCATTTTCACAAGTCAAAATTCGTTTTATAAGTGACTTTTTTTTAAAGTGAATTTAAAAGAAAGTCGTGTTAGAGAGCCTAAGCCATGGGTCAAAATTAATTTACTCTTAACTAGTTTAATTAATATTACCATATTTTAAATTGATTTTGTGATTATGTTCATGGTTAATTTTAGTTGAAGTTTTTGTCTTCAACAATTTTGAAATCTCTCTTTTCATCAGTTTGTATTTGTGTGGAATAGAAGCCAGGATAGAGTGTAAAAATTTATTGACCTCTTCCACGGCTTCCTTAAAGATTTATTCTTAACTAAAAGTCTGTCTAATTACGAATTTCGTCTTTAGAATTAACTTAAAAATGTATTTAAGAAGAAGTCGCGGAAGAGTGTACTTGTCGTTTCTTTGAAGTACTACGTAGAAGCTCCCTATATATAGTCAAATTCAGGTAAATACAGGAGAAAATATATTCAATCAGGGTTTCGACCCATATCTCAATTCTGATATCGATCCTGATCTCCATGGCGATGCAAATCTAACCTTGATTCCGTTTCTGAGACATTTCGATAGGCATCCAGATCTTAGCCCGATACTGTATTAGCCCAAGTTTAGGAAAATTGGATACTTCATTCCCAAAAATTTAAACTTTATGTTACTCATGTATAGAAAACGACATGCCATTACAGCATTTGTTCTCAAATTGTGAAGAATGTACAACAATTTTTCACATTCACAATAGCAGTTAAAAAGTAAAAAATATATATTCTGTCATATCTCTGTCCTTAGCAAGGCATATTCTAACAATGGTACGGACATCGGTTAGAATTTTGTATAGACACGATTTTTTTTTTTATAAAGCTTTAGAAGTCTACGCAGATATAACAGAATCATTTCCTGCGACGCAGGCGCCCGTTCCGGACGTGTACCGCGGCAAGTACATCCGCCCCGACGACTCCGACAGCGAGGTGGAGTTGGGCGGGATGTACGCGGACGAGGTGGGCAGGATATGCCAGGAGGTGAAGATGGATAAGGGCGGCGTCTGCGCCTTCATCGCCGAGAGCTTGCAGAGCTGCGGCGGGCAGATCGTGCCGCCCGAAGGCTACCTGAAACGGGTGTACGAGTGAGTAGCTCTCGCCGTTATATATATATATATGTATATGTATATATTTATATGTATATATGTATATATATCTTGTGTATATATATAATCGAAATACAACTGACTGACTCGTCACTAGATCTCTGGAGCAATAGGTCTGATTGCTTTGAAATTTAGGATAGTTACTCTTTTCGGGACGTAGCCGCTCACAGAAGAAGGGTTCTATTAAAAAAAATTTTTTCATCATATTGTTTCTACGCGGGCGGAGCCGCAGAAAAAAGCTATTATATACATATATCAATTAATCCCAAAGTAATCTGTATCGTTAGGCTCTGTTTTAATTCTTTAGGTGTGAGCTTTATTAAAAGGTATAGTTTTCAGTAGTAGATTAAACTCAAAATATTATTCTTAATTATATATAGTAGTTTATTTATTAATGTTTTTACTGCCGGCGTTTGCATCTTACGATACGTCACTGAGCGGGGGCACTAAAAAAAATTGCAAATTACTGGTGGATTTGCATTTACCCGCCACTGCTTTTTAAATAACACCGATTGGCTGAATAAAACGGAAAATTAGTATCGATGGGTTGCATTTTAATTATTTATAAATAATTATATAATCTGTGCTATTTTCAAGAAATAGGTTACCAGATCTTAAATCTAATTAAAATACTGAGATTTCTTTCAATTTTTTGAGTTTAAGCTTTTATGATTTTATATTTCGATGTATATTTTATACATCAGAAAAGTGCTTATTTAATTAAGTAAAACATTGTGTATATACCACTACGAAACAAAAATAAAATGCTCAATTTCATATAACACAAATAAACAAGAAGGTATTCAAAATGGTCGTTGCCCTTCGTTATCATGTGACATTATTTTGAGTCTATGAACTAGTAATTTAACTTAATTATTACGAGCGCCGTCCACCTTATCAAAAATATAATAAGTGTATTTCCAGCATGATGAGTGGAAAAATGGTGTAATTTTATGATTACCGTTATCTTCGTTATTGCATCGTTAATTGATGTTTGTCAGTAATATATTATATATCTGGAACGTTATTTAAGGAAAGTGGGACCGACGACAACAGTTTAATATAATAAAATAAGACTAGTGTTCATATGACCCGAAAAATACATGAAGTTAAAAACGTTATATGGTATAAATTTGTTTAAGTCGATTTTTTGGGAGCCATTAGCACTGCAAATATAAATAAAAATGTGAAATAGAAAAAGGTACTTTCCATTGTGCGGTTGTCAGTTGGTCTCGGGTAAAGATGACTGTTGGTAACGAAAATGACGAGTCATATATGAGGAATTTGTATGTGAGCGCTGAGGCGAGGCATTAATTGTGAGAGCTCTAATTAATGCTTTTCTACTTCTATGTTTTTCACTCTAATGTTACTGTCTTGTTTAGAACAATGACGGTTTTATTTTTATTTATTATTAACAAAGAAAAATATATGATTTAAAAGAAATAAGTACATCACTTAAAATATTAATTTCCTGTGTAAGAATACATTATTCAGAAAACAGCATTGTATCTTGTTGTCGCATCGGGTTTTATCGTCGTATTGCTGCATCACGCCCTCTCACAACTCCTTATTACAGATTGAGATGCTTGGGCCATATCTCTTCATGTTGGCCCAAGGCGTGTAGGGAGATGCTAACGAACATTATCACCAATGAGATCACACGTCTGAAAGAGACGGCTGACGTGCTCTCCGAGTCACGGAACGCGTGTTCAATTTGACTTTCATCAAAAATTTATTGGCTATGTCGTCTGTGGTCAGGATCGAACCCTGTATCTTCTGGCAACACTTTTGCTAATGAGCTATAAAAAAAAACTGATCAAATATTACGGTTTAAGCTGTATCTTTTTACAAGTGTCTTTAACACAAATAACAATCAGGCTTACAATAAATAGTTCTAACCGGTTCCGAATTCAAGAGCCGACAAACGAATTTGGTATCAGTTTAGAATGTTGCATTCCAATCGTTTTCCAGGTACATCCGCGACGCGGGCGGGGTGTGCATCGCCGACGAAGTGCAAGTGGGCTTCGGTAGGGTCGGAACGCACATGTGGGCGTTCCAGACCCAGGGTGTCATCCCGGACATAGTCACCATGGGCAAGCCGATGGGCAACGGCCACCCGGTCGCCGCGGTCGTCACAACTTCCGAAATTGCTAAAAGTTTCGCTGATACGGGTGTCGAATATTTTAATACGGTATGTATATGATACAGATTGGAAACATAGAGATAGTACGCTTTTGAATAATGCTTTGAGTGTATATTGATTGAAAAATATACGTATTGTTTATGAAATCCGACTTTCGATTGGTACGGGTTTCAATAATACACGAAAAACTATTGACATCGACAATGAAGTCAACATTAAGCGACAATTATAACAAAGTTTTACTTCGTCACTTACTCTAAAATGAGAAAGTAAGCGGATGGATGAATTCAATGCTACCAACCTAACAATATTGACAAATTCTAGTAATTTACTAGCCTTACTTACTTAATTAATTTTAACCATTTGGTTAAAATTAATTAAGTTATGTAATCTTTTTCGCGTGGTATGGATATATATGAATAAGATTCTATCTTATGCAAGTTGCATTTATTACGAAATAATTAAAAATGGAGAAATCGCAAAACTTATCGGAATTTATAGATAAACGAAAAATCTATTTTAATCTATATCTACAGTAATTGATTTTAGTTACAAGTAAGGTAACAAATTAGAAGTGTGAATCGGAATACGTGTGTTTTAAAGTGATATATAGTGAAATCGTTGGAATGGATGAATTAAATTCAAGTTTTTTTTTCGATTTTTTTTGTGCAAACAACTGATGACAATAAGTAGTACTGTACGCGACCATGAAGCGCGAGCTAGACTCACACTTACAAGTCTTTTCACTTATTGACTATCTCATAACAGTCTAATGAGTATGATTTTGAACAGTATTTATGAATTTAATGTTTGTGTTTTATATAGGTCTAATGTTAAAATTTCAGTATGGCGGCAATCCGGTGTCCTGCGCGATCGCCAACGCGGTGCTCGACGTAATAGAAGAGGAGCGTCTGATGGAGCGCGCCGCCCGCGTCGGCGCCCACCTGATCGAGAGGTGCCGCGCTCTGCAGTCCCGGCACGAGTTGGTGGGGGACGTTCGGGGCTTGGGCTTGTTCGTGGGGGTGGAGCTGGTCACCGACAGGGGCACGAGGACGCCGGCCACGGCGGAGGCCAAGCATGTTGTTAACAGGTACGTAGCTTTATTGAGAAACGTTGCCCTGGTTTTAGGTTTCGCCGCGGTCGGTCGGCAGAAGAAAGGATTTTGTATTTGTGTTTGTAATTCCGACCCGCTTCGGAAACATCAAATCCTGCAACTGCTTTATGCGTTAGTAAGCATTATTAACACCGTCGAATTTCACAATTTTCAATTATAAATTTATTAAGAAACGAAAAGGTTACGCTCTGGCGACCCTTCCCTCGGCGTCACTCCCGAGGCCCCGACCCTCGCGGCGTCCTATGCCCTTAAGGAACACCCATAGGGAAGTCATGCGCGGACGATAACAGCTCCATGCCGACCGACCGCTTTAAATGAAGTCATTATAGCCTTTGGGTTATGGTGACATTGTTAATTTGAAGGTTTTTGTTCAGTGTATGTGTGAACCCCATACTACGACCGCAGAAGGACACGGTTATGCCGGGAAATTTTTACCATCTTCTTCCTGAAAAGGAAAACAAAAAAAGACGTTTAAATCTTCTGACACTAAGAATTTTTTACAGACTATATTTTACGAACATCCTAGCTTAAAGTGTAAACGAAAAGCAGACATGAATTCTTTTTATCTGGCATTGTGATTCAAATAGTAATAAACAGATTTACATATAGTGTTTAATTATAAAAGACTTATAGATCAATCTATGTATATATATATATATATATTACAACATCACAACGCACGTAACTCTGCCGCTGTGAAATTAGTTACGAAAGGGTTGCAGGGGCGTAAAATAGGTACAGGGAGAAGAAGGAAGGGTTGGATCTACGCGAATGATTTTATTTGCAGGCAGTTTAGAGCGGCAGAGTTTCGTCTGGATCTAGAGACTGGAATTTAGTAGAGAGATTCTTGTCGTAACGTAGGCCAACGCTAAAAAAGTATTTTTAGTAATTCAACCCCTAAGGGGATGAAAACTGTGAAATACTGTTGTATGGAAAGTAGAAACAGTTGATTTTATATACATAGAACTGTTGAAGCTATTGATAACAAAACTTTATTTAGCTGCTTATTATAAATGAAAAATAACTACATGTATTGTTTTGGAAAAGTAGCTCCAAGAGGGTAAAATAAGGAATGAAATGTTGTATGAAAAATCTAAATCGCTGTGTATTACGTTTGTTTTTTTGTATGTTTAAAGCATTTATTGGGTTACTACGAAACTAGGTATTTATTGTACGCGTGAACAAAAAGCTTTCGAAAAAAAAACTTGACTTCTTCTTCACATTTTTTTTTCTAAAGATTCTAAGAATTCTTTTACTTATAAAAAGTTCCATGATCTCCAAGTAATATAACTTAAATTTTATTTTGATACTACGAGCTTTTGCTACAACTTCAACAAATCAGAACCATTCCGGCAGCTGAATCGAAATTACATACCGGAAGAGAATTAGAATTGAATGTTGAGACCAAAATCAAAAGTGAAAATGAAACCAAAGTCAAAATGGTGTGTGGTATCAAAATTAGAATCAAGAGCGTAACCTGTATTAAAATGGGAAACAGTACTGAGATAAAAATTTAAAATGGAAACAGAATCTCTTTATATTAAAACCGGAGTTGGAATCAAAAGCGGGACTGCGGTCAGAATCAAGAACGGGTTAGATGTCGGCATCTTGATTTCCTGATGATTATACGAAAATAGGGAACTCATTTTATATTTACGCGGGCGGAACCGCGGGCAAAAGCTAGTATTATAATATATAAATAAGTCACATTATTGTTAAATTTTGGTTTGGATATTGTGCTCACTACACTAACTTATAACGATATTGTGCTGACTTGATTACAGAATGCGAGAGGAAAAAATATTAATTAGCCGAGACGGGCCAGACAGTAACGTACTTAAGTTCAAACCGCCGATGGTGTTCACCGCACAGGACGTGGACAGGCTTGTGGACACCTTAGACAGGGTGCTGGGCGAGCTGGACGGCGGGATGCTGCAGCGGACGAACTTAACTCTGGAGGTGATTAGAATTTAAACTCGTTCGACAATTTGGATTTGAGACAACAACTGAAATTCTGTCTCATTTGCGTGTTGGTCGAGATAACAAATGAATAGAAAACAAAAAATTGATAGTAGTCGGTCATTAAATGACCGGAGTTAAATCTCCTCCCTTTATAAAACAATTTTGCCAAAGAAACCATAGTCATTGAAGTAGCTGTTTCTGAGTAAAATAACTTAGAACATCAACGTTAAAATGTTCTAAGTTGCCAGCCACCTGATCGCGGTCGCTTTTGCAGTCTGGCCGAACATTTATTAGGGTTATGTCTGTATTATGTATGTGTATATTTTCAATTATGTATTTTTGTTATAGTTACTTTGGCAAAGTTATTCTAAAAAAGAAGGATATTACATAATAAATATTTACGAAAAGATGCAACATAAAATCCATCCTCAGTTTGTCTTATGATAAAAGAATCACAAAAATGTAACTGTTACTTCTCAACTGTTACCTTTAAGTCTTCATAGAAATAATAAAGTAATTTTTTTATTTGTACTTACAAACATTTTTGTACATAAATCCTTGGTTAAATATGAAAACTCTATTTATGGTGACGATATTTTAAATTATATTCAATATTTTTTTTAAATAATGGCTATTACTTTCAGGTTACTGTAACGCCTATCAGCGACAACGTAGAGAACACCAAAGAAGTAGTTTTGAAAACTCCAGTACAGCAAACCATCAAGAGTCTGTGATGTTTTAATTATGTATTTTGAATGTGTAATATCGAGTTAGGTATTTATTTTAATTTTTACTTTATTACTTATTTAACAAAATACTAAAATATAAATATTTGTTACGAGGTACCTGATTTAATGATTCGTTTTGAGATTAGCAATTGAAGTACTGAGAATTTTATTATGTATTTCAAAAGAATAATATTTTGTATTATTGCTGCATATTTTTAAGAACTGGTAAATTGAAATTCATCAGCTTAGACTTAAGTGAATGTTGACAATGCAATTAGTTTTAAGGTTTAATTGAGAGCTATCTTGGTGTGTAATTAACTACATAGTTGGTAATTGTTAATTTTTTAAAATTTTGTTATAGAAAATATCGAATATTATCGTATGCGCATTTTATATTTAAAAAATGGACGAAATACGTTCAATGAAATAAGACTTAAATAAAGTAAACATCAATTAAACTAAACACGTTTTTATTTTCCCTTAATAGGGAAATAATTTAATTTTTTTTCAGAATAGACTGCAATCAAATTAAGCAGTAATTTGGCGAGTGTATTTTATCCATAACGATGTAAAATCGATTTTCTCTTTTCATTTCAAAATTCTTTTTTTTTCGTAAATTAGAGGTCGCAAATACATTTCTTTTGAAGTCATATTTTCAAAAAAGGAAAATGTGCTCTTGTTTTGTTGATGCTTTTATTCCGTCAACGAAGAAATGTGGACGTTATAAAATAATTGATAACATTTCAAAAACAAACTTTTCGCCCTGATTTTATTCTATATGTGCATGATGGATCTTATTACGTATCTTTTCGCAACATTCATAATCTCCTTTTGTTTTAGACCAACTTTGCCAAAGTAACTACAATGTATCATTAAAAACATACTTATAAAAAATAAAATAAAGTAATATAGACACAATCCTAATAAAGGCTAGGTTAGGCTGCAAGCGCAGGCATGATACTCGTAGGATGGCCGGCCGCGCGGCGCGTTGCAGCGCAGTTTTACGTAGATGTTTTAAGCTATTTTTCTCAGAAACGGCTACTTAAATGCTATAGTTTCTTTGGCAAAATTGTTTTACAAGGGGAGGGGATTATGAATATTTGCGAAAAGATGCATGATAAAAGCCACCCTATATATACGATTTGAAAAAAAAATTCTCAAAATAAAGCGAAAAACGGGAAAATTCAAATTGATCCAATGACGTTACTAGTATTTTGTTGTCGTTATGATCATGAAGCTAGAAATTGACCGTCCACTCGACCGCTGCACTGAAAGAAGTACAACATGAAGCTAAGAATAAAGCTGCATGAAGCATAACGCCAATACCGAGAAGCCGAGCGGTTGACAATTTCATCATTCGTGCACTTTTATTCGCAGCATGAACATGACAAAAACATAATTTGTATCTTTTTCTTTCGTGAGAATATTTCAATTGACTGTCGCGTTAAGAATATACTCCCCTTTCCTCGGTCTTCCCGTATTTCTCTCGAACATTTGTTTCACTGAAAACTGCTTCAGTACATTTTCAATCGATTTCAAAAAAAGGAAGAGGTTCTATGTTAGACTGTATGTATTTTTTCTGTATTATCAGCGATAATTTCGTCAATTATGGATCGATTTCCATGTTTTTTTTAAAGGATATACTTCCGTGGTGGTACCATAGTCACCAAGTTTGGATCTGATGATGGCATCCCAGGCAAATTGACTGTTACTCTCAAATTTATAGGAACGTATAGTGTGTTTGAGCTCTTTTGCATCTGGTAGCTATCATCTCACGATGAACTGATGATTGAAGTCACATCACTCTTTAACGTACTAGGAGTTAGGGGATGATACTGCAATTTATCATCAGAAATAACTTTTCAATGGCTATCAGTAAAACTTAGTGTACACAGAATTAAAGTTAATTACTTATGAATCTATCTGCATAATTTCATTCATATATATGATTCCAAAGTGACGATCCTTAGCAGAAACACATCGGAACTTTATAGACGATAATAGTAGAAACAGAGTGGAATCTAATGTGGAAGTAAAAGAAAATGTGAAAAAGTGTGTTTACAACTTTTCTGTGTGGTATACATGGAAAAAGTGCAACAACGTAACTTTTTTGGCCTATAGTGCATTTCTTTTAATAATGGTTTCGGAACCCTATAATAAGCGTGGTCCGACATGCTCTTAGTCAGTTTTTTTTTCTTCATTTTTATAATTTATAATAGAATAGATTTTAATATATTCTTCAATCACAGTTTTTATTATAAGCAACTTGTAATGTATCCAAGAGAATGATTCTCGAGATCAACAAATATGTTTTACATACTTCAAATGTCTCAGACGGAAATGTAATCCTGTTTTATTAATATGGAAAAAAAAACACCAAAAAATATATAAGGTATACAAAAATAACCATAAAAAATTAGAATAACGAGATCCTTTAATAATTCAGTTGTCAAATAAACTAATAGGTACGATGTCTTTTCTCAAATTGTCGTATAGATATCGGAATGAAAACTAAGTACTCACTGATGTAAAGTAAGTCCAGATGATTTAAGTCTTTTCCAATTCTGGAATCTTATTCTTTTAAATGCATGAAGGCTTTTTCAAACTGACAACAATCTCTTACAATCACACACGTCAATTGTAAAATAATAAATGTGACATCTCTATTAAATTATACGATTGCATAGAGATTAATCTCTTTGAACATATGAAATATTAGTTTAAAACAGAAACAGTTGACTTAAATCTCACATTTGACGCTGATATTATCGGTTCATTCGTTTCACAGTAGCGCGAATCAGCGACAACGAACATTTATAGACGATCTTAAGACATCGATGCAACTAGAAAGCGGCAAACAGAATACAGCACGCTTTAAAATATTTGAAATGTCGAGAGGGAATCCGCGATCCGTGTACAATAACCGCGCCGGCCCGAGGATAAATCATGAAATCGTCCCGCTCTAGGGGCCTTAAACCGCCCGCCCTACAAAAGACTGAGTCCTTTCAAACTGTCTTTATCATCGAGGAAACGAACTTTACTGCGGCAGTAAAAAAAAAACATCGCAGAAAGCTCTATGGATGCCGTTTACGTGGATGCTGTTCGTCTTTATTTGTTTTAATTCGTTTTATTGTACGCATGATTTAAGCGAATTGGAAACAAGGCGTATATATTTATTATAGAATTGGATAAGAAAGAAAGTCATCCCTTTTGGGCCAAATCTAAAATACGATCAAACAAAAATTATCATAATCGCTAGCTTCTGAAATGAAAAAAAATAACTAAAGCTATCGTTTAAGTGTGATAATTGCAAACAAGTTTTGAAGTACTGTGGATTCCACAAAGATTTAAATCTACCCACAATAATATTGCAAGTAAATTTTAACTTGTAATATTTTTATTTGTAGCATTTTCGTGAGGCAAATTAGTCTGCGAGCCAGAAGAGGGTAGATGGTCACCGCCGTTCATTTACACTCGTAATCCAGAAAAATCATTAGTGTGTTGCCGACCTTTGGATAAAAATCAAATATCTGATGTAGGGAAGTGGGGAATTTAAGAGGGTAGAGTAATGGAAGTAGGAATGGGACATCGGACCTCACTCACTGGACGAAACGTAACGGTGGAAACTGCTACTTCATGTTAAATTCTGTAAGAGTGTGGGTAGTTTATCGGCCGAGCAACCTCATTTTCATACTGCAGCTAAGTTAACTACAAGCATGGCTCTACCAATAATAAGTGGACTTAAAATTTAGACACATAAACCTAATCATGATAATGTCTTCTAAATAAAAATAACTAATTTATTACAACGCTTTTGCCATTTGTATCTAAAATATTATAAAGAGGTAATAACTTCTTTTCTTGAATGTAGGGTGTAATCTTTGGAAAAAAAGCAATTCTCTTTTTTTTTCCAATAGAATGTTACTATGTTTTGTCTTATTATCTTATTCTTGTCAAGTTTCATTTTAATACATTCAAAGGTTTCATGGTTTATATACAGTTCATCTAACATTCAAAATACATACTGACATGTTACCCGCAATTCCATTCATCTGGAATTACTTCATATTTAAATAAAAATTCAGAATCAGAAAAAGTAAAATTCCTCAAAGAAGCGGAAATGCAGGAAAGTGAAAATATAAATTTTTGGAACACATTTGGAAGACAAGACAAACAATGGATATAACGGGATAGAGGCCAGCAATTAGAGAAGTATAAACGAGAAGATAGAGAGACGGATAGTAAGAAAAGAGAAATAGAGTCAGAGTTGATGTACACCAAGATACAAGCGAATATGATACAAAAAAAGATATAAACAGGAAAAGGTCGAAGGGACGCTGAAACATCTAAAAGAGAAAGGGGAGAAGGATAGCCACCTAAAATTGGTTGCACGGTTGATGAATAAATATTACAAGAAAAATAGATACAGGAAGGAGGGAGATAAAAGATAGTACGAACTATGTGTGGAGGAGAAAGGAAGCTGGAGCAACTAATCAGTCATATTGGATGGGAAAGAATAAGGGAAATAGAAGGGCTAATATATGAAAACGGAAAGAAAGGTGTAGTAAAGTGAGTGAAAAAAAATTGAGGAGTTGAGAAGGATGAGGGGAATACGGAGCCGGCGAGGTTAAGAAGACATGTAAGAGAAGACTACAAAAAGAAAAGAGATAAGAAATATGACGTTCAATATTTAGTTTTTCCTGAAAACGTGGCCGGAGGGCATCTCTGTACTATAAATAAAAAAAATGTAGTAATTTCAGACTAAGTCTGAAATGATTTTTATATCCATAGCAGTTTTAAAGAAATATTTGACATTGTTTTTAAACAATATTCGTATGTTATTTGCATTTATTTTTTTAATAATATTTTAGATAGCAAAACGAGCTTGCGAATCAGCACAGAGTAGGTGGTCATCGTCGCCCATGGGCACTCGCAACCCCAGAGTAGTCACAAGTACGTTGCTGGCCTTTTAGATAAGAATAGGATATCTGATGGACAGAGGAGAGTATGATGAAAGAAGAAGGAATGGGCCACAGGAACTCGCGCTCACCGGAACTCGCACTTGTTGACGAGCAACAGCAGATGTTATTTCTCGTCTATATTCTACGAGAGTGTGGTATCTAAAATGTCGAGCAGGCCTACTTTCATGCTGCAGCCGTTGAGAGCAGTATGACTCCTACTTCAAAAATTACTAATATCATTTTCTGCTACACTTATTAATTTTTTATTTAATTTTTCATTGTTTTTTTTATTACAAAAGTATTACATTGTTGTAAATGATACAAATGTGATAAGAATTTATGATATATAACTCAGGAAATGGTTACAATTCCAAAACTTTTTCGATAAATACGTAAAATATACGATAATAAGCAAAATAGCCGTTGAGATAATTCGGTGCATAAAATGAATGCCTCGTTAAAACTCAAAAGATTATTTTTTACAACAAGAAGACCTTCGAACCGTCACCGATACGTATTTTTTTTGCAGCGCTCTACCTGAAAGCGAAGCGTACACCCGGCCGCAGCACGTGCGCGAACTTGCCGCGCGGCCGTTACATCAATCTTGTCTCCTTACATGCACCTTGGCCGTTATCTCTTCACGTCGACTATAAAATAATTCTACCGTATAAAAGGATAGCATAAAGTATAGAATCGCTTGACGACAATGTTACATGAACTCTTTCGCAATCGAGGAGACGGTCGTCGTCCGTAGACAATAGAGGTATTCAGTGCCTGGACAATGCAAGGAGCCCGCTACGATTAGTCGGATTTATTTAACGGTTTGTCTCTACGGAGCGCCGTTCGCCTCCTCGATATTCGCCCGAGGAACATAACTTATAATCCATGAGCGAAGTGTTCTATGAAGGGTGGCTTTCCTTAGAGCTTACTCCACCTGGTCGGACTTAAAACGGTTGCGTCATTGTCCTGCGCAAGGATAAATGGGTAGTCGGGGAGATTTATCATTTTATTGTTAGTGCGTTTTTAGATCTATAAACTTATAGCAACTATAGAATAAGTTAATAAACTAAAAGGTAGTTGAACGATCAGCGCTTTGCACATCAGACTGGATCCACGTCTCAGAGCACGACGTGCTTTCAGTCGCTGTCACCACACTGGTGACAGCGGTTATAATAGCACTCCATCCGGGCCAGCGCGGACTGTACGACGTCCAAACCCTTCAATATGAAGAAGATTGAGGGAACGTAATGTCCCTACGGTGGGGTGACAAAAATACGACAAATTATTGAATAAATTTTTATACTAGCTTCCGCCCGCAGGTCTCTTCACGTTGACATCGAAAGAATTCTGTCATCTTTTACGCCACGCTCTCAACCATGATCAGGATATTGTTCTTAATTTCGATTAAAGTCCTGACTCTCCTTTTGATTCCGTTGCTAGTCTCGATCTGGATTCCGGTTTTGTTCAAAATATACATAATGAAAAAAAATAGCAGCCAAATGAGGTAAATTCTATCCAATAAATATGTAGGATAGGATTTATTCCCCAGAGTAATAAGTCCGGGGTATAAACTATTATTACATCAAATTTTAACAAGTAGTGCAGTAATTTGTGCAAAGTTTGCGAATTTTACAAACCGACAAAAGGTCTGAAAAACGTTGAAATGCGTTTTGGCAATATTTATAACACCCCCCGCCCCAAAGTATTTTGTCTCAAATATTTTAATGTAGGTATGTACAGCTTTTTTATCTTCCCCTCAAGATTTGTACTATAGATTAAACATAAAACTTTTTGGTTGTGATTTTCAATTAAATAATATCAGTTGTAGGGAGGAGGTCCACTTTAGAACACTAATACATTTAGATCAGTGACTGTGATTTTAGTTATAACAGCCCAAGTACTATGACGATTGATAAATCTTCTCGACGTGGGGTTTTGAACCAGAGTTGCAAAAATTTTAATGTAAAATGTAATGCAATACTCATTACATTTTTTAATGATAATTACGTATTCATTCATTAGTCATTAAACAATTAATAAGTAATGAAAATGTAATGCATTAGAAAAAGTAATGCATTTTTTGCAACTCTGGTTTGAACACACTATTTTATTGCAAAAGGTCAAAAATGAGACCTTTAAGTAGATATCTATGCTAAATAACGGGTTGCAATAGGCGCTTGCCGGCAACATGCATTAACATGCAGCATGCAACCCACCGCTGACCCTCGAATCTGCCTCTCCACTACGAATCTCTATCCAAATGATTGAATATTGATTCCAGAGGATTGACAGATATCGAACACCTACGCAAGTGTTATTTATTTTTATGATTATCTAATTCCGCCAACTGTCAAATTCGGGTCGCAATAGACCGCCGATGACACTGATGTTAGGTTATGTGTAATGCAATACTGATGACAGTAGTGCATTCATCGAAAAGAATTTATTATTGACCTCTTTCAAATCTAATTCTACTACATACATAAAAAAGATCTTTTTGTTATGATTTGATTTCTATATCAATATAAACACCGACACTTACGGACGAAAACGCGGCAAAGATGTCACATATATTTGAATTAGATATTAGGTATTATTAATTGAAAATTAATTAACTATCCATTACCATAACACATCCATATCGAATACCTATTAATTTACACCCACGGCCGTCCTCGTATACATCAGTAGGCCTTCTATTGATAGCTCTCGCTTCCGTTATCAAACCCGTCCCGCCGTCTTATGTGATAGGTTCGTTAGTCTTTATGTGAATGGCTTGATAAATAAATTAAAAAACTTTCTCTGTCACATATCAAATATATTTCGTAGTTTAATTTTGAAAAAAATCGGAACAACACCGTAAATGCTACGAACGCGAAAGCTGGGTAAAAGCTCCTGTAAATGCTTATTCAGGACGGGATATGCAGGCCGATAAAAGAACCGAGCGACGCTTCTTCTTCCGTCTTGTGCAGGCGTCACGTTGAGCCATGTGCGAGACGCACTTTAAAATGGACGTGTAATGTTTTATCTCTTAACTGATTTAAATAAAATAAATGCTAAATATTAATCCAAGCTTAACTTAATGATATATCAGGTCTTGATAACCTTACATTACTGCAATCTTTTCATTTCAAATTGAGGAGTTTGCACTTAGAAAATTTTCCACTCTGGCTGAGTGTGGGTCGAGGCCGCTGTATGGTTGTCAATTTCCTTTAGAAGAAGTAAAGTATTTCCAACTTCAGATAGCTTAAATAAAGAGTATTAAGGCACGAAAAGAAGTATTATTTATTTTAATCATTAAAAGAGTATTTTGGTAGAAATTTAAATTTGATTTGTATTTCCTGATTTCTAATGAAAAATACTGTCAACTAAAAATAGTAATTTTATATTTATTATGTTTTATGCATCACTGTGTAAACGGAAAAATAGATTTAAATTTTTTATATAATTAATTACACTTCTCAGGCCATGAGGTGAGCTTCTAATGAAGTTTGTGCCAAAGATTGAGTTTCTTTTAAAAGAGTATTTCAGAGTATTCTATTCGTGTTATAATTTATAGAGTACGCCCGCATGAAATAGAGCACAATACTCCACTTTGAAGTACGGTTGAAAACGCTACGCTAACGACCTCTGCTACGATGGCCACGTCCGGCTCTGGCGGCTTAACGGGCCGAGGCAGGGAACGTGCGATTTTTATTTTTTTAAGTTAATAACCGATTGACCAATTCGATCATTTTAAGAATCGAACTTACCACCTCCCGATTCGAACGCAACCCTTTTAACCGCTTGCCGATCGCCGCATACACTGCGCGTTTGATGAACGACAAAAAAAAATCAAGTGGTAGCGAGAGTCGATTATAAAGCTTACGACTTGCTTTCGTACACAGCCTTCTGTCGGGACATCGACTCTGTGCTATGTCGCATAAATGCTCTAAAACCACTTGTCCAAGGGCAAGCAAACGTGTGATTCTTCGTACCGTCTTCTCCACGTGGCATGACGCCAAAGACGGAGCCGGGACGGCACGAACATTATTCTCAAGGTTTGTTATCGTAATGCCACGTATTCAAACGCGCATTCAACAATAAATTGTCAAGGGCGTTTCGGCGCGTGCCGCCCGCAGCAGCCGCGGCGCTGGCGTCGTCGATGTCGCTCGTTAATACGCACGGCTGTGCTAAAATCAAAACCGTGTTTGTCATGAACGAGGAGTCGTGTACTCAAATTGACAAAACAAATTGTTAGGCTGTACCCATATACGCATGTTGTTAAGCCGACATATTATCATGTCGATAGTATGATAGTGTGATTGAAACTAGTTTGTTGCTGTGGGTTTGATTATGTTCTGTGTTACTTTAGGATTTGTTCAATAATTCCTTTTGTTGTCTTTAGATTTTATTAACGCGAATATGGGGATATCAAGAGGAGAGTTATGATATCAGACACGTATGTGTGTTTAGATGCTTCTTCATAACGTCTGAATTATTAAACGAAAATAAATATATAATTTGGGCTCATTTCGACTGTTTACGTATAGTAAATTATTTTTTTAATAAAAAATCCAGTATACTAGCAATAAAGCTATCGGATGAAATGTAAGAAGTTAAGAGATTCTTAACGGCAAAATTATGTACTTTAAGGTACGATTTCACAAATACATCAAATGATAGCTCTTACCCGCCCGCTTCACGGAGATTAAAGTAAAATTCACCAGTAACAGTTTTTAGGATCTCAAGTCTAGATGGAAGTCTGAGAATAATGACAAAAACGGAACCCTTATATTTTCGTCATGTCCGTTTGACCGTCCGTCCGTCTTTTCGAAATTTGTCCTTCGAAATTTATAGTGTAGGCGTCTTGTATAAGCCGCTACTTAGTTGGGTAGATAAATAACAAAAATAAATATTTCTAGAGGTGGCACTAAAGGGGTTTAAAGTGCTTACACCTATTGTGTGCAGGAAACGTGGAAAAAAGGGTCACAACGTAGTTTGTTCATCTGTAGTGCATTTCTTTGTATAAACGGCTTTGGAACCCTACAGTGAGCATGGTCCGACATGCTGACCAGTTTTTCATCCGTAGTGCATTTTTTGTAATAATGAGTACGGAACCCTATAATGAGTATGGTCCGACATGCTTTGGCCGGTTTCTTTTTTTATTATCCAAATATGTCCGAGGCTTGGCCGATATATACACTTACACACGTTCTGCGGGGGTGTGTTTTCCACATTGCTCCGGCACACACGCACATATTAATCAATTAATTAACACATTATCTATATATATAAAGAGGACGTGACTGATTAACATTCAACCCTTAAGAGGCTGAAAAGAGAGAATTCTTGAAATCTTGTTGTGTTGAAATTTGAAACCTTTGAAGCGACAAGTAGCAAATTTAACATTCTAGTTATTTATATACATAATAAATATAGTTTAAAAAAACTAAAAAAATACTATACTAGTATTTTTAGTTATTGTTCATTATTTTTTTGAGTTCATATTAAGGATTATTTTTCACTTTTTAGTTTAATGTGCTCTAAAAGCGTGTTTTTTAGTTTTTTTAAACTATATTTTTTACCACTTTTTAGTTGGGTTGATTGGTAAAAAATTATAATTTTTAACAATACAACAATAGTTGAATTATTAATAATGCTTATTACTGTCACTAAATTCTATTACAAAACAGTAATAGAATTTAGTAGCAGTAATAAGCCACTTGCTCTCACGCAGACGATACGTGACGAAATTATTCGATCCTGGCGATCCTGATCAAGATAAGAGGATAAACTTATCAAATTATTTTATTGTCATTTCTCTTTGATACGTTTGCAAAGTTTCAAATTAATCAGACTTCTTGAAATTGGTGAAAATTAAGCTCAAAGATTCCGTTACATACACACACAGATACATACAATCCAAGCTTATATTAATCCTGGCGGTCCTAATAAGGATAATCCGAAACTGTTTTCAAATTATTGCATTGTCATTCGTTCTTGATAGGTATGCAAAGTTTCAAATTAATCAGAATTCTTGAAATCGGTAAAAATTAAGCTCAAAGATTCCGTCACATACATACATACATATATACATAGTTAGATACAACCCAAACTTATAAAAGCGTGTTAAAAATAGTCGACCAAATGCGATTCAGACTCGCGCGCTGAGGGTTGTCTACTATAACACAATATATTTGTGTCAAATACTTATAAAGGAATTATTTTCAATAATTCATTTGCGGATTTTTAGCACGAACCGTGCTCAAACTTGGCAATTTTTGATCTACTGTTATCCATTAGTTTGCTCAATGATCACAAAAAGTTTGACGGTTGTATATGTTATTGCTTTTACGATAGAGCAAAAATAAGAAAATGAAATTGGTATCCAGTTATCCACTAAGTATGCACTCACGTCCTTAGCGAGTAACAGCTTATACTGGACACTGAAACAAACTGAAACGATGCAAACTATAAACCTCATATAGGTTTTCTTTATGTAAAGAACTATTTTCTGTATTTTTTGTTTCAAAATATTAGTAGTCTCAGTAGTTTCGGAGATAAGGGGAGAATGGTCAAATTTCGCTTATTTTTTAAAATAACTTTAAAACGATCTACGACGCAATAAAAAAAAATGTATATTCGAGACTTACAAAAAGCGTTTTCATTTGATAAGTCAATTGATGAACTTTGTGAAACATTTTTTTTTTAATTTATCCCCAAAAGTAACGTGAGTAATTTATTTTATTACTATGAAATTAGCTATATGTTGTACGCACGAACGAGGAGCTTAAAAAAATGACTTCATCTTTATATTTCTGCTACTTAAGATTTTAAGAATTTTTTCGTTCATAGAAAAATACACTATCCCTAAGTAATATAGCCTAAAGTTTATTTTGGTAATAGCATTTGTCCTGGTTTCGTTCAAATTGGAATCGTAACCGGTAGCGGAATCGCAATCGCAAGCAGAACGTGGAGCAAAAGCGAGAGTCGAGATCGGGAGGGGTCGAAATCAAGAACGGGACCGAGGTCAAAATCGAGTATGCGACCAAAACTAGAATCAAGAGCGTTAACAAAACCGGGACGAGGAGCAGTACCAAGGTCAGAAATGAAAGCGGGAGTGGGTTCTAGACTGTCACCACAATCGGAGTCTACTTGGACCAAAATCGGGGTTGGAAATAATAGGGGAACCGTGATAGGAGTCTAGAGTGAAACAAATTGGCATCGACAGCAGGATCGTTATCAGAATTGAAAAGCGATACACAAGACGAAGGAACTCGTCTTACGTCCACGCGGGCGGAGCCGCGAATAAAAGCATGTCAGGACGCGAACCGGACGCATCGTCAGGCAATAACAAAAATATTTGCATTTATATATAGGAAAAATCAAACGTGACCCATGTGTCACACTAACAAGACAACAAGTAATGATTCAGCCAATAAATGTTTGATGGTTGAACTTTATCAACTTGATACTTTACGAGCCACATTTAATGTTCAAACGATTTTGCCTCCGTCACAAAAGTTAGTTAACAGATGGACATTAGGATTCGCCCCGAACATTGCCATGAAAATATTCCGTATTAATATTTATACTTTTAAAAACAACACTAACAAAAATCCGAAGAAGCGAGAATCTCGTCCCAGTTTCCAAGTCGGAGATTCTTGGAAGATAAGCCGGCCGGGTAAGTTGCTGGCTTAACTTTTACCCGAAAGTCATCCTTTGATCCAAATAATGAATAATGAAATGCGCCGGTGTACATCATAACAAAAAAAAAGTCTACGCAGTTATGAATAAGAACCAAAAATATTAATACGTTTTTCTGCGTGTGCCAATGTTTACATTATTATATCTATTATTAGAACCATACTATAAATTTGATGATTAAATTAAATCGGATATCAAACTTTTTGCTAAATCGACTTAGTATATTTTATATACTACTTCGATAAACGTTGGATTTTTATTTAGTTTAGGCGCAAATCAATTATGTTTGTGAGTACTAAAAATAACTCTCAATTTTAGTTAGAATTTAGCAGCCACTCTATTTGATTTAATGAATTATTTTCTTGGAAATCGTATTTTTTATCTCTATATAATTTTGTGATTTTATTTAAGGTTATTACTAAGAGCTTATGGAAAAATTAATGTACCACATAATAAATGAATGTAGTATTTTTATTTTAGTTGATAAATGTAGTTGTGATCAATCAGCCGGGTCGTTGTTCTTTTGCGAGATGCAAAGTTTGGTAAATTTTACTTTAAGCATGGGTTTTTGAAATTAGTTTAATTTTCATTGTAGGAATAGTTCTGTTTTTGGACGATCAATGGCATTGTTTCAAAAAAACTGATCATAAGAGTCGCCATCCACCGGCCGGATTAGATTTCAATGTGGTGACAGAAGTGATGTATGATAGTGACGATGTGACTAATACGTATCAATCAAAAGTTTTGATTTTTCCTGCTAGGCCTCACAAACACTGAAAATATGAGGGATGATGCAAAACATTTGATCAGTTAATCGATCGTGAGTATGCATATATTGTCGTTGCATGTACGTATGTCCTTGAGCGTCGCAAATCGCAATAAATAAATAAAAGTAACTTAAAACGATTTTTATATAAATATTCCTCATACGTAACAGTTGTAACACGTCGGTTTGTCTGTGCGGAAAATCCGAGCGATCTGTTGTAATTTTGTCACGCAACCCCAAAGGCAATTAAGTCCGTGTGAACACTCCGTGATTTGTCGGCCGCGATGCGGGCGGCACGCGCGCAGATTTTTTACGCCCTCGGCGCCGTCTTCCCGCCCCCGCCCCTCCCGGCCCGGCGCGCCCCGGCGCTGACATATCGCCCTAAACGACTCCACTCGATCCGCGTGCATTTGTATTCCGCGCCGGCGCCGCGCGATCTCAGATAATGCCTCCACAATGACGGTCCCGATTCGACGAATTCGATCTCAATAGTGACAAAACTTCCGCGATTACGCGGCCCGGGGCTGACGTATGAGCGCCGGCTTTGCATGCTTGTTTGTTGAGCTTGTTGTTGATGTTTATGGTGAGGTTCGACCATCGAAAATTCTGAAAGTTACGATTTGATTTCTTACGTTTTTGGAAGTGGAATCGTCTAGATATCGACCGTCTGTCGATGGACGGACGGACGGACCGACGTCGATAGTGAGAGAGAGAGAGAGACAGATCATTCGGAAAATGGTCGAAATAGATTATTACGACCCTAAATCATCAAGATTTGGTAAAAACTCGATATTCAATATTGATTTATAATGGTTTTCCAAGCGGATTTAGATCTTTTTTGTTATACTATTTTGTTAACACACTAAATTTGTCCCTAATTATTGTTAATAGATAACCCTATCGGTGTTCATATATTGAGATAGGACGAGAATTAAACTTCTAGAAAAAGAAAGGTGTGTATTTAGTAACACTGAGTACAGAAAGACGAGAGTAAGGAATCATTTTAGCACATTTAATGGAACGCACTTAACTTGTGAACGGACCGATCGCCAAACTTAGCATTCAGCACTCGAATTCCGGTGTATGAATGGAGAGATGGATGAGAAATATGAAATAATTAGAGATAAAGATAATCCACGAACAAAATAGTACATAAATAAAATAGTTGCATATATAGCATGCGTATAATGTACGACGTTTACATTTATCAAAAATATTTAAAAATATATATGTCGTTATTTCATAAGCATATTATCAGTGTTTGATCTTTGATAATTCACTGTAGAGCACAATCTTCCATAATTTTTTTTCGGATCGAGGTGTTTAATTCACATGTTGTCCACGTTCTGGAGACGCATCGGGATCTTCAAGGGTCACCGTTCGAAGGTGGCAAGTAACGAATTGTTTTTTTCGACTTGGGTTAAAAATTCGTTGGTTTATTCGATCGCCTCTAGTAAGGAATATAATACGTTATTTTTTTGGCCCGATAGCCACGCTCCGACCTATAGGCCACCATTGCTGAATGTATTTATTGTATATATTTTTGTAAAGGTTTGTATTTCAATCTCTCATAAACGACTCTATTCTAATTAAATTTTAATTATGCACCGTTATAACGATTTTGTATAATTAACTAACATTTAATAATCATATATACTAAATTACATTCGGTTTTTTGCATCGAACGGTTTTAGGGAAACATTATCACTGCTCGTATAAAATGACTTGTTGGTTTTCCATTATTTTGGCTCTTGTGAAATAAAGGCTGGGCAGTCATGAAGACTGCCGACAAAAGTCAAAATTGTTGTATCGTAAACTAAAATTAGATAATTTATGAATTAAAACTATTAACATTTGTCTGGTATTGTCATATATCGGCACTCCGAGCAACAATTATATTCGTTGTCATATTTTTTTATTTATTAGCAAAACATATAGTATGAGCAAGTCCAATACTAAATATAAAAACAACTTAATTTATATAATAATTAATACACCTTTTAATTGTATATATACATAATAGTTGTATTCAATTCACTTCATTCTCTGCATCATTATCACTTCTACAATATTCAAACTTTGTACTGTCAATAATTTGATTATGTTCTAAATACGATACATTAGGCTTACTATAAGTAAAATAAGAAACGATAATTCTATACATAAACAATAATCCACATTTCTATATGAAAGCATTTATGTAATATATACTCATTTTTACTGCACAGTATTGAGCATTTGAGCATTTAAAATAACAATGAAATAAGAACACAATTTACCACATCACGTGACCTTGTTGGTTACGAATGCGTTTACACCTCATCCAAACTGTCTAAAAGAAGTATTCACTTTTAAAACTAAAACGAAAAATTAAAATGTGCACATAAACAATTTAGAGAACGAAGCTTGAGTACGTTGTAATTTACCAAACCGAGTCGTTAGTCGCCAAATTTCATCTTAAACGTGTTGCAAGCATGCAGCTGCACAACCGAATGCACGTATGCACATGCAAATTTAGCGAAGTCACGTCGCGGCATAGCGTCGCTCGGCAAACATGCCGCGGATGGCGCAGTGACACGCTTTAAGCGGTGCATTTTGGAACTCACTTCATTAGACAGTTCGTCGCAGCGACGAACTTTTGCCTTCACACGCTCATCTGCATTAGATGCTTATTAAAGAATTTTAACTCGGCCCGAGTTAACAGCATTTTATTGGGAAAAAGATACTGGTTGTTTAAAATCACATTTGTTTAAAACCAACTTTGATTTGTTGATAAATTATTAACGTATTTTTAGCACTCTCTGAAGTTCTTTCAAACGGTTTGTGTATTTAATATTAAATATTAGTATCTGGTATAGCATTGTTTGTTGAAAGCAAAAAACATGATAGTTGGAAGATATTTTATAATGTATTTGCAATTAGAAAGCGCTAAGATAGGATTATTTATATGTTTGCCATTTTTGTTGTTTATCCATATATCATTATTTATTATTAAGAAGTGCATTTTTTATGCAGATGATTATACAATTCTCTCGAAGTAAACAATGATTTTGATGTCGATGGAGATTGAAAAAGTGATGCATATGTATTTATAGAATTAAAATTTATTGTTTCGGTTAAGAACCAAAACAATTTTAATGTCTGCGATTAACTGAGTGTCTACTAATAGTAACCAACTAATAGGGTGACCAGGTCAGCAATTAACCTAGAACAAATTAATATTTATTTGTTGTATCCTAAAGTGTAACTTACTCTGTAATGTTTCATTTTCCAGTCAACTTATGTTGTTTCAGCTGTATGGCTAGATACTTGATATGCATAAATGGACACCAGCGGTGCACTAATGGTGAGATGAGGGCTTTTGCCAGCTTCCGACTAAAATACTAGTTTCATATATGAATATCGATTACATAAAAATCAATATTTTTTTGCATTTTATGCGTTGTGATACGGCTCATCCGATTGCGACAAAATTTGTGGACTTCTTACTTGCACTTGCACGAATGTTATAGGCATAGTAAAATTAGCTTAAGATAGATGGCGCGCGAGTGATACCGGCGAATGTAATTGAAGGGGCATTTCTGAAATTCTAAAAAAAAATGTTTACACTTTTTAGATAAATATATTTAGATAAATGTAATTTAGATAAAATTTGTATTCATTTTCGACGAGAAAATGAATACAAAAAGAAAACAGGATAGCTCTTTTAAAATTCAAACAATATTACCACAGTGTTTTCTTTGGCGGCACCGACTCGTCGGGTACCAACAAGTAAGAAACAAAGCAAAACTTCTTTACATATTTCATGACGTGTGTGCGTATAGATACGATTAAAATACAGAACTACACTTCTCACTTCGACAGCAGCGAGACGTATTCAATTCTCTATCCGGTTTCAGTGTAAAGGGCGTAAAGGCAAACAAAAGGGTGATCGGAAACTCCATCCGTGAGATGATACAGTGAAACACCAAAGGTACAGATATCTCGGGCGACGTCGGGAACGGTATAAAATCGCGCAATTGTGCTCTCGTACGGCAGATGCTGTATAAAACCAAATTGCACACCTTGCACCTTCGCGCCGTTTTCCCACGCTATCTCCCACATACCCGGCCCTACCTTAGCCGTTTCACCCTCGTATAGGGTTGGCACGTTAAAGATATGATTTTTTTATACGGTGTATTGTTAAGGTTTAGTAGTTCACTAGAGGCCTTTATAATTTCGTTATGATGGCCTTTATATTTACATTATAGATTACTGATTTACGACTGCGTGCCAAATCAGACTCGAAATAATGAAATATGTATAATTACATAAATTAAAACTTGAAAAAATATTCATTTGCACTCTTTCTAATCTCGTTGCAAGATAATTTAAGACAAAAATCTAACCATTCAGCAGTAAGGGCATTTGTTAAGTAGCTCTTGCAAATGAAACAAATAAATTGTAATTTAACAGTTTAAATACAACAGTCAAAAGTATTAAGAAGTTTTTCCTCTTTATAGAACTCGGAGTCAAAATAAAAAATTACAAATAAATTGCAAGTTTTCAAACAGCACGAATCTTTTAAAGCATTTAACTTTATAGTTTTTGTAAAATAATTAATTTGTTTAGTGAAGATATAGCGAGAAATAATTCTAATTGTTTATGGTGGAATAGAATATTAAAATTTGTTTTTTTATTATCAAACGTCATTTACGTTTGAGAATTACCAACTATGTATCATACTTTATTAAATTGAGATTAACGCATGGTCTGTAACCACAATAATTTAGATTCATACGTATTTTATTTATTATCACGAACTTTACTTTCGCGGCTTCGCCAGCATGGTTATAGAATATATATATTTTTTATCTTTTACAACAACCTTAAATTCTTGATTTCGACACCAGTCACGCTCTTGATTTTAATCTCGGTTCCACATTCAGTTTTGACCGCGGGCCCGTTCTCAATTTGGTCCAGTTCCGGCTGTCGATTTCCCTCCACTTTCAGTTTAAATCCGCTTTAAAATACAGATGCTGAATTAAATGATTGTATTGTGTGAGGTTATTTCGCGGAAATTCATAGTAGACGCTGTCGCAACATGATTAACATGAGCATGCAACCCACCGCTGACCCTCGAATTGCCTTTCCACTCCTCTGCCTCCACTTTGACGATGTGCTTTGGCATGAAACGTACGTAGAATTGACAGTTTAACAATTAGCAGAATAAGATAATTATAAAATAAATAACACTTGCTTAGGTGTGCGATATCTGTCAATCCCAGGAATCAATATTCAATCATTTGATAGAGATTCGTAGGAGGGGCAGATTCGAGGGTTAGCGGTGGGTTGCATGCTTCGCTAATCATGTTGCAGGGTCTGTGAATTAATTTTTCTACCCTTTTATGTTCATCAATATTACAGTCAACTCCAATCTTGTTCACGCTCACCTCTGGTCCCGGTACCTCTCTTGATTTTTATTCCGGTCATGCTCTTATTTTAATTTCGGTCCTATATTAATATTTCGATTTCGATCTCTGCTCGCGATTCTGAGTCCTGTTTTGCTTTTAATTTTAATACACCGGTGGTTACGGTTCTAATTCGTACGAAGTCGGGGAAAATGTTGTATAAAAATAAAATATATGGAATCGGTGTAGTAGTTCAATATGGTCGAAATCGGAGACAAACCGTGTAATACACAAAACACCAAACATGCCGGTTACACTTTTAATTTTGATCCCGTCTTTACACTTATTTTCGACTCCAGTCCTGTTCTCAATTTCGTTCTGTTTTGTTTCTTTCCATTCTGATTTTGGTCTCTGTTTTGATTTCGCTCCCCGTTCAGCATTTAATTCCAATTTTATTACCAGTTCCATTTCGGATTTCATTGAAGATGAGGACAAAGGCTGATATTAAAACGAAATATAAGCTATATTACTCGGTGATAGAGTAGCTTTCAACCAGTTAAAGAATTATTTGAATTTTCTTAGAATATCAATTTATTAATGAAGGGGGTAAATGTTAACAACCTAATTTACTCAAGAATAGTCAAATATCTGTTAGTAATGTAATTTTTAGAATGAGTTAATTAGTACGGTTTACTAGTACAAGTTACGCGGACAAAACCAGGGCCAAATGGTAGTTTTTTTAGATACACTTCCGACTGTGGGTGCACCAAAATTTCAGCATAATCGTAATCGATTGTATAGAAATCATCATTTTTTTTTATATAGATGTCATCAATTCTTTTGTCAATTTTCACGAGATATGGTGACGAGTGTACTTAAATTACATAAATGAAGAAATTAATCCATCAATTATGCATTTAGTAGATTCGTTTGGGTCATTAAAATGATTTTATTTATATAATGCTCGAAAAACAACACCTCAAAAATTTCTAATTTGTTGTTTTTTTTACAAAAATTAAATTAAGGAACTGATGGATGGTATAGAGTGGAAATAAGGCATTTTACTTATAACAACCAATGCTATTTGTGCTAAGAAAATCATAATAATATCAACTTCTATTCATACAGTAAGAAAGTGAGCAAAAGTTAGATAAGCTTAATCATAATTATAAAATTAACCACTTAAGTTAATTATACAAAATATTTAAATTTTTCAGTTCACGTTAGGTGATTTTGACAACCCTACTTCAGACCCCTCCCGCGGCCAGCCACCGTGAAATTCGAGATTCATAATACAAGGACGCGATAGTAATACCGAATGGACTGTTTTGTATTGTACTTACGTCAAATCGCCCGGCAGTCTGAGCTTGTTGGTAATGTTATACATTTCGTGCCACTTCTACGAGCTTTATTCTGTATTTTATTTTATATTCTAAGTGTAAGTGCTTGTTGTAATTTTTGTTATAAATTTAAATATCCGAATGAATAAATGTATAAAGCACATAACTGCCTTGCTTGTACTTATTATGAATATTAAATATACATATTTAAGTTAAGGCATCTACAGTTACTGGTCGCTATCACAGAGTAGGTGAAGATTATAACTGTGAGATTAACTTTATAACACGTAATATTATATTTCTAGAGTAAAAAGTATATTGCAAAACGAAAACAAATTTGATGATACTTCTCGATTCAACAAAAATGCAAAATAAATTGTTTTGCTCACTTTATGGCGTGATTCAGAAGCGTAGCGATGATTTACGTAGCACTGTTTGGGTTCACGAAATTGTTAATTACACTGTCCTGATAACGGAAAAAGCGTTTGCTTTAATGGAATAAATTTGTTGTAAAGTAGATTAATTTAATTTGGCGTTAACGCGCGTTTAACTTATTGCATTCTGTTTCAAAACGTTCTCAAGAACATTTGGTAGTAAAATCACCGCCACTTTTCGACTAAATCGTTGTTTTTAAGCGGCAGTAAATTCGAGATATTGATTTCTTAAACTTAGTTGTAGAATAATATAGTAATCACTCTCAAGAAGCATAAAAATAAACATACAAGGTGTTTTATTCCAAAATAGGTTCCTAGACGACTTGGAAATTCACATGAAATAAATGTAAATTTTTAGATTTTTGCCTATTCAAAAATCTTTGTCTCAAATGTAGTTATGAAAACGGCATCGTAAAGAGTGAAGAATAATGCTTTTTCAGACTTTGACTTCTTTCAATCTATGAAAGAGATGTATCATTATTTATATTAATACTAGTTTTAGCCTGTAGCTTCGCTTGCGTGATTTATTGAGTGAATTTCTATATCATATTTTGTTCTAGCTTCCGAGTCGGTGTTAATTCAGAATCCGACCCCGTTATCGCTTTCCATTTCCATCCCTGTCTTGCTCTAGATTCTGATTCAGGCCCCACTCTTGTTCTTGATCGCGATACCTCTCTGTATTTAGATTCCGGTTACATTCCTGATCTGATTCCCGAATCCACGTTATCTAAAACTAAAGTAGATTTTTAGTATACCGAATTCCTCTTTACCGATTTACAGGTTATAGAGATTCATTATTCATTTTCTCTTTGCGACGGAGTGTAAAAGAGAGGGTAAAATGCATAATGAGTTGCAAAGTGCAGCAATAAAAATGCATTACGATAGTATTATTTTTTAAATGCAATACTTTCGCATTGCTTAGCTAAAGCGAAATACATTGAAACTTCCCCTTGAAAATATGATCTTTCAGCTGTCCTGTGTGCCATAGAGCTGCAGTGACTTTACCGATCGCGGTCGGACAGCGCAGAAATGATGATGGCGCGTGACTTCTATATAAACGATTCTCAAGGAATTCCTTCGGCATAGGAAATCATCGAGATACCAACACTGGTTGCGTCTATTTTCACATCTTGGCATGGGAGCGTTGTGGAGAGTAATTTCAAAGATGATTGATTTCGGTCGTCATGACTTAAGGGGGCCTATTCCTTATATTTAGTCGTTCGACATCAGCAGTGAAGGCGTCGGGCGAACTATTGATGCGTTCTGTGGCACACAGAGGCGTGGTTGATAGAATCGAGCTCATTTCCTAACACGCTCGATGTGATTTCGTAAGAGGAGATTTCTGTTGAGTTTTATACTGTATTTATAGTTGTATCGCCACAGAATATGAGCCCTTGTCATACGAAGGGAGAGAGAGTTGTGCTCAATTACAAAACAACTTCTACATTGACTAAGCTTGAAATGGTTGGATGTTATATCAGCTAGACTATTTGGTCTTAGATTTTTAAGGTGACATGCCGTCTTTGAGTCCTAGAATGACAAAAGCTCTTAATGTAGTGTTCTGGTTGTGTGGTGGGACAGTATTTCAGCGCTTGACCCTTAAACTAAAGTTAGTTAGAGGGTCTACTACGTGCTATTGGGAGTATATATTGATTTGATTTAAAGGCTTTAGCTGTCTTCCGTCCATCATACTTGGAATATCACCTTCCAAATTTGGGAAGTTCTGAAAAATTGTTAATTATATTACCAGCCGCTAAGTTCCATCTCCACACCATTCGTCGTATACTCAAAGAAGAATGTTAAATTTATTACATCACAGGGCCCTTTTTTCTAGTAAAATAATATATTAGTTAATTACACATCAAAATGTTGAAAAATTGCCAAAATAATTATATTTTACCAATTCCGTGAGCTGATTTCGGTTGTAATCGGAATTACAGTCTCTATAATGGTCAATTACAGGTAATCTTCTGTCGCTGTTATCATATCGCCTCACCAATGCATACAATAACTTTCCTATCGGTGTACTTGGTACACGAAAAATGCAACTAATGCCCACTAATGCCCAAAATGCCCACCGTTGTTGGGCTGGCAAGCGGTAGAAAGCTACCGCTAACTCTAAAGTAAACTTAAGTAAATTTTAATGTATACGACATTGTATACAGAGTATTGTATACAGAGTATATATACAAGGAACTTGGTGAGTTGTCTACTCTTCGGTGTTGTGTTGCTTGTTCACGGACGAGATTCAGATAGTCAGGGTGGATGTAATCGATATTACATTCTTATTCTCTAAGTCAACAATGATAGGACTCGGTGAATAGTGACTAAGTCCCCTAACAATAAAAAAAATGTGAAATAGACCATGCTGTCTACATCAAAATTACATATCAGCGGCGATCGTATTATTTAAATACGTTCTATCGATCTAATTTAATACCTAAAATGGAACTCGAATAAAAAAATCACACCAGGAAAGCAGCTCCGCATGTTGTTTCCGAATTTGCAGCGTAACATTGGCGCGCGGTGAATACATCAAACCGAACAATACGCTTCAATATGCAATAAAATCCGAACGTACGCGACGGCGAGGCCTTAAATGGGAGCCGGGCGCGCGCCGCGTACACCTGAACCGATTATTGTATCACTATAAAACTGCCGGGGCCGGCGTCACCCCCGCCCCCCGGCGGGCCGGACGAAGGACGAAGGGAACTCTCATTTTGATTTGCATAAACAGTTCCTTAGGCGGACGGAAAAAAATGCGCGCCTCTGCCGCGGCGATGCGCTCCACGCAATCGGGAAGTCCATTACGTCACGCTATTTAGCGCGGTATGACGATGATTCGGTTTTCCGTTGGTTCATTATTTTAGTAGCTCGGAAGTTATAGACCGGTTCATAAAAAGAAGAAAAAGGTGTATTTAAAAAAAGGGAAACACTAAAAAACACTTCTGAATAAAAAAAAAAGTATAAAATCATTTTGATGTAATTTTAGATAATATAGGGTAGGGGAAAATGTTTTTTCTAATTTTATATACAAATGCAAAAATTTTTCTTCATATTTTATTTTCGTGTTATTACAATAAAAATATATCACTTTGTTCAACAACTTGTTGCCATTTTGTAGATAGTGACGTAATGTCATTGTTGTAGAAATTTTGGGAATTCTGACCATAAAATTGCTACAAATAGTTTTGATAGTCTAGATAGTGATCTATTGATGGTAATCTAACATTACCTAAAGAATTCTGAAGAAACTAAAATAAGTGAAAATCTGAGGATGCAAAGTCAGGATTATATGGTGGATCTATTAACATACCCAAACTCTCTGGTGAAAAATAACAACGTTTATGTTGATCAATTCCAGTCGTTTTTTGCCTATTTCTTGCTTTGAGTCTCATCAGCTGTTGGTAGTAGAGGTCCGAATTGATGATTTTGCCCGGCGGTTAAAGCTTATATGAATAGTGCCTTTCCAATCCCACCATACACATAGTAGCAACTTATTGCGAGTTAATTCGGACTTCGCTATAGTCTGTGAGATTTGCTTGCCTTTTCACCATGATCTCTTTCGCATCTTCGTGTTGTAAGTAATCCATTTTTAATCACTAGTGATAATTTTTTTCAAAAATTATTCGGTTTTATTTCGTTTCAATACAAGATCCAATTACAAATCGAATTCAATATAAATGAGTACTCGATTTATTGGATTTCTTTCAGTGAGCTCGTGTGGGACCCAGGTATCGAGCTTTTTTGTATATCCACCTTTATTCAAATGGGTCGAAACTATTTTGTAATCCATCTCCAGGTCTTCACCTACGTTGTAAGAACTAATATGTCAATTTTGATCTTCTTCTTCCAAAATGGCATCGACTTTACTCGTAACAGTTCGACCAGAGTAAGGTCAATTTTTGACATCAAAATTACTGAACTGAAAACGCTTCAACCAGTTTTGAGCTACTCTTACACTGCATTAAGTCCATAAACGCCAAAAAAAATTTTTTGTGCTTATTTCACATTTTTCCCATTTTTGTAAAAAATCTTCAAAAAGTATTAAATTTCCACGTTAAATTTCACTCATTATGGTGGACGGAAAAACAGAAAAATGGCAGGACACAGTTAAAGAGTTCCACTATTCATCTTCTGACTCCAACTCCATTGTACATGGTGATTACATTGTCATCCGGATTATATACATTTGCAAAGTTTCAAAACGATATCACAATTCGAAATGGTTAAAATTTATTTCTAAGATTTATTTACATAATTAAAATAGTTACAAATTAAGTCGATAAAACCGTATTAAAAACTTTAATTTGGCACAGAGATAGGTACTCCAATCACGGATGAACAGGATAAATAAACTAATTCCAATTGCGAGGGCTGATTTTGCTGGGAAAATTAGAGAATTAAAAAAAAATGTCAAGTGTGATGCACATGTATCAAATAAATGAGTTTATTATGAGAAATAAAAATGTATTATTATTTGTCGTTGTAAAAATGCATAATTTAAATGACAATGAATATCATTTTTAATTTAATATACGAAAATAAACCTTTCCTCGCCCTTAACAAAGACAATTTTAATTTGGAAAAATATGGAATATATTTCATTTAACGCTTACGAGAAAATCAATAACAGTATCCTAAGAGTTAAAATTTTGGTGGGAAACAGAACCTGTTTGCGAAATTTAAATGTTTATGGAATGCAATCATTAGTTTATATTGTCAGTTAACGAGAAGCCTTCAAGCTTTTGATTGTCAGACAGGAAAAAAAGGTTCTATAGACATACGTATATTATTAATATCTATATAAATCGATGCCTCTTTATTTTTTATTTGGGAAACTAAGTTAACCTCCAGATTCTTGGTATTTTAGGGATCAAATTTTTATTTGTAAATGTTGTATTAGTAACTGAATCCACAAGTTCGATACTGTATTCTTTGTTAAAAGTTGAAAGTTTTTTCAAACATAACTTGTGATGTACAAAAAGACAGACATGGTGTTATTTCCATGAACGCTGAGTATTTTAAATTTCGATACGAATACAAATTACATTGTTGTAGATTTACAAAATTATCTAACCAATATGAAATTCATTCAAAAGTTTGACAAAAAGTACTTTATTTTTCACTTATTATTGTTATTATTTATTTTTGTCGAAGGTGAGTAGTAGCTATTTTTGTAAGTATAATTGCTCAATTATCTAAAATTTTTCAGTGTCATTAATCGGTAGCAAATACGTGATATTTGTTATCGTGAAGATAGTAACACGATATTCGTTATTTAAATTATCACGGTTGTTGTTCATATAATAATGACCAGTAATTATAAAATTAAACAATGTTGCATCACTTTTAAAACACAATCGTCATTTTCATGGTTATATAGTGTTCATCAAAATAAACAGGTTTGTGGCGCTACCTACTAAAAGCTGCTCAAATTATTTTGTAATTCTTTCCAGTGACGTGTCTAAGGTGATCAGTAAATTTAAGCACAATAGATGTTTTGGTAATCAAGTCTGCAAATGATAAACAGATTAACATTTAAAATAATTTTAATATAAATGGATTCGGTAAGTTGAAATCTATTAGATTCCAAATTCGATTGATTAGACAAATTTTGATCTTTTACTAAAACCATTGGAATAATTTATTTCTAACGATACACCTGCAATATTACAATTTCAAAGTTTTATTTAGTATCAACGGTAATACTTAAATTTCTTCAGATCCAAGGAAACGAACGCAATGAATGCAAAATAGCGCATTAAAAGGGAATTAATCGAGGAGGAACAAAAGCTAGACACCTCGTCGAGTAAGGCGCTCCCTAGATCTTTCAATTTCGTAGCAATGCTCCGCGTATGAATCTCATTATTAAAGGCTTTTGTGCATAATTCATTCAATATTCCATTTTCAGATTCAGTTTTTTAAAGAAGCACATTATAATACTTATACCTTGACTTCGCTTGGGTTCCTTTCATTATTTCTAGCGAGTTCTTCGCTTAAAATTAGTATATTTGTAGGAGTCAGAAGTTAAATTTGCGATAAGTGATAGTTAATTTTTAGCTTTTTGACGTACACGACTCTTACTATAAAATACGATAAGTTCATTGAACTGTCTTCCATTTTTATTCCTATTAACAGATGTTTTAAAACGACCTTACACCGTTAGTTTTATTATAATAAAGAAAATCTTTTGTTATATTTTCAGGTTAAAATACTTTTGTCTGGAATAATTACGTTTTGTTCTACAGTATAGATGTACTAAAATATTGCATTTTGTTTGATTGCTTATTCATTGCGAAATGGATCAATGCTCCGAATCAGAGAACGAATAAATTAGTTCTCTGTTGTGAAATTGTATTTTTATCCACTTTAAAAATGTCAACTCGAAATTAACAAGTTATGTATGAAAATACGACGATTGGTGTATATAAATTATTTTATTTTTCCTTAGAACCGAGAAACTACTCTGTGATTTGAGATGTTTTGTGTCATAACTTAACTTACTTGTACTTTGACACATATATACGTCTAAGATTAAAAATATTTTGAGGTGTAATATAAATTATTGGAAACAAAACTTAATTTTAGTAATTAAAAACTTAATAAAATATAAGATTTTTGGTTTAACTTCGCTCATATAGGTAGGTACCAATTCTTAGCACTCAATCTTAAAACAAAAAACAGTAAATCACTTCATAGTATCTTAAACTGTACGTGAATTAATTTCCGTAGAGTTTTTTATATTGATCAGATAATGTAAAGAATTAATCAGAATTTTAAAAGAAAGGAAAGGTCTTCGGTCGCTCATCTTTTGAAGGTAAAGTTTGAAGAGAAGTATGAAAAATTTGCAATGATTTCTATATACATTTATAGATGTGGGTGAATTGAAGTAGTCGAAATTTTGTTAGCAGATGACTACACAGAAACAATAGTAAATAGTAAAGATATAACTGAATTATTTGGCGGCATACATGATTTGTCGTATATGTATTTATTTCAATAATTTATAGCAATAATCAAAAGTTTATTTATTTCTAACCAACTTCAGTAATAAACGCTCATTTTTCTTATACGAATTAACGAATTAATAGCGATTTGTTCTTACTAATAATACTGTTTACACCTTACATATGTCAAATATGAGTTATGTATGTATGTATGTAAAGAAAAAGTGTGTCATGTATTAACCAATTGTCTCCTTTTATTGCTTGACGATAGGTAGGTATTCTGGTGTTCTTACTGTATCAATTTATCTAGATATCCCTGATTTTGCTTGAAGTTATATGGCGTTGGCGATAAACGTCTTAAGATTATTATTATACTCATGTTATTAATTAAATTAAATGTAAGTTATCACATTAAAGAACGATCTAAAATTCTTGTATTCTTTTGTTAAAAAAAAAAAAGTTAATCGATGACCATAGATGAAGTTTCATTAATTATATTTATTATTTTTACGATGTCTCGTATAGAATTATTATATTAAACGACATTCAATCATTAAGTAAAAAACCTATATAGAGTGATTTAAAAACAAATTAGCGATGATTCGTTAACGCCATGTATCCAGTTGCTGTTTTATGATAGTCTATTAAGCAACTACCATGCACTCAGCATTCGAGAAACGTTATGGCTTTAAATATTCTTCCAATGAAGTCTTTTTTTATATATTCTTTTCAGTGGCAGGACTTTTCAGAGATCTAGCCATCAAGGATGAATCGTGTCGTTTATCGAAATGCAGTGATCTGAATGCTACTTTTTAGAGTTCCGTACCTCAAAAGGAAAAACGGAACTCTTGTAGGATCACTTTGTTGTCCGTTCGTCCGTCTGCCTGTCAAGACCCTTTATCTCGGGAACGCGTGAAGGTATCTAGTTGAAATTAAAATCATGTACTCAAGACTACAATCTCTTGAAGTGTTAAAATATCAAACTTATAAGTCAATGTCAAAAAAAGATGCGGCAGTATAAGCCGCAAGAAAACCTATATTTTGACACTCTCGTGGAATCAAAATTTATGGGGTATTTTCCATTGACCTAGAACTAGAAAATTTGGCAAGTAATAGCGTCTTATACTACAAATGCGGGAAAAAATATGAAAATCACACATTTGTAATTAAATCATAAAGATAACTTTAAGTTACCTAACTAATTCACTTATGAACTGTTAGTATAACCACAATTTTCTATAAGTATGTAATTATAGGTTTTGGAAATTGAATTTCTGCTAAAGCTCGAAAAACTGCGAGACTTGATTTCTGAACTATTTATAATACGTAACTGCAAATTTATACGGAACTCTCGGTGGGCGAGCTCGACTCGCACTTGTTCAGTTTTTTTTTTTATTCTCATGCACTCGGATTAGCCAACACGAAATTGATTTACATAATTTTTATTTTACGAAAAGCGAGCGGCTCCAGCGAGCGGCCCACGATCGTAAAGTAAAAAATCAGAGAATGCCTCGTACACGTTCTTGGAGATTCTCAAACATAACATAATACGGGATGGGCCGGAATAAGGTTCCGGCGCACGATTAGATTTTTTCGGCGTTCGTTTGCCCGGGGCGGCGCGGGACGCGGCCCCCTCGCCTGTGAAAATATTTACACGGGCGTTTATAAGCGGACAACGCGCGCATCCACCTAAGATACTCGCTTTTCATATGCCGAAGGATAAGGTCGACGCGATCGGGCGCGGGCGCACGTTATTGTAACGTTCCCCCGGCGAACATAAATATCCATGCGATATCAACATAATATGAATGCACATACGACAGGGATTTCTAAATCTTTCAATTAGCGTATGAAAAATGTAACAAGACACGTAAAACGTTTGTAGTCACTACCTGTGATTATCTATATCTAAGTATGAGGCTTGCTAATTTATGAATAACTTTAGTGTTAATTTTAAAATCAATCGATGGACAAAATCAATAAATTAGTATAGTTTTAAATAATATTTTATTTGTAGATATGGTTGTTATTTTGGTGTTTTTAATCTGTAAATATTTATTCGCAGGAATTTGATAATAAATGCTAAGTTTAGACAAAGCCGACTATAGTACATGTCACTTTATAAATTATCAATTACGGATATACTTAACAAAATTGAATAATGTAATTCGAGCAAACAGGAGTCGTTGCAACTCATCGATTGTTCTGCATTGCATGTTACTGATGATTAAACTGTAAATAATATGAGGGCGCTGTATCGATTGCTTGTAAGGATAATTCAAAAAATATATATTTACCGGATACAAAAAATATGAAAGACTATATGAAAAGAAACGATTTTAAGATAGATTATTCTGAATAAACAAAGCAGATATTTTTCCTGCAAATAAAACAGTTGTCGATGCGTCGTTGCATTCCGAATCGAAATTTTTCTCACTTGAAATTTATTATTTATTTATTTTATAATTTATAATTAAGTATTTTATATCTAATTTTAATAAATGCGTATTTTCCCTAAAGTATTAACTATTTCCTAAAATATTAGATGATTTTATTTTATGCAATTTTTTGAAAAGAAAAAAAAAATATTGTTTCTAACGGGGGTCCTCCGAGCGCACACATAGTTCTTTGTTTCTCTTTTTATATCACACCTCACCAGTAGCCTTCAAAAAGATTTCCCACACAATTATTTTTATTCCTACTAATGTCTGGTCCGATATAGTGAGAAAAAAACATATCACATAGCTTTAAATCAATAGTAAAACTTAGAAAGAGAAAATATTAAGGTTTCCATTTATAGAAAATGTAATTTCCAAAACTTGTTCCACCGAGATAAATAAGTCAATCACATGTGGAATTTTTGTTTAATAATGGTATCGCATCCAAAGCGATTGTCCCACTCGTAAAATTGCAAAGCTCACCTACTCGATCCTACGTTTTACTGCAATCGGTTCGGTAGCAGTCTCAATAAAATGGAGTGATTTACGCTCGTTTCAAAATTACAGTCATTCGCATTTAATTCAAGTCCATATCATCACGTGGCATCAGAGAGTAATTTAAAATAAAACCGTCCAATGACCACTACACTAAGTCCGTGATCCCGCGAAGTACCGTACTTATAAGCGGTTACGTGCGCTCAGGGGCGACAGGCCGGCAGCGCAGCGGCGTGGTAGTCCTTCGCAATCTTTCCGTTGTTACCTGACCCGGTTCCTCTTTTGTCCGGACGAGAGCGGAATAGTAGGGGGCAAAGGGGAGGGGGGCAGTAGCAGAGGTGAGGTCGGCGCGGGGAGGGGTACCATCTGAATAATTGAGAAGCGCCGCTTTGCTCGCCCGAGGAGGGAGAAATCCTAACGAAACTCATAAGAAAGAGCCCCAACACACGTGTTATATACAGCTGCTTTCAAACTTTTAGGGAATATTGTGTATTTTTTAATTTATCGTACGTAAAAACATGCCATCTTGTTATATTTTATATAATAAAATTTCATTACATAAAATTGTGTTCAAAATAATATTTCAGAGATTTCAAATTCACACACAGACTTATGGACGAAAGATCGTCGAAGCGGATTCGTGTGGTGGAACCACACTCAAATGGAACTCGAGAAAAATAGCAATACAAGGGCAAAGAAACGTTTTATAGTAATGATCAGCTGACAGACTCCTTTGTGTTCAGAGATGACGCGTTAGCGCACGAGCTTTAATCGGCATCGCAAGTATATATACGAAAAAATCACATTTTGAAATGCATAAAGTTTTAATATCTGCGTTTTAGCTGCGGCGCGCGGGCGGCGCGGCGGGGCGGGCGGGGCGGGCGCACGTGCATAGTTCAAGGGGTGCAGTCTAGATGAAATTGCTGGTTATGTTCAGGAATGAGAACGAAAGTACGTCCTTGCACCGCATATTGTGGCCGCTGCGCGCTTGAATTGAATGAAATACGAAAACTAAAAGGAGATTTATAGGAAAGGAGTGTAGTAATTGAACATGTATAACAGAACCGTTCCACGTAGAAAAGATGTCGATCTATACAGAATATCATGAAAATACGCGCAATAAAATGTATTTATAAGCTATTACACCATTTTCTAGAATTATAAAGCAAACGGAAATAAGACAATGATCATATTAATGCGATTTTTATTTGTATTTTTGGTAATAGATTAGGAAATTTCAATAATACATGTAATCTTGTTTATAGTCGAACACTTAAAAAATCCGTCTGAGAGATCATTGTTGTTCTTTGTTGACAATGTTTTTAACACAGTCGTCGCTGAAGAAATAATGTAGTTAACAATTTGAAGATTTTCGTTATTTGGTCTTTGATAAATTTAGCCCCGCCTTTTTGTGGACGGAATGTTTCTTTGCTTTTCTACTGATCAGCATCTAGCATGCCTGGAGCAAGAAGATAGCTGTCAAAGTTGGTATGTATAATTCTCATTACAAGTCAAGAATACTACAAGACAGTCCAATACTGTCAGCATGTGTGACCGCCGATGGACGAGAAAATTATAATAATCTGATAAAATTTAGAAAATGCGGAAACAAGTGATGTACAGGGGTATCTCGTGAGAAGGATTTGGTACGGCGAATCGTCAAATTCTACCAGCTTAGCGTGGTTATTAGGGCATACTTATATACTTAATTGAAAAGTCATAAGTCAAAAATTGCAAATAGTCCTGACAAAATTAATTTAACAAATAAATAAACTTCAAAGAAGTTTTAGAAAATTTATGCAATTGCTTACATGTTATTAGTACGTAATAAGAATAAAGGACTCGGTAAACGTAAGTTCAATTTAGTCAAGTGAATAATAAATTTTTAGGGAGGTATCACACAATCACATATGCAATTCGCCGAGCAAAAATGCGTGGACGGGACACCCTAGAAATTATTATGTTAACCAAATCGATGGCTTATTGAATAAAAGCCAAATTTTAAGCAGTAACACAGTTGAATGAATGAATAAAACGATTGATGAATGTCATTGAAGCAGGTTCTATGCAAAGATAGCAGCAAGACGTGATCTTATACCCTTCTGGGAAATAGGCATAAGCTTAAGAATGAAGTATAAATTATCTCTCATATAAATATATTAATACACACAAAACCTTTATACCATCAGCTATGTGCACAACTTCCGTTTTATGAAATTGCATTTATAGAAAGGCCTGTATTTATAATTTTGAAGTGAAACAATAAGATATTTATATCAAAGGAAATACATAATTATTTCTCGCGCGGCATTGAAAAAGCAGGCGTTATACCAGTGGGTGTATGTATACGTGCTTTTATATTTTCAAAGTGAAATTCTCAATGTTCGTACATTTGAATATTAACGGTATTTCAGAACAGGTCGTGTCGGCAGAACGGTTATTGCGAGTTAGTAAAAGGAACCCGTTATCCCTGCCGCATTAAGCCCGTATTCCGGCAGATTGCCCATTATCGTTTACAGACCTTAATTTTTGTATCGTAAAAGCTTACGTCATTGTAAAACATATGGTTATGGCTAAGGAATGAAGTAATGCGATGGCGCTGAGGATTATAGGATGAAATAGCTAGACTTTCTTTCGTCTAGCTATTTCGGTGCATGACCTATGCTAATGTAATCAGCAGTGATAGTACATGCCGTTGTAAATTAATATTTATTGAAGTTATACAACTTTTGGCGTATCGGAGTAAAATGATGAAAGTGAATTTTTATGATGCGCGCGTACACCGACATCTAAATCGACACCATGAAGTTGGTCGGTAAAATTTTCTTGAATTTTTCAGAATAAGCTAATAACAAAGTAAAAATAAATATGTCTACCATGTATGTTTGCATGCTGAACTGATAACTATGCTCAAATATTGCTGAATCTACAACACGAGTTTCATATCGGTACTAATAAAATATATTTATATGTAACTACATATATATGCGTGTGTGGGTATGTTTTTAAATTATACATGGTAGTGAATATCGATAATTTATTATGAATACTTGTGATAAAAGAGTTTTTTCTTTATATTTTAAATTATGTATGTAACCTTGTTAAGTACGTTTATAGATTTGAGGTTTTATAACGCTATGTATTTACATCACATTATATATTTTTTTAAATTTATTTATAAGCTCGCTATAATTTTTAAGAAGGGTAGGTAGGTGCAGACAGTCAGAATCATGGATCTTCACATGATATGATTCTAACATACCTATCTTGCTTCAATTATTCCCATCAATCGTT
Organism: Eumeta japonica; assembly: GCA_005406025.1. Taxonomy (NCBI): domain Eukaryota; kingdom Metazoa; phylum Arthropoda; class Insecta; order Lepidoptera; family Psychidae; genus Eumeta; species Eumeta japonica. The sequence goes on from BGZK01001137.1 coordinate 42,968, forward strand.
TCCTCTATTTGTTATCGTCCATATACACACAAAATATAACAACGAAGGTTCATGTTTCTTACACAGACTGATTTACACCAACCACGTTTTTATATGAAATTGTAAATTATTTTATGTATCGCCTCCACACAATAATGTGAAAAGCGATTATTCGATATCAATTATTCGTCTACTTTTACCGACTTTCTGATAATATATAAATAGTGAGAAACTGGAAATTATGACAAATATGATAAAAAGTTCTTGGGAACTTGGATAACAAAATTACGTAGATCTTTATTTTTCATAAGTTACAACGTTTCGTTGGTATATATTTCCAACTTCTTTAGGTAACAGCTGTGACAACTTTTAACGCTATAGATTTTTTGGCTTGTGCAATGTAATAAAATTTTTTTGTTATACATCACCTGAAGAATAGGGAAATATATACCAACAAATATTGGAACTTTTGAAAACTAAGCATCAAAGTATTTTTGTTATCCAGGTTCCCAAGAATTTTTTATTGTATATGTAAACATGGATGACACACAAGATATAAATTATGATATAAGTTTGGTGGGAGATATTGTAAAAGTATGTTTATAAAAATTATAATGGTGTTGAGAATTTCTTCGGAAAACTCTATTAAACGATTCATTAAACATCCAGTGAACGATCTAAAGCGTTCTGTATTTTAATATTACATCTTCGTGCACATCGCTTTTGAATTTTAAAATTTTCACAAATTGGATAATGACCTCGAGAAATACGCGTTATCCTCATAATAGCCAAGACGGTATTTCCCAAATAATATTCCTGCATCAAGTCGTACGAAGCCATTTCATGTTTGTACACGATAAGATAACGGTCGCAGTAGCCCTTTTTGGCACCACACCCCTTTCCGCCGCACATAACTTCAATCCTCGCCGATATCGGCCGGAAAGCGCAGGCCGGCTGTGCTCAGCTCACATTCTCACGCTTATTAAATAAAACGAAAGAGGATGCGCGGGAGGTGTAAGGTTTGAGTATTACGCGGCCAAAACGAGAGGTTCGCCATTTCGCATGGTATACTTAACTTACGGTCGGGTTATTTTCTTTTGTACATAAGTCGATCATACAACACTAGCCTGCTCTTTCGTCACCCGATCCCATATCGATATCGATAAATGGCTGTCGTCCGGCTACGTGTACTAACTGTCTCGTGTTCATTGCGGTTATTGCACGATGTGCATTAACAACCATGTTTTTCGCGATCAGTTCCTGCATTAAAAGTGATGCTTAGCCGTTTTCAGGATGACAAATGTCTTTAAAATTTCATCGAAATTTCACTTCTTTGAGCATTTGCCTGAGGTTTCACCCACTTGAGTAAAAAAATAGATATCAAATATGTGTAACGTTATATTAAACTGAATCCTTTCTGAACTGTTCTAGAAAAAAAAACTCTTAAGTACGGCCGTTCTCGAGCTTATCTCCAAGAGTGTCAATCAGAAAAATATAAAGAAAAATTAGGTGCCGCTCCCACGACCAACGAGACATCTAAGCGAAGGTGGAGGCCCTAAATGAGATGATAAAGGGTAGATTTAAGGAAAATGACGAACATTGCGTTAAGTTAGAAAGATAATAATAACGACTGCATTTCTTTATACAGCGATATCGTCTTAATTGGATAGTTTCTATGAACATACTTAATCACCTAGCAAAAGCCATATCAAGATATGAAAATTTTTCATCACCGCTAACCTTACGATTGTGAAGTTTTTAATTTGAGCTATCAAAGACGCCTGAAGACAGTCGATGAGTGGAAAAATGTTTTATTCGACATACGTGACAATATCAATACTCGATAATCCGCTATGAAAAACCATTCTCTTTTTGAACTCGTGATAATAAAATGCAAATTTCAAGTCTAGACTCAACAGCGCCGGCATGTTTTAGGTAAGCCTATTGTGCTGAAAACCAATAAGCTTTCGGTATAATATTTTCATGAATAAATTATTCGTGTTGAAATCGAGTCGGGCGACGTTTTGTGTAAGAAATGGCGATGATTGCAAAGAAAAAAAAAAAGAATGTTTTGCATAAACACGCTTTTGCGCGGTGCCGTTTGTCATGGAAACACTGGAGTGAATCTCGAGGACTGTGCCGTATAACCGGTGAGCAATATTTAGTCGGAAGCATGTAAGGATATTTCATTTCCTAAAATATCCTGTTCGGAAATTGTATCCGGACCTCCCGCGGGGTCACGAACGCGCGGCGCCGAGATATTCATCTTCGAGCGTTTGAGTCGTCGAAAACGATGGTTCGCTGTTTATGTATCGATGAATAAATAATTTAAACTCTATCGGTTAATTCTGAATTTCGTTTACTGTGAAGATAACGTTGAACATAGAGTGTTTTTTATATTCAATTTTCTATCTAATTTTTGTTCTCGCGGACGCCAGACTAAACTCTATATATTCAATACAAACTATTTTCTAATTTCGCTTTTGATCACATTCTTAAATGTGATCCCGCTCCTCAATCCGTTTCTGATTCCGCTTTTGTTCGCAATAAATTAGATTATTTAATTTTTTTTTATGTAACTAGCCATTATCTGTCCACTTCGCTGGACGTAAATTAAAATTTAGCTTTGGGTGTTATTTTTCATGATCGAACATGTACGCGGTCTCAGTCGCGTGGACGTAGAATAAATTCCTGTTAATGCTGATCACGGTCGCGATTTTCATCCAGACGTCGATTCTGGTTTCACTGTCCCAATTCCCTCCAATTTCAATACCGATTCCGACGCTGCTATAACTTTTCCCTTGGGTATTGTTATTAGTGATATTAATTTATCTTTCTTATTGATATTGATGTATTTTCTATATAAAGGGTATTTTATATTTTATTAGAGGTCATAGTCCATTTCTGTGCAAAATTTGGTTACAATCCGTCCAGCTGTTAGCGCGTAACTGGAGGACGAACGTCGAAACAAATGTACTTTTATCCTTATACATTATCTACAAATGATTCCATGCCGAATGGTCAAAGCTCTATACCGGTATGTTTAATGGGTCTTAATTAATGCCCAGACTCTTTGAGAATATATTTGTGACATTATATATTTTTAATTACAAAGATTGCGAAACATATAATTCCAGGTCATAGTTATTACTGTAGTCAGCCACATTTTTTAAATTTATAAAACCCTTACATTTTTTTTTATTAAAGCTTTAAATTAATAGCGAGATTCGTTAGCATTTTTTTGTTAATGGCGTTTTTCGTAAGGCGATCCAATGTTACATTTTTTTCGTTTTTAAGTTCATTAACCTTTGAGTTTGAACGTAAAGTAGCTATAAAACAGTGGCTCGTTAAGCTCACACTAACAAAAGGAGATTTCATTTAGTGGAAGGCTTTAAGTCGCCTTCAAAACTTGAAGGCGACTTCGCGTTAATTCAGTTACTATGAAATTAAAGTACAAATATTTCATGATTTGGCTCAATTCCAAATTTTAATACGATTTCCACTCAGTCGGTATTTCTAATTAAATCACTTATTTTTATCTTTTTAGGTGGGTACTTAGACTAGCCTTATGACATTAAGTAATCCATTTTTTAAGTTAGGATAAACTGAAGTCTTTTTCTAGACGGAAATAATGTTTAGTAAAATGTAGTCCCTTTACGCAATTTTCGTATTCATATTTTTAAAAGGGACGTTTTCTATTTATTTCATTATTACTGTATTAAAAATATATTTGAGTTTAAAATAAGTGGAAGCGTTTTTTTTTGATAACTATAAAAATATATGAGTAAAGAATTTAAAAAAATACTAATTAAACGGAAGACGGAAATCGTTAACGACCTAGTGACGTTACTGTTTACTAACGCCATATGCGTTTTGCAAGACATGACATAGAATTTGTGACGGCTTATAGTTCGTTGTGTTTTAAGTGATTTCAATTTTTATCTAACTTTCAGTTGTCGTGTCTAGTCAGCTTATATAATTTATCGACAATATTATAAATAGAATAATAATAATCTTCTGAATAGAAGTAAGCTACCCTGTTTTGAAATTGTCGCCAAAGCAGAAATATTAAAATGAAAAATGACCTAGCTAAGGTATTAGGAAAAAGTGAGTTTATATATTAATCCCTAAAGTAGCTGTGTCAGCGACTCTCTCTGGGTGGTCATTAAATTAATACTTTACCTTTTTTTAGTCTACACATCTTTCCTTCAATCACGATTCTAATCTAGGCCTATTCTTATTAAATTTTAACATGACTTCTTAATCTTTAATTTATTAGTAATATCCGCCACGCCAAAAAACATCACTTCAATCATGCGCAAAAATGATATGTGCTCATTTTTTCAGTTCAGATATGAAATATTAAAAAACAACACCGGTGATCGTATATATAAAATTACATATAGACAGATTTCTAAACACTCCACGGGCAATTCATAATACAAGTGTTATTCTATTATTAATATTGCAAATAAATAAATGACTCTACGAGAATTCACGGAAACGTACTCCACCCCAAAGACGGGCCATACATCGTTCTTTGTTTCGCGTATTTTAAACAGCATTACCGCGTTCATTCGCCGAATCGTGTGACGCAGGAACGCGACCGCCTCACAACGCTTAATTCCCACGCAATAAGGTATAAGCGCGCGTAAATTAAAAGCCTCATTATTTTAAGCCGCGCACGTACGGGCCTTTGTCGGGAGCGAAACAGCGCCGGAGTCGATCGCGTCGGCCCCCGCCGGCTCTTTGTGAGCGCGCGCAAATTAATGACTCGAAAACTCAAGTCGCCGGTGTTCCGTTACGCTCGCCCGCCGCAGTTGCCGACTCCAACTCTGACGCTGTGTGTGAGGGCGTCGGGTGCTCACTGAAAAGAGTGGAAAGTGTGATGTTTCCTTTTAGCCAGTGTGCACGGATTCGTGGAATAGCTATTAAGGAATACCACTTTCTCCTTTGTTTCGATTCGTATTGAAGAACAAAATCGCAGGACGACCGTTTAAAAAATTTATACCTACATTTTTCTACATAAAAATACATATAACACGATTTAGTTATTTCACTAGGCGACTTCAAATATTTTTTCATCTATTTTTATTTTTTATTTATTTCATCGACTTTGTAAAAATTCAATTCTTTTAAAAATTTTTATTTGATATCATAAAATTATGCTCTCATCATCTTTTACGAAAATTATAACAAATATAAGACACCTATGAAAATACCATATGAGTTAGTCAAAAGTTTTTAACCTTGTAACAAAGAAAAAACGATTCCACTTTACAACTAGATAATAATTTTACCGTAGTAGCCTGTGATGTAGCCTAAGTAAATTATGATTTGATTTATCGTGTAGTACACACAAAGATTTGCGTAAAGATAAATTATGGGGATAACTGTCATGCACAGGTATTTTAAAAAAAGGAAAATCCGAAAGTGTGTGTCATGGTTTCATTTCTAGCAAAAAAATAAAAAGCAACCAGCTATTAAACAAATAAGTAAGAAATTAGAATTTTTGTTACTTATAAAAAATAATTTATACACTATACATTTAGAAAGAAATGGCAGAAAATTTGAAAACATACTTTTTGTCGATATTTTACTATTATTATGTGCCCGTGGTATCACTATAGTTACAAAAAATTTAAACAAAACTGAATTATTCTTGTCATTGTTTTATTGGTCCATGTGATGTGGATGATTTGGAGTTAATTGATGTAAATAAATGCAAGATAAAAAAAAACAAAATAAACACTATCTATCTATTACACAGACCTACAACGATTTTGGTGCCGGGGATTTTAGACCTAATTTTAAGTATGTCTTATATGGTGATATCAAAAATGTAACCGGTTCTTTTCTATCAGATCCAATTCCCGAGATATAAAAAATACAGTTTTCAGAAAAAATAATAGTTTATTGGTATTAAACATCAAAAAATTGTTTACATACACTATGAGGCGCCCACTCTTTATCTTGGTGTCGAATTTCAATACCGAAGTAAGCAAAATACAGACGATTCACGGTGTCTGTTATCGATTTACGCTGATCTTTTGGTATGCACCACAAACATAAAAAAATGTATCAGGATTGTTAACACAACATCTGGACGTACTAGCATAATGATATAGTAACATAAACTTTAGTGATGTTATTGTAATAATGACTATTTACGAAAAAGACCGGGGAAAAAATTAAATAAAGGTAGAAGGTAAACTAGAGCTGATGAGTAAAAATAATGTATGAAAATATATTGTACATTACCTACTTTATCGACCATAGGCACAAACAGAGCTGCGCTCAAAAAAAAAAGTTTTTCGTAGACCTGTGTTATAGTAACAGACTCTCTTCTAAAATTCGAAGCTAGTAGAAAAAAATACTAGCCAAGAGCATGCTTATTATAGGGTCAGCGAAGCCGAAGCCATTATTACGAAGAAATACAACCACAGATGAAAAAGCACGTTGTCACACTTTTTCTGTCTCCCGCACAGAATTAGTAATACAGACAACGCTACATATCATTTCAGGATTGATACTAACTAAATTATAGGTTAAAATAAGCGATCTATTATTAGTATGATAAATTTATAGTAGAGCAAAATTAGGCATGTTATTGAAAAAAAAATAGAGAAATTACTCAAGAACTTGATTCAGTTCAGTTTTTCTTTAAAATGGGCAAATTTTTTCTTTGTGCTAGTTCATTATTTTAAGTGACAGAATGTGAATAAGTGTTTTCCATCTCGCACAAATATATTGCACAATCTTTCTGTTAAGGGTTTCGTATCTTTAAATAAAAAAAGTGCAACCCTTGTAGGATCACTCGTGTGTCCATTTGTCTGTCTATCTGTCATAGTCAATTTGATCTGAATCTACTGGACCGATTAAGCTGACATTTAGTACACACATATATATATATATATATATATGCCTGTGACGCAAATATAGGCATGTGACCCAAACAAATGTATTCTCAGTGTGAGGGTTATTTATATGGATAAACGAAAAAAAGGTGCCGTAAACTACCATGAAACATACCAAATGAAGGCGTTTATTGTGAAGGTCTCGAATATATTTTATTTTTTTATATAATTATAAAGAAAATAGTTTCAAGGTAATTTAAGAAAATATCTAAAAATTGAAAAAAAATACCATTACCACCCTATCTACGAGACTATTGCGCCTAAAAAAAACATTTGAGACATTTTGGAAAAAAAAATACAAAAAATAGTTCTCTATTTGTAGATTACAGGAAAACTTATAAAAATTCTATAGTTCGCTTCGGTTCGGTTCGTTTCAATGTCTAGTAAAAGCAATAATATATACAAACGTCAAACTTGGCGTGATTATAGTGCAAAGTACATGATTATAGGAAAACTATAAAAAAAATTGTCCAAGTGTGAGTGGAGGTCGCGCTAATAATCTGTAAATGTATGAACGAAAATACAATATTTTCTTTTAAGTATTTAACAAAAATATAGTGTTGTAGTGCAGAATTCTCGGCGCGGGAGTCCAACTAGCGTTTGGCTTGTTTTATCAATTTCGATATGACTGCTCAAAATTAGAATTTTCTTGCCGGTTATAAATCTGTGTCTTAGTGTTTTAAACTACATCTAATAACGGAATGCCACTTACCTAATCATAATGATCTCTCAAAGAATATTGTATGTAGCAATAATTATAAGATATGGACAAATTGGGGGTAATACTAGGAGAGATAATTTTATCTATCTAGTTTTGATTCAAAATACCAACAAGATTTTTTTTTAATACAGGATTAAGCAAAGAGGGTGCTTTCTGACAGCTGCAACCCGAACTTTCAGAAATTGCGTAACATATCCACCGTGTGAAAGAGTCAACCCTCTTCTAGAAGTCTATATAATTATAATAAATAATTCAATTTCGACCACGATGTACGTAGGCACATTTCCCACCGTTCGGGTCCGCACCCTCTTTCTGAGTCACAGGTAAATACGCGTAGACGTATACCGAATCTCGGGGGGTCGGATCAAAGCGGACAAAGAAAAAAGCGACCTATTGTGTGCGCTTGCGCAAGGAGCCACGTGCGCGGACTCTCCCACGGTAGTCTGGAGGGGAGAGGATTCCTTGCTCCTATATAAGGGATAGTCGTTTCGCCAAATGTCATTCCCGAATAAGACATCGTGCAGTTAACTCTCCGGGGGTGGCCGCTGCCCCCGGAGGAGCAAAAATTAATCGAGACGATAAAGTGAATTGTAAAATGGAGATCTGACAAAGTTAAAAGTACTTCGAACGTGACACAAGGTTGAGTGAATGTCAAAAATCTGCAAGATTAACACAACTGGTGAGTTTCATTAATTCTTCACTAATTTTGACCGCATTATTTAATGTTTGACGATGATTTTTTAGTATTATATTTCTTACTTGTAGATCAGTACTTGAATTGCATTTATTCATTAAATTTTGATTAATCAATAGAGGATGTCAAAATGTGATTTGTTAAATGATATATGTAGTCGAAATGAATTTTAATAAAATAAAAAAGTGATATTACTACTATAAGAACTCATCATTCTTGGAATATAATAGCCACTTACGATTTATTTCAGAAATGCCTTTCTGAAATAAATCATAAGTGGCTGTAGTGATTCATATAAAAAAAGTTTGCTACCGCAAGGTCGCTATGCTTATTTAGCTATTGCGATCGAAGCAGACTCCGAAAAATTAGAACACACCACGTGCGGGCTCTCGCACTATTTCTGCGCGGGAGCTTAATGAAGTTAATCATCGTTTCGTTCCAGATCCGCCGGCGCGGCGATCGCGTTTCACGCCCGACGATTTCCGCTAACGAGTTGTAGACGAGCACTCGTAAAAGCGTAAATTCCACGAGGACGAAAATTTTGAATTCGAGTCGCATCAGACTTCAGACGATTTCGAAAAAGCGAACTGAGATAAGGTACACGGTTATCTAGTTAACCCAAAGATAGGTTAAAACAACTAGGTTTATATTAGCTAGCGATAGGGGATGTGTTTGTATGTGTAATGGTTTACGTGTCATTTTAAATTTTTAAGCGTGTGTGGGTAGCGTAGGATTTTATTAGTTTCTGTCTTTCGTTCTGTCTGTTAATTTTTTCATTTGAATAGTAATAAAAAGATACATTCGTTATTAAAATATCAGGTTCGAAACACCTTAATGATCGGTTTGTTGTTCTGATTAAAATGTCATTTCATGTTCTTGTTGTGTTCGTTTTCCCTTTGTTTGCTGTTCAATGTTATTTTTTTGATAATGTTGTTGATCTGTTATTATTAATCAATATAAGCACAATATGCATAACAATCTATTTGGCGGCTCAAAGGTTATTCAATCTCTGTTGAATTCTGTATGGGCGCACGTGCATACGCCCCGCTATTAAAAATCCCGACTTTGATTTGTCAAACGACATACGTTGAGTTTTTGTTTCTGTTTCTCAGCACGATATCCGTTTTGTTAAATCCGTTGTCACACAGTTGAATTTTTGTTTTGTTGTTAAAATACGTAACTTTCATAGTTACACGCGTAACACGAGTACTATAATTGTTTATAAGTTAGTTTACACAAACAGTTAGATGTTTTTCCAATTTCAGTTGTTTCGTTAAGTTTTTTTTTGTTGTGGCGCATTTGTTATAAGTTTCTGATGAAATAATGTATGTATATTTTGAATGATACTAAAACTGTGTTGCGCTCAGACTTAAACTCGAAGTTGAATTTTTGTTTTGTTATATTTGATAGTTATGTTAATAAAAATTGTTCAAGTGCGTCCAAGTACCTGCTTCCTAAGACTAGAGAAATTTAAAATTAATTCAATAACTATTAAGATGAGTCACTTAAATGAATTCCTTCAGTTGACCATTCAAATAATTTCAATACGTTCGTCGGCTAATAAATTGGCCGTTAAATTTGTGCTAACATAAACTTAACGCGTGATTTTATATTTTGAAGTGTCATCGTCAAGTCGCACAACCATGCGTTGATGACACTTACTTTCTTACTTCCCGTCGCGTGCCTTATCCAAAAGTGCCTCTTTGTTACCAATATTTCTACTATTCCATTTCCTTAGCAACTCTTATTTCGTAAGTACAACTTTCGGCTCCCTCCTATTAAGACTTTTCTTTTCAGAAAAGTTTTAACAGGACGGCCATAGAATACGATTTTGCGTGTTCGGTGGAATAAAAAGCGATTTCAGTTAAATTCTTTTCTGTTCTTGTTTTTCGTTTTTATTTATTGTTCTGTAAACATTTATTATTATTCAGAATTAAGTGATGGTTTTTTTTTTCTAAATAAAAGTTTGAAACATTTCTTTAACACAATCATGTGATGCCGTATAGCTGATCTCGAGCAAGCTCAGTTATCATATCTTGTTCGGATATTCATACGTGGTTGAGCACAGTCTGTTTATGATTACATATTTAATTGAGTATAATTAACCTACGCATTGTTTCATATTAGGTTGGGTAAAAATTTTTTCGTTTTTTGTATATAAATTCAAAATAATTTTTCGTCATGTTTTATTTACATTTAATTATAACCTATGTTTATATATATATATGTATATATATGGTATTCTGTTCAACAACTTGTAGCTATTGTGCAGGCAGTAACATATTCCTATCGCTGTAGAAATTTTGAAACTTCTGATCAAAAAACTGCGACAAATAGTTTTGACAGTTCTCTCTCGACGTTAACCTAACACTATACCTAAAGAATTCTGAAGAAACTAAAACAGGTAAAAATCTGAGGGTTCAAAATCAGGGTTACCTATATGGTGGATGTATTGGCACTTCCCAATCAAATTTTCTCAATATTTACTGAGTGGCTAAACATGCGTGTGGTTTGGCATCATCATGGTGAAAACCACACCCTTTCTGTTGATCAATTCTGGTCGTTTTTTCTTTACTTCTTGCTTGAGTCTCTTCAGCTGTTGGCAGTATAGATATTAATTAATGGTTTTGGTCAGTGCTTAAAGCTCACATGAATAATGCCCTTTCAATCCCACTAGCATCAATTTATTGCGAGTTAATCCGGGTTTCGCTATAGTCTGTGAAGTTAGCTTGCCTTTTTACTATGATCTTTTTTCACACGTTCTTGTTGTAGGTAATCCATTTCATCACCCGTGATTATTATTTCCAAAAACAGTTCGCTTTCATTACATTTCAATAGAGGAATTGCAAATGAGTACACGATTCATTAGATTTCTTTTAATGAGCTCGTGTGCGACCCAAGTATCGAGCTTTTTTATACATCCAGATTTTTTCAAATAGGTCAAAACTGTTTTATGGTCAATCTCTAGCTCTTCAATTATGTCGTAAGAACTAATATGTTGATATTGCTCTACTTTTTCCAAAATGGCATCGAATCTTTCCGTAACAGGTCGACCGGAGCAAGGTTCATCTTTGACATTCAAATTACCGGACTGAAAAAGCTTGAACCAGTTTTGTGCTATTCTTACCGACATTGTATTAAGTCCATGAACGTCACAAACTTTTCTCACGGTTTATGTCGCATGTTCCCATTTTTTGCAATAAAAACTTCAAATTGTATCGAATATCTCTATTAGATTCAACCTTTTCGGTGGACGGAATAGAAAAATGGCACAACACCTTCTATACTTTTTATTTTTAACAGCACAACTAAAAAGATTTTACTTAAACTTTTTACATAGAAAATACGAAAAAATTTTTTCCCTGACCAAATATTTATAAAATTGATACATAAATATTTAATTTTTTCTTTTTAAAAATAATTTATTCCCTAAAATAGACTGTAAGCAAAACGAAAAAAAGGAGAAAACCTGTAACTAATAAATTCTATTTCATAGTTTTTTCCTTTCAACTACTATCAATTCTATCAAAAAAAAAAAACCATCAGTTTTTGGAATAATTAATATTAGTTATTTTTAATGTTTTGTGTTTGAGAATTGTTGATGTTGTCTAGTTTTAAGCATTGAATTGTTGTTAAGTTTTCTTTGTGATACTATTGTTAAATCAAGTGGCTGTGTTTTGTTAATTTTATGTTAAGTTTTCGTTTTAACCTTTCGTTTGTGACCGACATTAAGGTATATATTAAATTGATGGAGTATACAGTTTCACGACATTTACTAACCTTAATAATTCCGTATGTATTTTAATTAATTAAAATGTTAAGTATTTAGTTTAAGGTATTCTTGTATGTAAAACGTAAGTTGAAACTAAAGCTTTGTGTAAAATTAACAAATAGTTAATAGCATGTATTGTAGCGTGTAATAGCATGTAAGAGATGTGTGAATGTTGTGTATTTTTGTGTGTAATAAATATTACATAACAAAATATTTTTTTTTCTCGTCATCCCTTAGCTTCACCCAAAGTAATCAATTCTTAAAGTCAGTATTGCTATTAAATTACTATTACATTATAAGTGTTAGATACTAGTACAAAATATATAGTATATCAGTTTATAAGTATTAGGTACTACTAACTTTGGCCACCTCAGTCCGTTCTGACAATTTCTTTGTAATGATATAAGTTCAGAGGTTTTGACTACCAACAAACGCGTTTCCGAATAATCTAAAAAACGTCTGTCAGTTTTTGACGATTCTATAAGAATTCTGAATTTCTTCATCATATTTTTTTATTAATCACTTCACGTGGTACTAACATGGACCGCCATTGTACATACATGGTTTGTACTAATCTTTTTTCGACTTTTGATCGAGAATAAGTGATGAAGTGCTTTTTAAAGTAGATAATTGTTAAAAAAAATTGAAATGTAATAAATGCAAGAAATTAACAGGAATTTAATTACCAATATCTTTAGTGTTGTAATTATGTCATTAAATCCTAAATTAATCTGATCAAACATTTTTTTCATTTTGACCGCAAATGTCGAAATTAATTTAACAAAACAACGTAAGTTTGGAACTAGCATTATAATGTTAAAATGATATACAAAATTAATGTATAATATTTGATAGTTAATCTCTAATGATTAATGATCTAATGAAATATCAAAAGACAAACGAAGCGAACTCAATTTCTTGAAGAACAAACAAACGATATATTATTTTACAGTTAGCTCTATTATATAATGAATTCGACATTAGACGAAACGAAGAAAAATTGTCTCCGGTTATAACGTGACATAAAGGTTAAACGAAGTTAAATGCATTTTTTTTTGGTGATCACATCGCAATCTTTAGCTTTTCCGAGCACAGTATCGAAAAGTTAATACGTCAAAGGTACGAAAGCATCTCGAGATGCTGTTACAATGAGCAATGCTTACGTTAAAATGCATCGTCAACCGAATGTTGATGTTGCTGCTTTGTCAGATTTTTTATTACGTCATTCAATGAAGTTATAAAAATCTAACAACAAACCCACAAACCATGGTCGCATCAGTGAAGTTCATTGACGAGTCCATGGTTTGTGGGTGAGATACACTTTTCCACAATGTTTGTATATTACATCGAGAGGCCTGTACCTTAATTGTCCACGCTGATTCTACGTGGGACGAGAGATGTTGACGAGCCTAGTCACCAACGATGTGACAACGTCAGGGACCAGTACTCTAACGTGCTCACCGAGGCACGGTCTCCGAGGTTTAATTTTATAATAAAAATACACCTTTGTCACTTTTTCCGTGGCAAGAATCAGAACCCGGTACTTTCCAGTTTGAAGGCAACTCGATAACCAGCGGTAGTATACGTTGAAATGAAATAAAATTTAGTACTTTTATATAACGTTAAGTTGTATAGAAAAACTATTTCCTGCTTTGCATATATCCATGTGATAATATTTTACAACATTTTGGCCTGATTGTGCTCTTTGTTTCTGAGCAACACGGGTTCTGGAGATGTGTGCATAGAGAGGGCCTTGGCCTTAGAGGAAGAAACCTTTAAAATACTGCTTATTTTATATCGGTATTGACAGCTTTTTACACTGAAAGACAATTAATTAAGCATTAAACAGGCTGTAGCTCGCAACTTTCGCGGGCGTACCGTAGTTCTTTTCAGAACTGTTTTTATGTTACGCACGTCGAAGGTTGCCATAGGACTCCCCCGCAAGTGAAACGGACCGGCGGCTTGATGATGCGGCCGGAACGCGTTCGCTTTAACAGTGACGTGTTGTTCTGGACTGGTGACGAGGTCGCGATCCGGCGTCTGTGTTGACTCGCGGTAGTTTATTTCTTGTAGGTGTGTCGGTATGTTCTTCATCTAGTAGCAGGTAAGCTGGTTTTAATCTGTCTATGGGTATGTTTGTTTGGCGATTGGGTAATTGCAATGTGAATATTTTATTCGATCGCTTCACAACGCGGTAGGGTCCTTCATAGGGCGATTGGAGTGATTTCTTTTCCGCGTCGATCCGAATAAATACGTGGCTGCAGGCTTGTAAATCTTTGTGTAGGAATATACGCCGATTATATTGTATTTTGTAATATACTGTAGATAACTGCGGCCTGTTTTTTTCGATTATTGAGCGCAATCTTTCGACGAAACTGTAGTTTATCGTGCTTAAAGGTGTAGGGTTTTTTGCTGATAAAATCGCCGGGTAATCGGAGATTGTATCTATAGGTGAGTTCAGCTGGACTATCTTCAGCGTCTGTGCGTAGAGTAGCTCGCAGACCTAGTAGTACTATAGGTAGTTCGTCTATTCATGTATTAGAGTTCGATAGTTTCGCGCGTAGTGCGGTCTTTAGCTATGATTCCATTGTTCGACGATACCGTTACTTTGCGGGTGGTGAGCGGTAGTGCAATTTTTTTAATGCCCATTAGGTTACTGAATATCTGGCTCTCGAACTGACGTCCCTGATCGGTTGTGAATGTTATAGGACATCCGAATCGTGCTATCTAGTGTTGGTAGACAGTATGTGCTACGTTTTCGGCTGTTATACTGTCTGTAAGTATCGCTTCGGGTCATTTCGTCTGTCGGACGATCATCGTGATGAGTTAGCGGTGCCCTTGCTCTGTATTGGGTAGCGGTGCGACGATATCGATGCGGTCGTATAGAAATCGATCGCTTGGAGGAAAATTCGAAACAGCATTGGATGTTTGTCGCTGTATTTAATTTTTCTGGCAGTGTGTAGGCACTGCAGTGTATGCAGCTTGTCCATTTCTCAATGTCGGCGTTCATCGATGGCCAAAATATTTTAGTAACGTCATCTTGCGGGTAGTGCATGTACCGGGATGACTTATATTGTGAACACTTTTAAATGCTTTATAGCGATATTGCTCTGGTATGTACGGTCGAATGTTTGACGTCGATGTTTCGCAGTATATTTCGGTGGGTCTCCCTTTATGGCGGAAGAGGGTTCTTGTATGGGTTGTTTTCGGTGAAATAACTAGTAAGTGTATGAAATGCGTGTTTCGTTTTTGATCAATATGTTTTTATACATTATTTTCTGAACAATGGGTTCACAAAATGCACCACACAAATGTCCAGAATTTTCGTTTCGTTTCGTTCCAAAAACGAAACGATCGTTAGTGCCCTAATCGTTTTTTAATTGTTTTTAATTGTTTCGATTGTATTGCTTTGTTTCCGCACCGGCCGTCGACACCGGGCGCGCCGCAAAGTGCATGCGCGCGTCGCGTCTTAAATATTCCTGCGAGCATTTTGCTTCAGTAGACGGCCGGTGGATGCCGCAGTCAGCGGTCGCACTCTGACATCGAAACGGCACGCAAAGATTGCTATGGTGAGGCGATGACGTGTGCGATGCAGTGTTCGATTTATAGGTCGCAACTTCCACACGCGTACCGTAGTTATTCTCAGAACTGTCTTTGTATTTCGCACGTACGTCGTAGGTTGCCACACAGGCCAATACTAGTATTCATAATTGTTGCTTACGTGAAGTCAAAAATCTCTTTATAAGATTTTCTTAAAAGTACGATATGATTAATATTTTTATAACTTTTTATTCTATTTTTTATTAAAATTCTACGTTACCGATAGATAATTTAAAAAGTTCTTATTAAACACATTGCAAGTAGAAATACAATTTATTTTGTGTTCAAATTTTCACAATTTGTATCGGGTGGGAACAATAAAGATATGAGTGATTGTGATGTTGATTATATTTAAATAATTTAAAAGTAAAGTTAATACGAAGATTAAACAAATGTACTTTATGAACCACAATATTGTGTTCTGTGTGTGACAACACCCCACCGCTGAGGCGTATCTTCCCACAATCTTTTTGTTCCAGATTGAGGGACTTCGACAATACGCCTTCCACACCAGTGAAAAGGTTTTTTCGACCGTTAGCGACCGTTTCGGCGAGTGGTTTCATGTGATTGAAATTCAAACTTCATTGGTTGAAATTCTAATGATCATGGATGTAGTCAGGATTTGTCCCCTGTAATTTCTGGTTTGAAAGCAATATTTATGACTATTAGCCCATCATTGCACTATTAATGATATCATGTGTACAACACAAACAATGTTAGTGAAAAATATAACAGATAGAATTTCTGCATCTCCTTTAAGAAGAACTGTATTGCTGTGCTCTAGAGTGCGAAGTAATCGGTTTTTATAATACTCGTAAAATATGAAACTGACCTGCATAGAGTGCTATAAAACAAATGTTGTCACTTAACAAATTTATGCCATTCAAGCAATAAAATTTGATACAATAATGGTATGTATGTCAATTTGAGTAGTTGGTCAAACTCATGTACATCTAGGCATGCACGCATAAACTGAAGCGTGCACGCTTACGCCCAAAAATACCCTAACCTTCAACCCAAAAATACGGTCGTTCGCGTCGAAGTCACATAGTCCTGTTTCAATATTTGTGATCGAATAATATTCTAAAATCAAACACTATATTGTAAATATCAAACCATTTAACGTCGGCCCACGTGTCGGCAACTTCGGAGAACGCGCGGGCCTCGTGTAATGAAGATAGTTTTCCCGGAGGAAAACAACAAGTTTCGTTTCATGCAATCACGGCTCTTAGCCTTTCTTAATTGCTTAACTTGAACCACTAACTTTTCCTTCTGTCGCTAGGACTCATTTAACTTAACTCATAGTTCAGCCCTGGACTTCAACGCAAACATGCTCGCTCCATTCCGGGTAACGAAATCGATTTCGAATTTTAGTTCGGGACCAACTTCTCACCAACTAGATCTAAATAGTTGTTTGATTTGTTCCCTCTCTAGCCGGTTTAGATGTTGGGAGAATGGGGGCATTACGTGTCTGTTTGTATGCTCTAATAGTTTGTTTATACGTACAAAGTGGATTAAACATGTCTTCTAAAACTAATACAACTTAGCACATATGAAAAAATGAATATGTTATGCATTAACTTTTTACTATAATTTTTAGATAGAAGCTGGACATGATCAGTTGGACAATATCGCCTCACGTACAATTATTCGTTAATACATAAATCCAATTGCAAAGTTCTCATCTATCATTGGATGGGAGACGGTGTACATATCTGCTTAACTTTCGGTTTATTTGTTTTATATTTATAGGGCAAAATCTAAAAAAAAAAACAGTATGATTATATGAGTATACTCGTGTAAGAAATGTAAATTCTTTAGGTTACATATACTTTTTATATTTAAAACCATTATGATATAGGATGTTTGAGCAATGTATATTGTCTTTTTTTGCGTTTTAGAGAAAAGCTATTTTAATTGATAGACAAATATTTACAAACGTATAATATTCTCAAATTTGTCATTATCATTGTTGTTGTTATTATGATTATTAGTAAATTTCGTTTATAATGATGTAATAATTACACTTTTATTTATTTAATAAATAAAAATTTGTAGAAGAGATAATAAGAAATATACGTTTTACATACAACATAATTCAGAAGCCTCCTAAAGAGATAACATAACGCGCAAATGTGACGAGTGAATGTGATATATTTTTAATATCTTAGCTACTTAATTTTTTTTCATGAGTGTCTAAAGAAATCGCACTTCAAAAATCGTCGTCTAAATACATTTAACAATAAACGTGCAAAACAAAAATTAAACTCTCTACAGCAATAGAGTACAGCATGCTTAATATTTTTGTCTCTTTCTTTCTGGTGATCTATCCGGTTGCACTCTTCGTCTTTTGAAGTCTAAAATCGTGACGGCCTCATCGTACCGCTAATACTATAATTATGCCGTGATAGTATTGCCGTGACGCGACCTTGAAATTTCACTCTTAACGCACTCAAAGAAGTTTCACTTCAAAAATCTATTACATTTCCTAAGGATGATTTGGAGGTCATTTAGAGTTGCCAAAATTAGAAATAAAATGAAAATATTTTCAAACGCTCTTCAATAGAAGATGTATGAAGATCTCACATCATCTTATCATGTCAGATGTCTTACAACGCTGAAACTATATTGGTTTTGTGTTTCCGTTCTATATTCCGGTGGATCACTCACCTTTCTCTCTCTTTCATCAATCCGATTCCTCACTATTAGATTAAACCTATCCTATATCCTGATAAAGGCTAGCAAAGCATTAGTGACTCTTCAAGGACTGTCCATCGGCTGCGGTGACCATGTACTCTCTGGTGACTCGTCTGTCCGTTCGACCCTCCTCTACGCTGTAAAAAATATACAATTCAAACCGAATCAACAGTATTATCGTACAAATGTCCTATTACATCCGTTAAAAATAGCTATCGCGGTATCGTTAAAGAAATTCTTCAATATAGTAGAAGATATAACCAAGTATATCCATTAGAATTTTCTCTTTCTGCCAGCTTAAAGTTAACAGTGTACAAAATTTCATAAGCTGCAATTGGTTACTTAACCATTACAATTTTTCAAAATACTTCAGAACTAATTGCTTAGTCGAGTATAACATGTTCTTCTCCAAGCTTCATTTACCTGTTTATAGAGTTTTGATTAGTTTACTGGATTAAATTTTTTAGCGCTACCTCGAGAACTAGGTTTAACTTATGTTTGACCTGAAAACATCAAAATCTCTTAGGTAGCTGTATTTTTAGGTATTTACTATTCCTCAAGAACTAGGTATTTCATCGAGATGAAATTATTCTGTGATTTTTTACAAGTATTTTACTACACTTTGAAGATTTAACAAATTGATTTCGGCGTTTATAACTGAACATGAATAAATGGAAGTTTTGGCTTATTCATTCAATAGCATAGTTCTATGTATTTCCTCTTTAAATTTCATTCTACACTCAAAAAAAAAAATGTTGCTTCTATCAAAATTGTGATTCTCATGATCAAGTATCTTGATTCCATACGAGCCTAACAAGACCTTAGACACTTCAAATAAGATGATTTTGATTGGTTATCATTATTCAATGGACTAGTCAACTGTATTGCTCTTATTATTATTAGTTTACTAAAGCAATTTAGATCTTATTCAGTATGAATATGAAAAATGTCTATACCGACTAACTAATAAATTCAATTAATACTTAGTCAATATCAAAAAGAAAATTATTATAATAACTAACTCTAATAAATTCAGCTAAGATCATGATTGCTACCAATATAGAAGTGATTGTAGTAATTAATTCCACGTTTATTTTATTGTAGTAAATAATTTACGTTCCACGTTCTTCTTTTAACAGTTGTTAGGCTGAAAAACCGTTAAAAGAAGGACGTGGAACGCAAAACTAATTTTAAAAGTGACTTTTTATTAAAAGTTAGTTTAAAGGAACAGTGAAAGAGGCCCTTAGTAATATTTTTTTAATTGACTAAGTTCTGCATTAATAAATCGCACTCAACTCTGAGAATGCTCATGAGTTAGCATATGACGGGTTGTCCTAAAGTTCACTCTTAATCACCTGTAATGCGTAATTGATAATTGATATCTATCACGTTTAAGAGTGAACTGAAGTACGACATATTAATTAGGACAGCACCTTCAGTGCTACCTCAAACGCTGTCTCAAAGTTGAGTACGATTTAGTAACCAGCCTCGATCGTACTTAGCACGACCGTGTGTTGTGTTATATTTTATTTATCAGCAATTATAGAAAACCAAAGTTAATGTTAAAATTATGAAAAGAAACATGAAGTAAAACCTATTTATGTTCAAATTATCACAGTTAAACAATCATTCATGGAACATATCACATTTGAAAAATCTAATTTCTTGTCAAAAATTAAATCCTAAAAATAAATCTCATTGTTTGTTGTTGACATATGTGACAAATTTTAGATAAAATAAAACAAAAATAATTTGTAAGAAAATACTTGTTTATTAATTTTTAAACAGTACAGTGGAACGTTACATATTTTTTACTATTGTTAAAATATTTATGTTACAAGGTATCGGAAATATTAACGAATTGTAGAAACTAACAACCTTTTGTGCTGTGTTTGGTTTGTCTCTTGGTTCCTTACGCTTTTGGTACGTATACACTTGGTCTTCAACATCAACACCGACCAAGAATACCACACCTATCCCATTCACTGATGCAACTACATCTGACTCTTCGTAAGTAATACAAATAGGTATTAAATGAATAAACAGAGACGTCTCGAACGAAATAATCCGATTTCAACTCGAGCGGCACACAACAAGTATTCATGCATCTATTGACTAACGATATGCGCTAGATTTGTTCAGTTAGCTTCGCCTCCTGCCCCCGCGCCGCCCTTTGAGGTGAGGTGGAAGGTTAGTCACTTATTTCATTTGATAAATTGATTATTTATCTCAACTAATATGAAAATCGTTTTAAGCAATTACTCTCAATAGAATTTAATATTTAAAAGTATTAAAGGTGACCATTTTATCTTAGTTGTTTTAAAAAATGATAAGTATTAGAGTAGTTGACGTAATTAACAGGTATTAGGTAAATCAAATACTACTTTATTAATTTAACAATGATAATAATTAAAACTACTAATTTGTTCAATTATTTCAATGAATTTATTCTGAATTGATTGACTATATACGTGTATAAGTTAACTAAATAAAACTGATCAAATTATGCCAGAAAACAAGTAATGATAGAAACAATGTATGTACTTGTTAGAATGAATATAGTACCTACATTATTAGTTCAATCACAAATGAACTAGTTGTTATAACGAATCAGCTTTCGTTGATATACACAATTTCGCAGTTGTTTTAATTAATTTAACGCCAACTAAGAGAAAATGTCTCTTAGTTAGCTTTCATTTTTTTGAGTGTAATATTATTAGCTTCTTCTGCGTGATTAATATTTAAAGGTATAAATTAGGCCATTTATAACATTACAGAACTCACAACTTTATTGTATTAGCTTAAATGGAAATCGAAATTAGACAGAATCTATTCTTAACACCGTCCATGGATAACCGAAATTATTTTAAAGTAATTAAATCACCGAAACGCATTTTTTCGAATCACACACGAAAGTGAAGGTAAAAAAGAAAATGTAGCGAGAATAAATTCTACATATACATTTAATTTGGGGATTTTCAATCAATTTTCGAATATTCCGCAAATGCTCAGATTTCTCTGTTTATTTTTCATTCCGGCTACGTTTTGCGAGCAGAAGGAGCGATATTGAAGAAAAGTTGTGTAAACACGTCGTTCTAGAGATTTTCTCTGATCGTATATTGGCTGGCGCGTTGTTGATACGGCCGCCCGTTCGCCCCATTCGTTCTCTAGTCTAACTCGGGCTAGTCGATATTGCATAGCGAAACAGTTTTGTGGTAAGTCTTTGATAAATGATCTCCTATCTGTACGCTGGTCCATCTTGTTTTCGTATTTCTAAAAGATGAGATAGAAGAAGAAGACGAGCTTCCTATGAATGTTAATGAAAATGATTTAAGCCGTCGACCAAAATAATTTGACACATACTATATGGATTACTAAGAACCTTCAAATTCACTCAGCGATAATACAATCGTAATGTCTTCTAAATAAAAAAGAAAAAAAAAAAAACTCAATAAAACATAATTATTGGCATCGGCTATTGCATATACAATACTCTTTATATAACGAGTCGACGTTGAAAGTAAAATGAAGTGGTAATTTCTGACCACGAAATTTAATCTCAAAAAATAAAAAGAAAAATAGGCATATCAGTCAAACGAATTAAAAGTTTATCACTTAAACTTTCACATCTCTCCTTATACAAAAGAATCTACCCTCACCTTAGACTCATTACTTGCTAAGAATACACCCTCACTTCCGTCTTCTAGATACGAACTTAAATACTAGAAGCTTAGATACCTCCACCTCATCCAAATTAAATTCTAGATACCTTCACCTCATTCTACACTAAGCACAATTGTTATTTCCATCTGTTTTTACACTAAGAATATACTTCTATCTCCGTCTTTTTTCTGTCGTCTTTCTTGTCAATCTTCCAATTATTTCAAAAAATGTGATGAGATACGTTTTTAGAGCCAATTTTATCAATAGATAGTTTTTCAGCATCCACTGTCACAAAACGTATGTATATAAATCTTTAATATGTGTAAAAGTTTCGCAAACTTGCGCGCTTAAGTGAATATTTCATAGTAAAGCACATGCAGCTTTTTTATATCATTGTAATTTTTTTCCGTTGAGGCCTATCATCTAGCTTCTGCTAGATCTAAACAGAAAAGCCTAGTAGTCGGTTTCTTAAACTAATACTATAGTAATGATGATAGAAGCGACAATGCAACTTCAAAACCTTTTGAATTGGCATCACACCATCTATACGTTATTTCACAGGTAAAGTGAATTAAACACATTATGACACTTCCATATAGCTTTCGTCTGCTTCCGCTAATACTGATATCCGTTATTATAATACACAGTATTAATGTGCGAAGCACAGCTGTAGCTGCGGTGGTACATTAATATTTCAAAACGACTTTTATCGCTGGTCGATAATTTATCAGGTAGCCTTTTACGTTGTTGATTTCATAATTTTTCAATTACTTATTTTGTTTGTGAGTAACACACACAATTTACAATACCGGTAAATCAGTTCAAGACTGTTTACAATATGTTTTGTGTAATTAAGAAAAAGTGCCTTTATTAACTAATAATAGTGGTAGGTGTGTACAATTAAGCAATTGTACATTAGATATACTTATTGTTGAAATAAAAACGCATTTGAAATATCTTTACTTCGTAGGTAATATAATTAATTACATTTGAAATGCGTCATTATTGAATTTTTTTGATGTTAAAATTACCACCCATTCCGAATGCTGATTCATTCCGAGAAGAATGCGGAAGAAACTCAAGGTTTGCTCTTTTTTGTTAAACGGATACTGAATAGTAAACAAAACTGGTAGAATATTTAGAAATAATACGAAACAACCTCATACCAGAATACTTCAATCGCATGGCTTTTTCAATTAATATATTCAGATAGGCCTTATTATAAAATTTGTTCTAACGAAAATTCAGAAAATGGATTTCTTTTTTAATTTCAACTGGGATTTTACCACAAAAGCACACATATTGTCCCTCGAGTGATTTTCTAATTTACCTGACTCGGGTTACTACCACATAAGTGTGATACAATACCACAACTATTTATTTTTATTATGTGTTTGTCAATGAGAGGTCAAAGCACCCATATTGGATTTATGCTGACCGCATTTAACCTACGTGATATGCTCAAAAAAATTGTTAGATCTCATCTGTAAAAAGACTGCTTTCGCAAATAGTTAAAGAACATGGAATCAGAAGTACGAAAATACCGATTAAGACATTAAATTATATTAGGGTTTCGCGTTAACCGGCCAAAAAGCTCATATACCTATTCAACGCGTCACGATTAGTGCTGTTAAGCAGAATAAGTGACAAATCGTCTCGCTCTCACTCATATTCTCAATATCCTTCTCTATATCCCTCTAGAAGGAACCTTTAAAAAATCGGCGTCCAGTCGAGTGGAAGCCGACACCGCTATGTGGAGAAGTGCTTTCGACGGGCCGACAATGCCGGGTATTGTACTGCGAAAGTGCACAATGGCCTGCGATCGGCTCGCATCGGACGATATCGGGTGGCCTCGGGCAGAAACACGACAATGAGGCCGCCGTGAGGTATCGCGGGCGCTTGTGGAGTCTTTTTTTTTCTCTTTCATTTTGAGATTTTATGGATTCGATGGATATGCGTTTTCACGTTTAACGAAGGGGCCGAGGAGCAATTTCGGTTTTTCTTTCTGGCATTGATAAATATACCTAGATGTTGTCAGTCGATCTCGTACCTTGTCTCTTATAGTGGAAAGTTTAAAGAAGCAACAGTTTTATAAAGAAGCAAACTGCATACAATGTATTTTTAAACATTATACTGGAATAAAATGAAAATTGTAATAGACAAATACGTAACTATGTTTAATATAATATACAAGATAAGAAATTGAATGAGTTTGATTTAGCAAATTAAATACTTTTTTTTTGTGAAACCAACAGATATGGACAAGTTTGGAGTTCAAATCCAAAATCCAAAATGGAAAAACATTAGGAATATACAATTTTTATTCAATACTCTAATTTTGTAACCCGTATCTCTAATCTATAATTCAAAATATTCATATGTTATTTATTTTTTAAATATTTAGAACAATTTAGCTTCTATCTTCTACAAAGAAATAAACATTAAATTATTCTTATTGTCAAATTCAATGTTTCCATTTTTAGAAATTGTCATGGCCACAATCGACGTTTCGCTTGATATTCTAATGCCACGTGCCCTTTGAAACCCTATAGCATTACCTTTGAACGCAGTTAATGAACAGAATTTGGATACAATGAATTGATTTACTTCGCGATTCTGCTACAATAACGAAAGCTCTTTGAAGTACGTGTAAAGATTATTAAGCTCATTAAATCTATCAGCTAATTAAGTCTCCCTTCAAGAGGATTAGATGTCATAAAACGCGACTTTGTTAATTGATTCCGCGTAAATTCAAGAATAAAGTTTCTATATCATATTTATTTCGTGTCCTATTGGTTCTTCTTCTTAATAAAATTTGATGTTATTTGTTAGGTGTATTCGAATTTTATAAACAAGAGACGATTCCATTTTTCGAAAGCAGTTGACAAGATAATAACGAAATATCAGACGTGATCTTGAATATGACGCGTTTCAATTACAATATCTTTTACTGAAAATGTGAAACGCGAGTTTCCACAGAAAAAAAAGCAATAAAAATGCCTTTTTTATTGCTTTTATAGCGATATAGAATGATTGTATTTTTTGAGACTCGCAAGAGAGGTTCGGATGAAAAGCATTTAATAAAAAACAAAGAAATAAAATATTTTCTCATCGTTTAGCTGATTTATTAGCACAGCTAAAACCTGAAATGCTCATGACTCACGGCACATAAGGTATTCATGCTGTCAAAACTGAAAACCAATTTCGTGCATCGAGCGTGTTGTAAATAGGATCTCCGCAAAAACAGAGAGCATATGTAATCCGAAAAAAGTAAACAAGGATGCATGTACATGTTAGGGCAATTTAAAGGTTTTAAAATTTAGATACCTTCCTATGGAGTAGGGACAACTAACATGGAAGACCTCGTAAAAAGTTATCTTTACATTGTACAGGTGCGGAACTGTAAAACAATTTTTATTTACTATTTTAGTTTTTGTCAAAGTAAAATGAGTTTTCAAGTTGGATTGAAAGGACTTAGTGATAAGTAGTTTTCGCCTACGGTTTCGCCCGCGTGGAATTCGGTCAGTCGCATAAAGTTTTCATCGCAAGTCAATCCCTCTCTCAATTGCTCAATCCTCCCAATCTCACTTCAACGTGGAGACGTTGGAAGTGAGGAAAGAGTTCCTTGTATATTTTTCAATAAGTCGAACGCATTGTGATCAGAAGTTGCAGTGCAGGTTTTGTTTTTTTCTTGAACGTTCTGGTTCGTTCGTATTGTGATGTCTTAAGGGTCCTTCGACTTAGCAGTTATTACTAGCATTATAACTTTTCAGGGTAGATTTTTAAATGAAGACATTAACTTTTTCCTGACATCCGATTTAAATGATATAAAGTCTGTGTTCATTTGCTCCAAGCTCTACCTGTAAAAACAGCATTAAAATTCATTCAGCAACTTCAGAGATGTGCGCGAATAGACAGACAAATAGACTTCATATACACCATAAATGTAGAAAGGCAACGTTATTCTATTGTTATATGTATAAATTATATTTAAAATTAAGATACAAATTGAAATTATTGTTAAAAAAAAATTAATGATGTAAGGGGCCATCCATAAATTACGTCATATAAATTAAAAGGTTTTGACCCCCATTGTCACAGGTGGTTACATGAAAATGAAAACAGCAGTTTTTACCATTTTTTTTGTTCAAAATGTTTTAAATATTTAATAAAACAACAAACAAAAAACGTAAAGCTTTTTTTCGTTTTCGTATTTCGGATTTGACGTCACAAAGCTTTTGATCTGCTCCTTGTCGCGCATTGTCACATTTCGCGGACTCCCCCCCCTACCAACGTGTGACGTAATACATGGATGGGCCCTAATGACATGACCATAAGTTCCACAATATATGAATTTAAAATTTTTAAAAACCGAATAAGCCCTGAATAGAAACTTTTGGATGCTGCCTAGTCTTTGGGTGTTCGGTGAGACAGACGGCTATTTATTTTATTTTCGATACAGCGGGCAGAGCGTGTCGCTTATAACTTTTAAAATTTGTGGTTGTCGCAGTGTCGTATATTGTTTGCGCAGTGCGATGGTGTTGGATAAAAATATTTTTCTACTCTTAGATATTCGATATTGAAGGATTTTCTGTTAGCAATCATGAGACAAATGTTCGTAACGTATCTCAGAGTTGAATAAGTGTTCGTCCCATTGAACTTAATTCTAGCTCGGCCTATTTCTTAACAGTTTCGACAAAACGTGCTTCACCTATCTTAAATTAGCCGATACTGGCAAAGTATTGGCATATTCGTCAGCGGCGGCTCATTCACTACATGAGGATTGACGTTCGATGACAATAACTGAGGTGCCCCAGTAATTAGTGAGTTAGGTTTTTGATACTCACTTCTAAGCAATACCTTTCCACAATGTTGTCATTTATCAGGGGTTGGGGGTTATTAATGACCGTATTCGTCAAAGCGATGGATGCCCTCTCCAAGACACGAAGCGAGTCGTTTAAACTGATTTAACTTCAAAGCTCATAGGGCAAGTCGTCTGCCATCGAAATCGCATCGTACTACCTTTTTGCTATACGACGACAATTCTAACCGCTGAGCACCACAGCACATAAAAATAGTCACGTGAGTTAAAACAGCACCTTGCTCATAAAGGTGAGAAAGAAATATACGGCCTTAACTATTTTTATATTCGTTATATTTTTCAGGGACCCACAATTCTGCAAACTTTTTTCTCTGTAAAATATATTACTCAAAAGCTGTATTCTGTATTTTTAAATAAGTGCTGTATCAAGTAATACTCTTTAATGCTTATATCAAAATAAATATGATTGACTAAAAAAATGATATTCTAAGTCAAAATATTGGTGACTGAATTGTTTCGGTAATGGTAGCATCAAACACTAAATTTCCAATGTCAAATATATTACATTATAATAATTGCAATTGATTAATTTATAAAATGCGCATTTATTTAATTAATTGATTCGTAAGTACGTAATAATAAAAATATGTGTGAGTTAGACATGTATCTGTATGAGCTAGGCACTAATATAGAATACAACTTTAATATTGAGGAGATAGTCTAAGATCTCGCATTAGAAAAATGTACCCTCATCTGTTAATCGCATCAAATTATCTTTTAAAGGCAGACAACAATATTATAAATTTATGAGAACAATGTCTGTCACCGTAGTCCGGAGATCATTTTAGCTAGATTCTTGCTCTGAATAAAATCACACATACAAGGACATTGTTTAGCTATAGAGCTAACATCAAGGAAACTGTTTTTTTCTCAAGAAAAATAATCATAAGCTAAAGTATTTAATAAGTTTGACGTTACCGAAATATCCCTTATTTCGGATACTTTCTTTCAAGCGATACCTATAGTTAACAAACTGATTAACCAGTAAGTAAGCTTTCCTAACTGGACTCGCTCACACGTACTTACACCATATCGGTGAATGGAGACAATAAAATAATTTTGTGTATCCACATAAAACTGATGATATCAATTTTGTGCCGAAAAAAGGACAGCCTTAAAAAATGCATGCATTTACCGATTGTGTGTCAATAGTTAGAGCCTGTTTCAAGAAAGCTCGAGTCGAGTATGTATAATCGTCGAGTATATATATGTCGATACCAGCACTATCCTTCAAAATTTGTCTTATCTTACAACTGTGGTGGTGTTCCGGTCTTTCTCCTCGATACTGCTATACATTATTATTAATTTGACAAACTTTAATTGAGTACTTTATTAATAAAATAAGAAATCGTAAAACTAGACACGGATACTGTTTTTCAGGTTTTTTCTTCAATGTGGCTCTGTTCAGTTTTGCTTATTTTATTTGAAGAAAGAAGATCTTCCACATTTCTCTTGACAGTAGCTTAGCACCAAAACGTTTCTGTTTTTCTTCCTTTTGTTTTGCTTCTCACTCGCTTTAGCCGGTTTTTTGCTTAAGTAATTATATTGTAACAGTAAAAAAGTGCATGTTTCTATCTCGTTTTAAAGTGAAATAGTACTGAAACAATTAAATGTTATAAACACTATGATACATATACTAATTATCAATTTATCAGAAAATATATATTTTGTCTTTAGTTTTTTTTTTAATAAATTCACCAATTGTCTTATATTGCGTGCAATTACGCCATATGACCATTCCGGCTCCCGATAGAAAATAAGCTAAACTCAAAAATATTCGGGCAAGCTCGACATATGCACACATTACCATTCGCTTTTTATTCTACAGCATATGAACTCTTATCCGCTTTAGGCCACCTTCCCCGAACAACATAATAATTCTGATTTGGGAGTGTTGTATCGTTACTAAATATTTATTAAAGTTTACCTGTACATGATTAAGGTTTGTCAGCCAAGAAAGGTAATACAAATTTTCAGGAGAATTTTTCAGGTCTTATATTTTCAAATATCCGTAATTGTTACGACAATATCTTCTACAGTAAAGATTATATTATAATTTTTGTTTGGAATAGATTTTATACTCTTTGGCTGTAGGAGCTAGGGCTGTCAAAATTGCTGATTTATTGGTAACCTTTTCGGTCAGTGATTCGTCTGAAAGATATCAAGGATTCATGTATATTAAAACTATACCCAGATATCACACTGCAAAATTTAAGTTTCGTTTGACATAATCTGAAAATGAAAATAAGCATTTAATTTTTTCATCTGAATTCATGCTACAACCCAATATCAAAGTTACGTCAATCCTTGACAGTTAAGTAAACGATAAGATGTATTTCTTCGAAATAAATCAGTTAAATACGAAATTATTATTGAAATCGATGTATGATATATATGTATACATATATATATATATATATATATATATATATATATATATATATATATATATATATATATTATGTGACCTCGTCGACGTACTCGGCATCTACTACAATGTGTGATGGAGTTTTAATATCTGTACACCATCAATAAATCCACAGTAATCTGAGATTAATCTTTTCTTTGCTTCCTAGATAATATACATGCAAAAGTGGCTTATGTAACTTTCTAAGATCTATGGACAGGAGCATATTTAATTTTTAGATGAATTTTGTAGTTTAATGGAAATAATACAATCCCGCCTGGAAACACAGTCGAGCATGTTTAATCTTTAATATTATTGTATTTTTTATACGCAACGATATTACAGTAAAAACGGTCAACGAGGACTATAGTAACGTAAACGTTAAAACATGTATTAGATCTACCTCATATATATCAAATAGATTTTTCGTTTGATGTTCACAATTTTAAATAGAATTGTCCCTTCACCATAATACAATAAAACATTATGAAAATACAAACTCTATAGTGAGTACGACCTCTGCGTTGTGAATGCATCGATATTGGGCTCCGCTCCGGGCGTCAACAAAGGGTTATTGGAGTCGAAACTAATAAATAAAATTTAAGTGTTTTGGTGCTTGTCTTGAAATTTATAATATTAATCTATTTATTAGTACAACATGAGATATTATAACAGCACACCATCGTCTTCTTTTAACTTAACAAGTTTCTTTGACTCCATCCACAATCGTTTCGCCAGTTCAGCGTCCTGCGCCACCAGAGACGTATGTCTTTCTTGGCAGTCGATGAAGAATTTGCCGCTGATATTTTGCACATCCGGAGAAACAGCCAGATACACGGCAGTTTGAACACCCTCCCATACATTTTTGTAGAATAACCTCATGATGGTCGCGATCACACGAGCGTGGACTTGTCCGTTGATGCTCCTCATCACGTCAGAATCTACTGCACCGGGATGCAGAGAGTTGATAGTGACATTAGAACCTTCTAACCTTCGACTGAGTTCGACGCCCATCAGGATACCGCACAGTTTGCTGTTCGCGTATACCTGTACTTCGTTAAAGGTGTCGGGCTTGTCGAAGTTCAAATTGTCCATATCGATGTTTCCCTTGGTGTAGAAGTTAGATGAGACGTTTATGATGCGGCTGGATTTCGATCGTTTCAGCAACGGTAATAGAAGGCAGGTCAGTAGAAATGGTCCGAAATAATTGACCTGCATGCCGGCCAGTAGGCCGTCTTCGGTCTTTTTATTACCCAGGCCGACCGCGGCGGCGTTGTTGACGAATATGTCCAGACGCTGTTCGCTGTCTCGGACGCGTTCGGCGAGGCGGCGCACGGAGGTGAGGTCGGCCAGATCGAGCTGCAGGCACACGACGTCCGCGTGCGGAGCGCGAGCCAGTATGAGATCCTTGGCCTGTCGAGCGCGAGTCAAGCTGCGGCACGCCAGCAACACTCGAGCCCCGCGTTCGGCCAAGTCGGTGGCCAGCGCCAGCCCCAGGCCGCTGTTGGCGCCGGTCACCAACGCCACGCGGCCCACCTGGTGCGCACTACATCGACATATACCGCAAGATAATTTACAGTATAGTTTCAAAGCACACATGAGAATGATGTTAAATATAATAACATCTACTAAAAACATTTTTACTAAATTTAATTATTGCAATTGACAAGCGTTCGGACCACCACTATCGATGACAATGTACATTTATCAAGATATCACCCGTACCTATATTCTGTCTATTCAGAAACTCTGATAAAGAATAAGTAGATAATTGTTATGATATTAGTTTAGTTACATTTTATAAATTTTGATAAATTAATAATATGTACCGTTGAAAAGTGAAATTAAAATTTGCAATAATATTAAGAAGAAATATTTTAATATTACTACTTTCATCTCATCACAATTCCTTTTGATTTACTTCTACAACTAATTTTGTATGTAGGCGCTCTACTTGCAATATAGTTAAAAAAACAACACATGACTATGCATCTCCAGCGCTTGAGCCAATTCGTTGAAGACTAAATTCTGTAAATAAAATTTAAATTAATAATATCACATTTAATATGTTCTTAACGCCTGAAACAATGGACTCTGCAAGTTTGACAAACAAATCAGAGTCCTGTTTTTAAGCAGGGGCTATGTTTAGCCCCTGTATTTGTGCCAACAACAGTTCGACCACTTAATCATGTCTACTTTATTTTTTCACGATAAGAGTACCATAACCGTATTAATAGGTGTCCGTGTCTCTATTATCTTTAGTTAAGTGGTTCAATGCTATAATCGGCCGACCGACTGTGTACAGGCCGAGTACGTAATTGGTCCCTCGCCGGAGTTACGGGCTTCGAAGTTCAACAATAATAAGAGTTTAACAGGCTCGTAAAATGTGGCCCTCTCGTTCGCAGTTTAACGTTTTAGCAACTTGATTATGGGCCACTTTAATTAAAGGGCCACACGGTCTAATCACACGAAATTATCTGTTTCGCATCGGAGCTGATTAAAGGTGAACATTAATTTGAAGGATATTAATTTACAGCCGTTTTATTTGCCGATTTGACGAGGCATCGAAGTGTATTGTTATAACGTTTAATTCTGTGTATATTGGTTTTCGTGAGTGGATTAGATTAAAGTTTTAGACAGAGATGGTATGATCAAGTAGTTCTTTACTATTCATTGACTCTTCGCTACTAAAACCATGTTATTCATAAATTGGCGTTTCTTTGAAATTGCAACACATGTTTTTTCCTTTGAGGTACTTTTTTGTTTTAAATCCTGCTCGTTTAATTCATGTTTTTTGCATTAATTAGAGGTGTTAGTCTAATTTTGTTTATATTCACTTGCTTAATTTTCTTTAATTTATATATGAATATACATGATATATGTACGAGTTTTAACTCGTAGTTTGCCCACGGTTCGTCCGCGTTGGCATAGAATAAATTCATTAATTTGCATATTGACATTGACAATTGACGCTGTCAATTAAAATATCGGTCGCTATCCTTTTCGCGATTTTTTCCCGGTCCGGCTCTCGATACCAATTTGTTTCACTTTCAATTTTTATTGTAGTCCCTCTTTTGATTCCAATCTTGGTCTCGATTTCAATAGATTCCAATTCTCGTTCCGCTCTCGATTCCGGTCTCACTATTAATTCTGACTTTGGTACTGCTGTTTATTTCGATTCCGGTTACCCTTTTCATTCTAACTATGACCCCATACTTGATGTTCGTCTTAGTCTTGCTCTTAATTTAGATCTCGGTCTCAATTTTCGATCCTGTTACCGGATACAATTGCAATTTGGACGAAGCCATTTAGCGCAGAGAGTTCATATTAGTGAAGAGATTTCTCAATCGGTTCAGTAGATTGATTCAATAGAACAAATACGCAGACAACGTCAGATACAAATGCTAGTTTCTTTTCCCCAGAAACCTTCCCGTTCGTGCTTACAACATATAGTCGATTAAGTCAGCATACCTAGTTATAGAAGAAATACATGGACGTTACATACAAAGTTATGGTTTTTATTCATAAACCTTCGCGTTCACGCCTACCACCAGTTTGATAGTAATCAGATGAAAAGTTATGGAATTCAAATTCAAATTTAATATAACTTTATTTCATAAATTATAAAATAACACTTGAAGTAAGTCATATTTTTTTTGTATTTACACTTTACCACTCGTTCGGAAGACAGTTTTCTCTCAAGAAGAACAAGCAAGAAATTTAAGTGTGGCTCTTTACTAATTTCATCATGTACAGCCAAAATAAATACAAAACCTTTAATGAACGAAATATCCCGGTAAAAAGTCGATCCACTTATGCCCATGGATATTTGTTTTCTGAATATTGGGAAATATACTTTTTTATTGAGTTATTTTTTAATAATGATTTTATATGTATATAAAGGTAAAGCTTGTTTATACACAGGGACCTTTTTGAACACGCGCACACAGAGTCCTATTTGTGATGAATTTGTGACTGTACATAATCGACTAACATGTAAACACAGTTTACTTTTATTTCTATGTCGATTACTATTTCTTTTCATTTTACATATAATAAGTTTTCATATATAAATTGGGATACCAGAATTAAGATTCCAATTTCTTTAAACTTATTCTTAAGAGATACACGAGGTCCGAGATTGTAAATCGCGCGAACGGTTTGCTTCTGCAGCACGAAAATTCTATGAATATCCACGGCATGTCCCCAGAGCAATATACCATACGATATCAGATTATGGAAACAGTCAAAATAAACTAATCTAGCGGTTTCAATTTATCATAAAATTCGTACCTTTGATTGCATAGGCGACAGAGCAAATGCTTTTTGCCAACTTACTGATATGATGACCCCATTGAAGCTTTTTATCTAAAGTAATTCCTAAGAATATGGTAGGATTAACAAACTCCAATTGTTACATTTACAATTTACATACATTAGTTGTAATGTAATTGTACATACATTAAAACGTTACATAATGAAATAGTTCCGGATCCATATCTTACATTTAAAACGCAAAATATGCCAATTGCATCTCGTAAATCCTCCCAGGCTTCAAAAATGTGTTGTACGAGCTCAACCTCAGCATCGATTGTTGGGCAACCCCGACTAAAATTAATGTATTACTATAAAAATGTGCTAAAAGCTGATTAAGGATTATTTTTTTCGAAAATTTTACTGAATGTCGGTAATATAGATACAGGCCTAAATTTAAATTTGATGCACCACTGACTTTAAATAATAGAATTACTTTACTTTCTTTTATGAAATCGGGGTACACTCCATTGCCTAAACATTTATTAAAGATAAGTTGTATTGTTCATTTATCAAAGAAAACAAAATACATATTTATAAAAGATAGTCTATGCTATCGAAGAAGAAGCAAAGTTTGACAACAATCCATTCAGTCTTTTCGGAAATTAATTCGGACAAACAAACAGACACTTCATTGACGTGATATTCCAAACTATCATTTGCGCAAATGGACGATCTTACTTTGTCCCAAATTTTACTAAGATTGTTTAAGTCATTCTTTAATTATAAAAGGTCACACAAAAAGTCAAAATTATATAAAAATGTCGTATGCACAGATTCACGTATAAGTCAAATTATTCTATTTATAAAAATGATTAGCACAGATTCCCAGTCAAACTGTAGTATACATCTGAGATAGAATTAAAGATACAAGTATTTATGACAAAATTTAGGGAAAAATTGTATGTATAGACAGATCCTACTAATTTAAATAGTTGTATGGATGAGTAAAGAAAATAAAATCTTGAAATCAATAGCTTAAGCAATTTTGGTTTTCAATACATTTCATCCTATTCAGTCCCTTAGAGCTATCTTTTCAAAGTCGATGCAAGTCATTATTTTTCATTTGTAATAAGTATCTAAAATACAAATTTTGCCCTGAATAACTTCAACGGTTTCATTTTTCTATAGTTTATATAGTTTATATTTCAACCATTATTTCATTTTATTCAGGGTTACTTTCAAAAACGATTCTCCAATAGTTTTTTGTTAGTAATGATTAGTTAATACGTAAATTTTTATATCAATAATTGCAACGCTTTCGATTTTCTACACGATGGTCTATCCCTTATAAAAACCCTTCGGGGTTAATTAAAGAAAAAAAAAATGTATGTTGTCTTTTTTATTCTTAAAAGTAAATGAAACTTTAAGTTTGACGTCTATAGCTTTAACGTTTTTTGATTTTCCATAGAATAGTATTTCATCCTTTTTGCCCCCGTAGAGGCCGAATTTCCAAAAATCCTTTCTTAGTTCTCACGTGCGTTATAACAGGAAACTAACTTGAAAAAAATTTTAAGTCTCTAGACCCAGTAGTTTGGGCAGTTCATTGCTATTTCAGTCAACCGGTTTATTCTTTTAATATATGTAATATTTGTATAGAAAGAAAATCTACTATTAATAAAGTAAGGATTAAGTACTTTTATTTAAGAAAATAAACAAAAAAAATATTTTTATTAATTTTGTTGTTAAAGTTTATAAATATATTTCTCTATTGGTGGAATAAACTTGCTGATGTTCAAAATAATCGACATAAACATACGCTCGTCGATGTCTTATTTTTTATTCGAAAATCCTTTAGAATATATAGAGGCTAAAAACATAAGGGCCGTCTCACTCCAAAAACAAATTTCAGGCATTCAGTGTCATCGAATTCCCTGGGCTCTCGTGTAATGAGATCGTTTGAAGTTATCTGATGCGACAAATTACGTATTTCCATATGTAAGACGCCTTGAGCACTTGAGCAGGGAACCCGACGAGATCAAAAAGTAAACACTCTTAAACCTATGAGCATTAAGTGGCCAAACGCAGGCGAGTTTTTTCGGATGATGGGGTTAGTTAAAAGATTAAAAAGAATTAATTGGCTGTCTCAACAATTTTAGATTAGTGAAATGTGTACCTGTATATTGTTGATAGGGTTTTCGTGGCAGATGGTGCAAAATAATGATTTTTGTATTTTTCTCTATTTTGGGTATTGTGATACTTTTCGTAAGGTAAGGTAATTTATAATGGCTTGAAGTTTGATAATTCCTTTTATTTCAATTTTTTATTACTAATACAAAATTTATGCAATATGATTGCAATAATATAAGACTGTATCTAGGTACATTCTCCTTTTCTGTGTTATGTATAACTCAAAACATCTTTTTAATTTTTTTCTCTACAAATTCGAAAAGTTTTTCATTTATAAATTACAATCGTATATGCCGCCCAGTCAATAACCATATAAGTTCTATAATTTATAGTTCTATCAAAAAAAATTACGATTCTACTATACAAGTTCGGGAGAATATTTTTTACCTTGAATATATTGCAAAACAGAAATAAATTTTCAATTTGCTTGTATGCTACGCGATTACACCATCATAATGTTGATTGTATTTTTTAATCTTTTAATCAAAGGGAAGATATCTTTGTGTTCGTTCGTCTCAGTCACTAGCAACACTACTAGAGATAAGCCTTAATCCAATGTCGCATCAGTGTCTCATAAATACAAGACCATATAAAATACAACAATAAAAAATTGCACAAAGAAAGGTTTCTTCAGCGGTAATAAATGGATTTAAATTGCCTTTTTTTTTTAAATATCAAGAAGTCACTCCAAGTTTAAAGTTTCGAAATATCGATGTCTCGATTAGTTCCAGCCGATCGAAAAAAAAAAATGATTGAAATGCACAAAGATGTTAAATCTATTCTTACGTTGAATGGGTAAAGCTGACCCGTCGTAGAGTTGCTGACAATTCGATTCTTGGTCGAACCTGTGTCTTACAAAGTAAAGGCGATATTGCGGCTTGAAGTACTTTCGTGTTATATTAAGTGCATCAAGTTTTTTTGGAATCTAGTGTCACTTTGCGTTGCAGATGATTGTGAAACTGTACGTTTTTGGCATGTCGGCATCGAGAATCCTGCAATCGGTGTGGCACTATGGGGAGTGCTTCGGAAGGGAGGAGAAAAAACAAAAAGGGATTTTTTCGTGGTAAACGCGCAAAGTTGTGTTTTTCTCATGTTAATTTCGATATTAAGATAATCTTAAATCTCCATTGCGGGATTTGGTTTAAGTAAGTCTCAGTTTCTCAATCAACACGAGTTGATTTCAAGAGCCCTCATCGTCATCCCCCTTGAGATATAAATGCGGGCAGAGTTAAGTATTTCTATAGTAGGTACCGATGTTGTGTATATACCTAAGAAATGTTACCGATTTTCAGTAAATCGTTGATATGTGGAATGAATAATTTAAGGAACAGTACATAGCTTTGAGGTGCGCCACCATTCTCAGATTTAAAATCCAAGCATGAATCGTCAATTGTGATCTTCATGCCCCGTCCCGTAAGAAAATCGATAATCCATTTGCACAGTTACACAAGCGATAAATATCTAATTCTAAGTCTCTTTTGTATGAAATATGCACGTATAATTAGGCTATATATGTTATAGTTTATATCTAACGAACATTTGTGCAAAATATAACCTCATTTACATTAAAAAAATTTAAAACAAATTACAAAAGCTTAAAAAACAAAACGGCACTAATATTCATCAATATCAAATGATTTAAATAATATTTACTAATGTTCAGTATTCGTCACTACAGACGTGTAATCATACGAGAGGAGTGCTGATTTTAGTTTGGATTGGGAGTGACGAGATGAATAGCCACTGTCGTAACTTTACCCAGAAACTCGAGTCGGAGTAGGTAATAGATAATATAATGTGTCAATAAATATAGAGGAAATGGTTCCGTTTATCTTACGCTCGATACAGGCTTTGAGTGTCTGTTTCTGGGAGTTGAAAGAGTTTATCAGCCCCTTTAATTTCTACTTCGCTCTGCGCTGATGTGGTTCATTCGTCTTGGTTCTTGTCGTTGTGGCTAATGGTTTGACTAAGTGAGTCTTCCAATCGTAGCTAATTTTTTGTTGTAGAAGATTTTAAAGGAGATTTATGAAAGTGGTATCGAGTTTTAAGAAAATATCCTCACCTATTTTTTTTCCGTCAAACTATTATTCTTTATTTTCTTCACTTGACACAGAATGTTTAGGGTTCATATAAGAGTTGATAAAATTCATGCGTAGCTTTTTAACCTGTATTTTGTTCTGTGCTAATGCAGTCCATTACTTTTGGTTCCTCTTACAATTGTTCATTCTTGTCTACGCAAGCCGCCCATATATAAATAGGGCGTCTAACTTTTTTTTCTATCATAGCAGATTTTAAAGCGGTGTTTATTGGACGGCGTCGAGGTCTCCATAAAATGAGAATTTAGATCTTCTAAAGAAAACGGGACTTTCCAAAATTTGTTTCCTTCGTTAATTTTAGTGATCTCTTATTCTTCATATTCTTCGCTTGGTTCACATTTTCAGTGTCCACTTCTTAAGTTGGTAAAGTTCATTATCAATCTTATTAATTTTTATTGCGCTCTGTTCTAATGTGGTCTATTCTTCTTGGTGCCTGTTGTGATAGCCGGTGTCTCGTCTGAACAAGTTTCTCAAGTATGACTAGCTTTTTATTTTAGATGTGGACTAACGTATTTCTATGGTAATTTTGATTTTCTAGAACTTTGATCGAGCGTTAGCACAAATAAGTTGTCTTAATGGCTATTGCCTTGCAAAGATAGTTATCATCTCTTTTTATATTCATGATGCTGTATTACTCCATTGTGACATGTGACGTCCTAATTAATTTATTTCACAAAATTAACGAATTTTAAAATTATAAATCAATAATTATTTAGATTTCAATAAGTTCAATCACTTAATACTATATTCACTAGGAGCTGTATAGCTCCTTGCCATAATTAAAACAATAACCAATATTGTGCTATTGATCAATTAAAAGCAGTTTCATTATATGATAATATGCCGACTTTTTTACTACTCAATCCTCTGGTGATTAATAATAGTATCAAAAGAATTATGTTATTCAATTTATGGTGGCTT
Source organism: Eumeta japonica (assembly GCA_005406025.1). Lineage (NCBI taxonomy): Eukaryota > Metazoa > Arthropoda > Insecta > Lepidoptera > Psychidae > Eumeta > Eumeta japonica. The sequence goes on from BGZK01001137.1 coordinate 81,761, forward strand.
AATTATACATTAATGTATATCCTAGCATAAAAGTTACCTCACTAATTAGTCTATTTTGTTGTTTGTGTTATATTACTAATGAATTTACAAATATTTCAATCACACAACGACGCCTATTTATTAACCTCTCAATCCTCAGGCGATAGTAGCATAATAAGGATTATATTACGATTCAATCTACGAGCCCTAATTAATAATGATATATTTACTGACTTTATTCATCCTCTGATACTTAGTAATATTAACATTAAAATAATATTATTAATCAATTTCAGATATTTGTATCAAATAATAATGTGTCTACTTATTAGCTTTATTCTATTCTGTATTTATGAATAATGATATATAAATGGTGACACTACCGGTCAACTTGTTGTAGCTCAATCATATAGTGTTGTATATATTAATTTTATCGATCCCTATACAATTATACAATTTCGAGGCCAGGAAGTTACGTTACTAATTGAGATAATATTATATAATACTAATATATATAATTACATAAATAGTATTAATGCACCCACCATGTAGCTTTGACCTTGAACCCTCAGATTTTTACTTGTTTTGGTTTCTTCAGCATTCTTTATGTAGTGTTAGATTAACATCAAGAGTGGACTGTCAAAACTGCATGTCGCAGTTTTTTCATCAGAAGTTCCAAATTTTCTGCAGCAATGGTATTACGTCAGTACCCACAAAATGGCAACAAGCTTTTGAATAAAAGGGTATATGAGCATTATAATTAAATTTAAATAAAATGTAATACAAAGGAAAACCATGCACCTGCTTACTTCGGTCTTAGCTTTGTGTATGGTGAACTTAATGCTTAATGTTTATATAATGTTTTGAAGTGTAGATTATCTAATTTTTGTGTGAAAGTATTTTATGTAGCAATAAATAAATGGAGCGATCTCATGAGGATTTCCTTGATATGACAACCTGGGTTTGAAAACAACACAGATTCACAAAGTTAATGTGAGATTTGGAATTTAAAAAGCACTCTTGTGTGTAAATAAATCAAACAATAAATGGTATCGCGTCCCTTGTGCTTGCGCGCAGCATTTTTGCACTATGTTATGTGCAGTGACTATTAATTGAAATTCATTTTTATAATGATTTAATAATTTCATTTTACTATTTTTCTAATAATGATGACTGATTATGTTGAATTGTTAATAATGTTCGAACTATATTCGACAGCGTTGTGAAAACGTAAGCACGTCGGTTGGAGGCAATGTTGTAAGTCCGTATATTTTATTAGTATTCAAAGAGAATACATGATTTGCATTCAGAAGCATGTATACAGTATGCATATAGTATGAACATAATTGAACACAGTCATTAAATATGACGCGTCTTCTCGAGACTTAACAAGGGTTTTATCAACCAACTTCATACTGTAGACTTTTGTTACCCTGTGCGCACGCATTGTAAAAATTCACTTTCATCGTTTTTTTATAACGCGCCTAAAGAAGTATAACTTCAATTATCAAATTGTCAAAATTTGCGTAAACCACCATAAGCAATACGTACATGACTCATTGATAACCAAAAACTACTCAATGTCATCTATTATCGAGATATAGAGTAAGTGAGTTGCTAATTTTGTAGTATGCGTTATCGGACCGTGTCGTAACTGCTGCTTATCGATAAGAAAATCGAGACCCGACCTCGGGCTGTGCCGTACGAATACCGAGTTATCGCTTTGCTCATACAACACGTCTACGCGCGCACGTCTGGAATTTATCAGCGATACACATCGACTCGTTTTTTAGAATCGAATCCGATTGCGGATGTGTTATTGGCGAACGTGTCGTGTTAATACGGTACAGGCTGAATTTTAAACAAAAATGTTGTTATTAATTTTATTCGTTGTGATTTTTTCTGCTGTCGCGTTTCGCTTTTATTCGAAACTATCGTGCGGCATATGCCGTAGTAGCGCCCATCTGGTGGGACGAGTCGTTCTGGTGACGGGCGCCAACAGCGGCTTAGGGCTGACGCTGGCCACCGATTTAGCGGAGCGCGGCGCCCGCATCCTGCTGGCCTGTCGCAGCGAAGCACGTGCGCGGCAAGCCAAGGAACACATACTCTCTCGTGCGCCGCAGGCTGACGTCGTGTGCCTGCAACTCGATTTAGCCGATCTCGCATCGGTGCGTCGTTTCGCTAAACGCGTACGTGACACCGAAGACCGACTGGACATTCTCGTCAACAACGCGGGCGCCGGCGGCCTCGGAAACCATAAGACGAAGGATGGCCTCCAGGTGGGCATGCAGGTCAACTATTTCGGGCCCTACCTCCTCACCCGTTTGCTGCTGCCCCTCCTAAAGAAATCGGCGCAGAGTCGCATCGTCAACGTGTCTTCGATTGTATACAAATACGGAGAACTCGACTTCGATAACCTGAATATGGAAAAGTATTGGAGCGACTATTTGGTGTACGCGAACAGCAAGTTATATATGAACATGATGACGGTTGAGTTAGCGCGACAACTCGAAGGCACGGGCGTCACAGTCAACTGTCTGCATCCAGGTGTTGCATCTACAAATATTTTTAGGAGAATACCCAGCAAGTTCATTCGGGTAGTTCTGGGGTATTCGATAAGCTTCTTATTCAAAAACGAATGGGAAGCTTCTCAGACGAGTATTTATTTGTGCGTTGCGCCAGAATTGTCGACCGTGAGTGGCCAGTACTTCGCCGACTGCCGAGCCACCTCTCTCAGGCCCATTTGCCGGGATGAACACCTCACAAAAAAGCTCTGGAAAGTGTCCGAAATGTTGGTGAAATTTTCAGAAGAAGATATAAAATAATATAACTGGCTAGTGCGAATTGTGTATTTGAAACCTATAAATAATTTGTACAGAGACCTCCTCTTTTGCATAAAGTCGCATAATATTCAACAAATCTATGCCAGCTTTTATTAATTTCAAATAAATTATTTCATTCGCTGCATTTAAACTGACTGAAGGCGTTTCATCCAATCGTTTTTATGAATAAAACATATACGATATTTGTGTACCTTTTACGATTCAAGTACGCGCGGAGGTTTAAATTGAAATAATTTCGCTCAGTCGCCGAGTGGAACTGCGGCCATTTTATTTGCACATAAATTTCGCGTGTGGTAGCCCTGATTTATAGAACTGCTCGCCCGACATCCGCGTACTCTATATGCACTCTAGTTTACTCCAGGGATTAACCGCCTAAATCTTTATTTAACCAACAAAGAATTCTGAATACACTCGGCCATAGTTGTAGCAGCATTGTGTAGGAAGACACTAATTTATTATTTCTATTGACTTGTTCTACGGAGACATGTAAAAATTATGCAAATATGTAGTGTATATTCAAGATTGTGAAAAGTTTACATGTTAATTCAAACATTTCAAATTAATTATTTATTGACATACTTAATTAATATTCAATAATATAAATAATACCTTGCATAATGAAAAATTTTAAATTTTATGAGTATAGGAATGAAAAAGCATTTATGGTCAGCTTTATTAATCAGAATTATAATAAAATTGTAAGATGATTAACAGATTTTATTTGAAACACACAAATTCTGGGGCTAAGGTCGTGTTCTCAATTTATTTTTCATCTTTTGATCAAGTGTAATCAAAGGAAGATCAAAGTTCATAAAAAGTATGTTTCCTTTATTTTTCTATAAATAAAAGCTTAACGTAGGAAATATTTAAGTTATTCTATTATTCATTTTGAAATATTTTATTTTCGCTAATAAATACTTCACAGTATACAATCTACAATAGTTATGACTACAATCATGTTTTATAAATAGGTACACTTTACAACTAAACAATCAATATCTTAAACGTTGTTTGATTTGAACTTGCGAAATTTTGAATAAACGTTTCATTATTAAAACTCGAAGTTTGAATTATTTGAGGTAATTTCATTACAGGAACTTCTGTCAAGAGTAACGGACTAATTCTGTAGGTATTTATTTTTAATAGTCCTAAAACTAAGGGTAATATAAATCGACCTATGAATTTTCGTTAATTTAACTTAAATAAAAATTTCACTATTCGGTCCGTGGAGAGTTCAGTCAGAATTTTTGGACCTTGACAACGAATCAGTGACGAGAGCTCGTTATTAGCTCCCAATCTTTACTAATACGGCGTGCAGGGCTTAAGGTCCAAGCTACTCGATATGAAATAAGACGAATGTGGGAGAGTAACTTTAAGGGAGGGAATGACTAAAACCTAACAGAAAACGTAGTTGGAAAAATCAAGGTAGAAAGACTAGTTACGACTTTAAAAATACTATAAAGATAAATCTTCAAATATTCAGAGTTACCGTACCGAAATCTTTGAAATGATCAAAAGTATAGTATTGATTTTATTTATAAGGTAAATAAAAGGCTAAGAAACGATGCCTTGAAATTTGTTTTGCAAGAGGGTTGAATAATGCATGATTGTTTGATTTCGTCTTCATCATTTGATTCTTATTATGAATTTTAACTACATCATTTGATCAAAGTCGTCAAATGATGAAATTAAACTATGAATTGTGGAATTACACATTTATATGTTAATGGTAAGAAATAAATAATGAGATTTTTCATTACTTGTGAAAAATAAAAAAAAAGTGTGTGCGCGATTCACACACGATAGAAGTGAAACTTCAGTAAATCGACAAAAGAATGAGATGAATATATATAACAAGAGTAAGATAATTACAAAGGTTAATTGTTTAAAAATGAAAGTATTTTGATTAATTTTTAAAGATATTTTATTTAACATATGTTATTTAATTTTAATTTTATTTTCATTTTTTTTGCATCGATATTGACGACACATTTCGGCATTAGTTTTTGGCATCTTATAAAATTTATTATTTAGCACAAAAAGATATAAAAATACTCACAAACACTGTTAAATAATAACACATCACGCTGACTTCTGACTAAAAAGCTGTAATACGTAGCCGCATACAGTGTACAGTAGTATTAGCTCACGTACTTTTCACATATACTAACACACGTTAAATGCTCAAATACAAGCAAGTATTAAACAGTGTGCAATATACATACACACCGACATTTGCTCTCTCGCTTTTTCCTACACATTTTTGTATTTGCGTCTTTTACCTGTTTTTTTTTCCCTTGCATTCGGTTTAAAATCACAACGATTCTATAGAAGTTTCACTTCAATGTTTGGGGTTAAGATTCATGAGAGAATTTTAAAACATATGAAGTTATAATTCTGATATCTAGTTACTTGCTTAAACTTATATCCAGTTCCTCAGTTACGTATTTTTTCAGCCTTTTTAGAAAATCTTCTCTAAAAATAAGAATTTTGTATGATAAATCTGAAGTAATTGAAGTTAGGAATACGAAAAATTGTTTTTATTCTCTCACCCGGGCACTAGGTATATTAATTTTATTTGTAAAAATAGTATTATATTTACTAAGAGGTTTTCAAATGTGTATGCAAGCATTACAACCTTTTAATATTTAAATTGCATAAGTCCAAACGGGCCAGGTCCCAGTCGCCGCCGACGCAGGATCTGTAGAACCAATAATGGGTCAAGAATTAGATTCGGAACTTAGTATGGAGCTCAAGATTTACGTACCCGATATTCACGTCGAGTAAAGCAAAAAAAAAACATCATTATCCACCGGAACATCCGCCATTGTGACCGGCGGTATTATTTGGCATGAATCGGAGTGTACGCACGCGCGTCATAACCCGATCCCTATAAAGTTCGCGTGGGCGGCGCTCGCGTGCGAGTACAATAAACGATAATTACCGAGGTGACTTGCGGGAGCTGCCGTCGCGTTTTTTTTTCGCATGGAAGCGGGCCGTCAAACGCCGCGCCACTTTGTCGGGCGTGTGGGGCGCGGCGGCCTTTTAAAATTAAACCGTTTTAAGCTTAAAGCTCGGTTTATGCTGCAAGCGCTGATTAACATTAAAAGCGTATGGAACGAGTGCCCACTTTAAAAAAATGCATTTTCCTCTATGGAAGTATAAACTTCTCGCTGGTCGGGAGTGTTCGTTTTTGTTTTCGAGTTATTATAAACTGCGATGTTGCGCGTCATTAACATTCATAGTTAGGAGATTGTTTTTGTATCGCTTGGAGTATACAAAGCTTTGGTGATTTGTTCATCGGTTATTTTATACGTTTTATAGTTGTAGAAAATTACATGGATTACGTTTACGCAATAGAATGATCATGAAGATGTAAATTCGATGAAAGACAAAATCCAAGAAAAGTAGACAGAATAAAACGAGAGTGTTGATCTAAAGATGATAGACTAGTAGTATGGCACATCCGCCTGCAACACAAGAGACCAGAACTATTCCAGCGATTTAAAGTTAGACATCCATTATTGTACAAGCGGAAGGCCAAGAATTAAAAAAAAAATGTTGGTTAATTGACAAGAAGTTTGCGCCTATTTGTGTAAAGTGCATGACTGTACCTATCTCGTACACAACCTAAAACTATTATAAAAAAAAATTATTCATAAAGTGCATGACTGTACCGTATCTATTTCATACACAACCTAAAAATATTATGAAAAAAAGTTATCCATAAAGTCTCTATGGAATTTCGTATTCAGTATAGCTAATTCGTCTTCACTTAACCGATTTTTCGCAAGTACCTTGAATTTTATTACATGAAATTTTCGGAACATGAAACTGTTTTGATCATTTGCGTATGATACATGTAAAGCGATAATAAATCAACAGGTGTATGCTGATACGATTAGTATGATATTCGTCATCGTGAATTTTAAAAAACCACTGTTTATACATATAACGTCATACTTTAATCACTTATGACTGATAAGAAAAAGAGAACAATAAAATAATTTCACGTTATTTACTTGTTTTATCTTAATAGTGCCTGTCCTTTCCCACAAAATAATATTTGTTTATTTTTGTAACAACTCAAAAACAGATTAAGTGGAAAATGTTGAAAAGAAATCGTTATTACTCATTGTTTTAAATTTTAAAGATATTTGGAAGCCAATTTGAATACATTTTCATGCGGGAGAAAAGAAAAATCGAATAATCAGAATATTGAAAATAAACTGTCAATGTATATACAGATATTTACTTTGCTGAACTTTATGCTGAGTCAAACTTCATTATCTAAATGTCCCCTACTACGTGTATATTAAATATTCTTTAATATACGTTAACATTAGTAGTAATATTAATTGCAACGAATACGAAATTTAATGAAATTTCGTATCTAGGGGCGTGCAGTAAGATTTCAGACAAAGTGAGCATGGCAAAAGGAACTTCCCAGTTATAACATTATTTTGGTTCTATTCGACTCTCACTGTACGACAGATTCCACTGAACAATTCATACAATAGAAAGAAATGTTTTCATAAGCATGTAGGTTAACAAACTTCAAATCTTTCAAATTTTTGTTACGAATTCGAACAATATTCGTTCCAAACATTGTCTGTGATCTCGCCAACACATGCTTGTAACACTGTTCAACATTATCAACTACTGTCTGCCCGATTGGCGCAGTTGGCTTCATTTGCTGCGCTGGAGGTCTAGATTAGATTCCCACACAAGACAAGCATTTATTTATTTGACTAAAAATTAATGTTTTTGTTTTGTCTGGGTATTTCCAGGTATTATATGCAGATATTTACAATAAAAAGAAAATATGTTTTATATCAACTATCTATTAACCATAATACAAATCTCGTTGCTTAATTGGGGATCAGATGGTGTTGCGTGTGTAGAAAGATATTATTATTATTTTTAATACCTTTTTTTTTTTTAAATTAGTCGCAATTGATTTACAAAATAATTATAATTGATATCAAATTTAGTTCTCTACAGTTTCACAAAAGTTTCAAACCATTTAATATTTACGACACAGTAAACAGTTTAGTGTTCTTCTATAATATTTCATACAAAATATCTGTTTCAAACGTTTTAAAACAAATTTAGAAAAAAATAAATCAATTTAATTTCATTCTCTTCGAAACCAATTTAATAATTTCCTCAAAAAATGAAATCAAAAGAGCGGCAGATTTAAATTTACTTATTTAAAAACACTTCACCAGCATAGGGATATATTAAATTCTTTTAAAGTAAATTTATTAAGTAATTACTTAAAGACAGTCAAATACATGCCGTAAGAAAAACAACTATAACAAAACGGTGAAAAAGCTCTTTTAATTACGATACATTGGAATGGAACGGAATGCAAAGGAAAAAATCACTGCTTACGAAATCTTAATAACGCATGCAAATCTTCGTGCATACAGCCACACTTTTTATATGTACACGCTGACAACTCGACGGTATTTATTTGATGGCTAGTAAATATTGACTAGTTGTGCTTTCGGCTGTTGGCGGCGCTAGCACAACCCGTGTCCACCACATGCGGCGTGTGTAAATTATCACGTTTGTAAAACCACTAATAGAGGGTATGATAAAAAAAATTATAGCATGATATATTACATGGTATATTTATTTCTCATTTATGGGCATCTACGTATGGGACTACAAGCTATGCCCAGCTTATTTGTTTATATTGAAAACACATCTACGTTCGTAAGGTGATGGAAAAGTAAATGTGTAAAATCAAATAACATTAAAGTATGAAGAATAACAAGTAATTTATATTTATTTTTTGTCAAAACTGTGTCAAATTATAAAACATTTTTTTTGTTATAAGACTTCATTTTTAAATTTATTATAGTTTATTATTAGTTTAGAGGCATTCATATGAAATCCTGGAAGGCACTGTTGTTTGCGAAAGAGAATTATTGTGATTTCGTTTATTCTTTCTTCTTATTTATTCAAAATAATGAATTTGATTTTAACTACGCATTTACGAGAAGCGCCCTCTTTAATGAGAAACATGTTTTTACGAGTTCGATGTAAAGAGATGTAACGTCGCATACAAAATAATTTATTAATATAATTCGAGTTTGTTGGAGAATTTTAATACGTATATTTTAACAAGAATTTTAACATGTCCATTTTAAAATCTACAGATTTGAATATCATTTCCACGTTCGGTTTAAGGTACGAGGATCACTTCCTTACATTTTAGAAAAGGGTTGTACTACTGTACTTCATCAGTGAGTGATCGAGGTATAATACTGTGTATTTGAATATTCATAACTTATTAAAGGCGTTCGTATGGTTCATGATGAGATTTGGACACGGCCAACGGCGCACGGAGGGGCTCTTCAATTTGTCCCTTCGCCGGGACGAATGGCGGCGCGTGGGTCGTTCCAGCGCCGGCGCCGACCACACGATATTAATACCGTCCATAATTCAGTGCGGGCCGCGCATTTTTCCCGCGCACCGGAACCGGAAGGACGGCAGACGCCGCTAATTAACCGGATTAGCATATTCCTCCGAAAATGGGTTTTTATGCGTTTTCCCCGTCGGCCGGCCGCCGTGGGGATGCCCCGGTTCCCTCTTCCTTGTGAAGTGAAAAATAGGCGCATCCCGGATAATAAATATGCATACGTGGCGCCCGTCGCTTTACGTCTGTCTCTCTAACTGTCCTCTTTTTCGCGCGCTTGCTTTTTTTTTCCGTTCCCGCGCAAAAAAGGAAGAACTCCATTTCCCTCTTTACGTCGGGCAAGTTATGAGCGCCGATGCTATCAGCATCTTTATATTCTGGAGTGTATTAACGTCGCTCAGGTGGAGGTCGGGAGTTGGCAGAATTTTCAATGGAGCCCGACGGCGGCGGGTGAGCGCGGATGAGCTTGAGTGGGCTTGGTCTTTTCGTTATTTGCGAATTTCGCAACTAATTTCTCACGTGTGATTCATATTATTGAGTTACTGAGAATCTAACGATGAAGAATGATATTTAGTAAAAATACATAATCTATATTTTTATTATATGACAGGCGTATATAACTATTAAAAATTACGGCGATAATTATATGCAACAGTTTTAATACTTCAAATAGATTTCAAATGACAACTACTACATGGACTCAAGCCGCTTTTAGATTTAGTTAATGCTAAAAGTGTCCTGTATATATTAATGTGAGAATATGGAATTAATATGTTGATTATAATAATATAAAATAACATAAAATTAATTTTATTTATATGTTTGTTATTCCATAAATAAACACCTGCGCATGTGTATGTATAACCCCCGTTTTGTCTTTCTGTTTCTCTAAACTCTATGACATTTTATGCATATAATAAGAAAGCGGTATGTACATATTTCGTACTAGCTTTTGTCTGCAACTCCGCCCACGTGGACATACGCGAACGAATTCCTATGTCTTTTACATCCACTAATCACGCTGTCAACTATGATCGCCATCTTGTTTTTGCTTTAGTTTCCAATCCTGGTCCCGCTTTTCATTCAGATTCTGCTCTCAGTGTAGATTCCGGTTATTTTCAATATGTACATAATTATTTAAAAAAAACAGCGAAATGGGATAAAAACTGTCTATCTGTTACTATGGACCGCTATCTATTAACCATTGTTACAACCATTAACTATTCAAAGAGAAGACACACAAACGGCGCCACAATTGCTACGCGCACTTTGAGGTGCGGACTAAATCGCTATTTATTTAGATACGCTGATTGGTCGGTACGCCATCACAGTGAACACTCCACGCTTCACTCTCCACTGGCATGAGCCGAGAACAGGGCCGGCTTCTTCTGTTCTTGCCGAAGAACGAGCTGAATAGTCACGATTCACGTTAATATAATCACACCAGTATGATCCGTAAAATCATATCGGCGGCCACATAAAACCAGTTTTATGACACAGTTTTATTTGTTCTACGGTACTATCTATATACATCTATTGCTATTAAAATATCAAAATTTATTAAATTCTGTTGTGTAGTTTTCACGGAGATCGTGAACTAATTGCACAGACAGACAAAGAAAAATATAGTTGAGTAGTTCTTCTGAAACTAAGTAGTTCTCCTACTATTTTATTATGTGTATAGATTTAAAAGAATACACGAATACAAAACCAATTTACAGTCATAATTCTAAATACGTTTTTTGATCTTTATTCTATAATAAAGATCTTAATCGGAATTTTACTTACTTTCGTGGCCAGTTAATCTACAAGTTAATACTACGAATAGTCATTACAATACAGTCGCTAACTAAAGTGTTAAGCTTTGGTGCGGTATAATGACCGAGCTAATCAGCCGTGCTCCGGGGCGCGGAGGGGGCGCACGGACGTCCGGCCCAAGTTCGGAGTTTTCCCATAAGGCTACAGTGTTGCCGTTTCATTCAAACTTAAACAACAATGTGATATGTTTGTACTATGTTCTCTTGTTACTTAAAGTGAGCAAAATTTGTATTAATTTTTACATATATAAAATTTATACATTGATACAACGGAAATTGTTCTGATTATTTCGATGAAAAATTTATACTATTATATGATAACGTTTTCTTTTATAATTTGTTGTCCCAATTAAAAAGCGTCAAAAAAACAGTAAGCTTTGAATCGTAACATCATTTCGTAGAATCTTTAGTTAATTACACTCTTGATGTGCTATTGAATGTAGCGTCAAAGCACCAGTACGAAAGCGGTTCCAACCCGCATCGGAATTTTTTTTCATAGGTTTTTCATTACATCTTATAGATGTTTACACACATATACACTAATTCACACAAGCGCGCACGTCACTGCATGCATGCACACACGCATGCACAGACGCCCTTACACTTGCCAACGCACACACATATACACACTCATCCATGCGAACGCGTTCATACTTACGTAAACACGTTAAACAGCTGTTCGGTTTAAAAGTTAAAAAATAATAATTATAAGTACATTAGAATTATCTTATTTTGAGTTACGATAACTCCTATATCAACCCTTCTTTATTTTATCATTTGAGTGATTGTGAGAAGAAAAAATCGTGATATAAACCACTTATGAAATATAAATAGCTTGATAACATTGGAACTACTACAGCAACCGACTACCACACGTATCAGATTTTTATGGTTTCTATTGATTGTATACTTTTTTTAGAAGTTTCGCCTATTAGCATCCACTCGCAGTGGTGTTTCTTTCCATGTTGCAAAAAGGAAAAACGGGTTTTCGATTTCTAGAATATAAAACTATTGTAATCATGGTCAGAGAAGAAAAATAGCATGTACGAACTAAAAGTGCATTCAGGGATGAGGTCATCGTGTAGCCTACAAATTTTGCTAATTGTATAGACGCTTCAATATTAAAGGCTGACTTAACTCACAAACGCTCATCGTCTCGGAAGATGAATTTGCACGAATTCCTCCCAAAAACTAGAAAATTACAGTATTTTATTGTGTCGTAGTGTAAAATAACATTCCGTCGAGTTCACAATACGTCGGGTCGGGGTCACTGTAAGTTCAAACATCTCGTGTTTGGGTGCGCTTGTTCCAACCATAGCGAATAAGTCCAACGTTCCCATTTGTGCAAATGTTTGGTTTAAAGCGCTAACGTCCGGCTAAGAGGCTCGACCTCTTTGTCATCGTCCCAAGTTAAAGCCGAAGACGGAGTCTGCGTGAAATTAATAATTAAATTTAAGTATTGTTTATGTTATCTGAAACAGACCGCAGAAAGTGTGTATCTATTTCATCCATTACGAAATGTTTATGTGTTTCGTTCATTAAAAAAAAAAAAAAAGTCTAAGAATCGACTTGTAACTCACACTTATTATTGTGAACTATAATTTAGAATGTTGTCACAACTTGGACGCACCATGCATTTCGCAAATCATATAATTTGACTTTTTGTAGTGGCTGCATTCAGGATGAGGTATAAAAAGGAACTAGGTACGTAATCACTTTAATAATGCTATGTGTTTTTGAATGTTGCTACTTTACGATTGCACTAAAAATCCTATACTTTCATCGTCACGATAGCACAGTTATATAATTTAATATATATATATATATATATATATAATAACCTCTTTTTTGATACTATAAACCAGAGATTGTTATTGATGTTGTCCTATTTTAGAATTTAATCACTTCACTGCCGAGGTACACCCCCGCACAATCTTATTATTACAGGTTGAGAGCTTTAGATCTAAGATCTAGACTAACAAAAGGTACATTTTTGGAACTACTTCTTTATTGATCGCTCTCCGCTCGGACATAAATAACCTGAAACAGGCTTATTTCGGCGGACGCGACGTACGCCGAGCGTCGTTGTGAGTCTGAATATTTCGCTATTTTGAGTTGTATCCAGCGTCGCGTTTTTTCTCGTGATGAAAAGTTGTATTCTTTTGTTCTCACTTTGCCAATTTGGTTTGTATTGGTTCTGAAATTTGATTAAATTATAAGCCATACCATACGAGTCTGGCTTCTAGTTTCTGTTATTCCATTTAAGGGACGAATTTTTCCACAGCGATATGTAATTCACATCGAGGACTGTGTGTTTTTTTTTTTCGAAACAGATCAATAGAATCATCAATACCGTCACGTTTTATGTCCTACGCCTACCGATTGCGAGCTTGTTTTATTTTAAATTATTTATTAAAGACATTATACTATGTTCGAAAAATTTTGAAGAATATTTGCGTCACAAATGCATGTGAAAACCATTTAGGTTATATTAGAAACGCTGAAGAGTAGTTCATTTTTAAAAGGATTTAAGTCGTCTTGGTAAGAATTATATTTGTAACCAAATTACTCTCAATATTGAGAAATCTTAAGTTGAAAGATGTACTAAAAATATCTTCACATATTAGTAATATAAACTTTGTTATTGGCTTCACTATGTTCATGATGCTGTTCAGGACTAAAGGTGATTTCGGATAAAGGGGTTTAAATTGTTGCACATTTAAAAAAAACTATAATTTTTTTGGAATTTTAAGATTGATCATTAGAAATCGTAAGTATTAAATATTTTGACCAAAGTAAGCCTATTTAATTCACTATTGATCACTGGTTTGGAATATTGTAGCATTTCTTAACCACGTTTTCATGAAATACATGAATCAAGATCAAAAGGCCATCAAGAAATATTCTTATATTATTTGTAATACCAATTCACAATTCAATGAAGCTAATTAGTTGAGATTGTATAATGATTGCTAAATATATAAAATGAATAACCTTAAACCTAAAAAACAGCTTTTTGGCCATAAATTTCCATAGAAAATGATCAATGGAATTATGATTGGCTATAGCCACCTTTTCTCGAGAAGCATCTAATATTCCCATCATAAATTTCCTTAAGCATCTAGATTTTATCTTTTTGTGTTAAAAATAACCTTATTAGTAATTGAGCGAAATATTTGCCCCTAAATACAATCAAATCTATACAAAATATAAGTACATATCCACAAAATAAAATATCAAGTCTATTTTAAATGCACTAGATGTGCTAATTATGTAAGTGTTTTTGTTTCTGTATGGTAGTTAAATGTATGCATTACAATTAATTAATATAGTTCTCTATTTAGTAATTTTGTTAATATTAATAATACTTTTATAATATTAATATTACACTATTGACATTAATATTATCAATAAATATAGCTTTCTTTGGATGATTATTTGCTGTGGCAGCCTATAATTATGGCAATACTGACGCTAAATAGTTTACAGATGTAAACAAAAAATAAGCTACTTCAAAGCAATTTAAAACGATCACAAAAAACTAACGTGTCGAGAGATGGCTGTATTACAGAAAAATATCATGTTTTGTATCAAATGCTCATTTTCAGTTAGACAAACTCAATTTTATGGAAAGCAGTTTCTTAGTTTTGTACATAAGAGCACAATTTATTACAAAATTATGGCATTATTTAAAAAATCAGCATAATTTATTTGCCTTTCAGACCTTTTGGTTTTATGCTGTTAAACACAATTACATACACGTCCGTGATTATTACACTACGAGTAGCATCACAAATAGGCTTTTAGGTAATTGGCAAATTCGTTGGAAAAAATAATTCACAAGATTACTGCATAGCCAGTCGATCAACAATTTTATGTTTATTTATAAATATGGCCAAATAATATGTAAAAAGAATATTGTTTGACGATTCTTCAATCATCAAACACCGAAGAATAGTTTAGTGACTTTTTAAATAAATTGTATTTATTATGTAAACAACATTGGACTAATTTTGCTGAAATTTTGAGTGTTAATTTTGTGTTAAGCGACATGTGTCTGAGAATATAGAATCGCGTCCATGACACGAAAGAAAGTAGTGATTGTAAAGTATATGCCAAATTTATAAGCAACATTTATTAATAAGTTATGCCAAAAAATACAGGCGAAAGTTTGACAAATATAGCTGAGTGAGTATGAAATTTTCGATAAAAACGATATCGTTCAATTATTGTTAAATGCCTGCCAATGGTTACTGACAATCAGTTAAAGCAATATAAGCTCCCAGCTACTAATATTTTTGTTTCCTTATATGCAGAACAGTTTTTGTCAAGTGTCTAGTCGAAACCAGACAAAAAAGTAGGTATTTCCGATCAACAGTCAAACGTGTATGCCGAAATGTGTTTAATAAAATTATTAAAAGTATTTGCACACGAGTTTAGCTTCTATAACATGATCATGTTGTGCATGAAATATTCTGCGAAAATTCTATACATTATTTTTAAATATCATAAGAATATATACCGTTATTTATATAATTTATGGTAGCTCTTATTTTTTAATTTATAAAGTAACTGAAATATATATGAGTCTTTATTATAAACTAACCGGTCCGGTAGACATTTTTCTACCGTTTCTGTAAGGTGGCGTGCCGGTATATTATAATACTACGTTGCTACCAGTAAAATTTAAATAGGGTCATGTTATTAATCCGAATCCTGTTCTAAGTTTCGATTTTTAGAGCCCTGATATCCGGTTGTATCGATTCTGATTCAATTCTCGAAGTCCCGTTTTAATTCCGAACCGGTCTTTCAGGACTTCCTGAAGAACATATAAACATCTGAGCCTATGACTAAGCTCTTAATAGGCATGTATGGGTACATTAGATATTTAGTTAGACCCAAATGTAAAAAACATGAACATATTTAACTTGTAAACAAATACAACTTTACAACATTTTTATTCCTTATCGCAACTCTGCCCTCTTAAACTTATTGATATTAATAATAGCTGTCGCGTCGTGGCTATCGCGCTCGCTCCCGCGTCGCCTGTAGTGCGCCTCCGGTCATACCCTTAATCCTGGTTTGCTCCATACTTAATAATTCCTTTAGAACCCCAAACTACCGATAAAATTATTAAAGTAAATTGAAAATTTCATTGAAATTTGTGGATAATAATGATTTTTAGTGATTTTCCTTGAACTATTAACTTTGAAAATAATGTAGCGCACATCATTTCCCTTGGATTAAACTATCTCCATGCCAAATATCATTGCAACTGGTCAAATTATAAATTTTCTTATTAATCTTACAAAGTACAACACGGAACAGTCATTTTAAACATTTTTTTTTGAGCTAATAAAAGAAACTTGTGCAAATTTTAGCGAAATTGGTAAAACTATAAGCATTCTTAGTAATATTCAAGGAAACCTAAAATATCTATCCTATATATTCCATTGGCTTTAATCTATTTCCTTGCTGACTTTCATTGAAATCGGTTAAACTAGTAAGGTTTTCCGTAAACCTTACGGAACCCTAAAAATGTATCGTACATCCTTTCATTGACATCTAGTTATCTGTATACACATTTAAGCAATATTATTTTAACTATAAGGGTTTTTAGTAATTCTCATTGAACCCTAAAAAACGTATCGTATGTTCTTTGATTGGCTTCCATCTATCTCTATACTAAACTTAATCGATATACGTTAAACTATAAAAGTTCTTAGTAATACTCATGGAATTATCTTTTATATCGACTAATGACGTTATGTCTACCATGATGGCGATCCCGAACCTCGTCTTCTATTTCAAATAAGTCTAGATCCCACATTCGGTTCTACTCCCGATCTTGATCCCAGTTCCACCTTTGGTTCGATTCCTATAAATTAACCATTTTTTAAGGATTTTCTAATTTTCACGCGGAAGTTCTAAACATTTCCGTAATAGTTTTAGGTTCCTTTACCTTCCAGTGAAAGTTGTATCGAAATCGATTCAGCCGTTCCTAAGATACTCGGGATCATACAAAGAAGAAAGATAGCCATACAAAAAATTTTGCAGGGTTTGCAGGAGCTATTTTTTATTATTTTTTTAATTATGTTACACAAACCTTATCCTGACAATTACGAACAGAACAGATAAAGAAACCAGCCAAATCGGTTGAGCCGTTGTCAAGCTATGCTCTTACATGCATGTGGTAATTGATTTTTAGTTATGTAGGTAACTGAGTTACAGAAACATTTATTCTAGAAGTATCTCCTATCCATTGGGTATGAAACATTTCATTGTTAGAAAAGTTTCCAAATTTTCAATGCTAATCACATGCCTCACGTTTCCGATTGAAAATACTGTATAAAAAATCGTACTTATCATTAAAAAGTTCCTTCTTGAATATTAGGTTCAAGGCATTCATGATTACAGTGGTGTTTTAAAAAATTACCTCGAAAAGCCTTCAAAACCAAAAGAATGTTAAACGAACAACGAGACGCTCGTAATAATATATTTATGAATTCTCCTCTCACTTTTCTGATATCCAACACTAAAAACCTCGTTGCGACCTTGCGTGATATATTCTTTTTATCTCCAAAATTTATGCTAAGCTCTTTGAAATGGGAATTCGGGTAATCCGATTCTACAGGAATACTAAAAAAAATCTTGCTCAAAATGGAAACAAAAACTATAAAGATATATACAGAATTTCCTACATTTCGTTTTCCATAACTTTATCAATAAATTTATTTGATGCCATTAAATTTTATAGCCACATCCATAGGTATGCTACGGCTAAAAATATATGGAGATTCAAAAGTAATAAAACTAAATCTCCACTCGAATTTCGTAGCGTTTTATGGCATACGTTATATCTTAGCGAAAATTCGGACTTTATGAAGGGTGTATTTCTAATTTGGTGTGAAATGAATGATATACAAAAGATACTATATTGATATTTGAAACTGGGTTGAAAATTTGTTTATATCAATCCACTATAAAGGCACACTTCCCCACAATGTTGTTTCAAATTGAAGATTTTGGACTTTTCCGTATTGGAGCGTTCCATGTTGGCTCATTTCGGGTTAAGGGCTGCTAATGTCCGATGTGGTCAAAAAGATGACAGCATTCGAAACCAACAGCTTAATGAGGTCTCTGAGGCACGGATAGGAAATGGTGAGACTTACTTATAAAATTTAATGGTAAATTTATCTGCGGATAGAAAATGAACTCACTACTATGTAGAAAACTAAAATAACACGTTGACCATTTAGCCAACAATAAATACATTTGGAATAATCGGTAGTGAAGTTACGGTTAAATAAGTAAAATAATTCATAATCATATGTAATAATATAATGTTTAATATGTTAGATGAACAGAAAATGTCTATTTCTGGTCCGAATTCACAACGCGTAAATAAAACGACCACCGTTAAGAAATTAGTTGTTTTATTTGACTAAAACCATAAGTCAATTTAGCTGAGGTTATTCGAATCCATTATCTTCTGGGTCGAAGACAAACTTAACCGATAACCAAACCTCTTTTTACAGTAATCAGTATAGAGCATTTTACTAAATTTGACTACAGAAACTACATACAGTTAGGGATTTTTTATTGTTATGGTATTGCAGACTTTTTGTATGAATGTAAATTAAATGTAGACTTTGTTTTCAATAAAGATATACTCAAATTTATTAAATTATCACTTTAAAGAGCTGGTGCTCTCTTTCGCTGCTGCACATAAGCCTCCCTTTTCCAGTGCTAGGAAAATCCTTTCATTTTTAACTCCGAACTAAAATCATCCTTCTTGCGCTGCTACACGTAAGCCTCCCTTTTCCTGTGCTAGGAAAATGTTTTCATCTTTCATTCTGAGGCAAAATCATCTCTCTTCCGCTGCAGCATAAAAGCCTCTCTCTTCCATTGCTATACGTAGGCCTCCCTTTTATAATGCTGGGCATCAGCCTTTTCTTTCTACTGCTTGATATAATCTTTCTTCCTAAGATCATATACAATAAAGTGTTCATCTTTATACTTGTCTCGTGCATGTTGAGTCATTTCTATATTTTACCTTTTCCTTTCTCCCTGTCATCTTTGGTTTGAATTAGCACATATAAAGTTTAATACCAGTTTAATAGTTTATTCTATTTTTTTCCTTTTTACTTTTTTTTTATAATGAATTATTCGTTTGAATATGTGTGGTGGAAAGATCGGTAAGAGCCGCTCCATAAAATCCTGTGCCGACCATATTGGTAGTATAATAAAAAAAAGCCAAATTTGAAGGACCCGAAATTGAAGAGCCTACATGAAAAGATTAATGGATATCAGTAAAGCAAGAGACATATGCAAAGATCGAAACCATTTAAAAATCAACAGTCTCTGCTTACTCTTCTGCCCGGAGTTAGCCGTGAATATGTGCTACTAATAGTCGAGAATATGTACTACTAAGTGTCGTGCATTTCTACTTACCAAACTCAATATTATTTACATTGAAATGTTGTTCCTTAATTTACTTATTTCAAACAATGTTTCTTTTATCCTGGTTGTTCAGCGCAAGGCAACGATGCTTTATCACAATGTGTACTAACACTAGTTTTGTGGCACTGACAGCTTCATTTAATGTATTATTCCACATTTGAACTTTTGTTTCTGTCTGTTTATCACTAAGAAAAATATTAAGGAAGATTAAATGCAAACCAAATTACTACAAAAGTTAAAAACACATTTCTCTCTCAAGCAACACGACAGCTTAACGGGAACAGCGGGCGGTGGAACAAGCGGAACGTATTTACGGCATAAGCCAATCTCGAGTCTTCCGGGCGAGGTACAGATTCTGCTGCTTTATGGGAGGGAATTCTCGTTTTATTTTTTTGCGAATGACTGTATCAAAGAAATAATATTTTTGGATTATTGTTTTTATGATAGGTATAAATAGAATGTTTTCTTGATTAGCAACTGTAGGTAATTGGTACTTTACTTCATTAACGTAAGTGGGCTGTAAGGAAAATGGAACGTTTCTCTAAATGATTATTTCATTACATCGTATCATACGGTACATATATATGTATTAATGAGCTCATAACTCTTTCAGATAGGTTAGCAAAAACTTCCATTTCAAATAGTTATAAACGTATTTTAAACTCTAACATTTATTATAATCAAAACTTCTGCACACCATGTACAATTAATGATTAAAAATATTTAAAATGAGATAGTATATGCTTAATCTGTTTGTTTAAAAAGCTCATATTTATTTACTCGATCAATTTTTTTGCTTACAACGACTGTTTCTTATAATAATTGCTACCCTTCTAGTATTTTTTTTCGATTTTAAACTAGCGTGGTCCTCATAAGCTATTAAATTCTGATCTAGTATGGATTGAGGTTGTTGACTTGATTACATCCAAGACTGAAAACCTAACGTGTTTTCAGAGGTACGAAGTGTTAAACCGTTTTATTTTCGTTTATTTCATAAACTTATCAATAATTCGTCTATGGGCCGCATTTAAACCCGGTAAATTTTCAGTCTGTCTAACTAAAGTCTAAGTTTAGACGATTGCAATATTACAAATGGATATTTCCATTTAAAATTTCGTTTTATATTCCCGCACAGAAGGTTCAGCACCGATTCGCCGAGGGATATCTCGGTACCGACGTTGTCTCTACGAAAAATTTATACCGGCAAAGAAATATAAATATTGAACTCGTCCGTCTCAATCGCCCGCCGACCCCTGTCCCAGTTTATTACTTACACGTCACCGGAATAAAATAAAGGAATCTTTTCCTTTAGGGCCATAAAAATGAAAAGCGTTGCGGCGCAGAGGGAAGACGAGGAAAAAAAAACTTGCGCTCAAAGTGGCGGAACTCAGGAGCGCTGAGTCCGCACGCCGGCGGGGCGGGCGTGTCGCTCGGCCGGACGCGCGCAAATACAAGCCGATCGAGCGACTTCTTCCACGATCCGCGGGGCCGATTCTGCTATTTTTGTGATGTCGCACTAATTTAGAACCGTCTCTACTGGCCACTTTGCCGATTCATCACGTGATACGGTCGTAAATTATAATGAGGCTTCGACAAGTTGCTGCATAAGATTTAATCATTCCATTATTGAAGTACACCCTTTCATAATCTCTTTGCTTCATATTGAGGGGTATGTATCTTAAGGTCACCGCGCTGACCCAGTGCAGACTGAGGGCCGCCGATGACCGTAATCATTAACGTAATGACGACATTTGAGATAAATGGCCTAAAGTGCCCTCTGAGACCCGGAGCATGCGGTATGGTTTGACTTAAGTTGTCAATCATGTCAATTCACAAATACTTCTATTGCTTATAAATATTTCTAAAATTAGCAAAGAAAAAACCATGGTAGATGCGCGCATTAAATATGCATATTAAGAATTGGAAATGTTTTTGTGTTCTACTCCTTTCGTTAATTACATTTTTGTTATTCCGTAAAATACATCCTTTTTAATTTCTTTAAAAGACTGTGAAATTATTACGATAAATTACCATCACGACTCTAATAAGTAAATTTGAAATCACTCTTTGTTCGTTTCAGCAACTGAAAATCCAAGGTTGGACTAAATCTTCCTCTTTAGATTTCCACGACGTACGAATCTGGGTCAACTATAACCAACGGTGGCCTGCGACATTGTTCTGTCTTTCTGTCTATTTAATGGAATGCCATTCTGCGCTGCGACTTCTAGTTCGTGGTCCCCAATCGAAAATCAGGTTGATCCATTGGTTATCAGACCTACGAGTCACTAAGTCTGTCCATGCTTTTGCCATGTTTGGCATGTCCATTGCAATTTTAACTCAGCTATTCTGTGAGCTACATCGATCACTTTAGTTTGTATGCAAATATCGTAGTTTCGAATTTTATCTCACAGAGAAACTTCGAGTGTAACCCTTTTCGTCGTACGTCGAAAGACTGTGAAATACTTGTTTATGAGAGCGAATACAAGGGATCACGTCTGGTATCTCTTTGTCATTCCTGCTAACACGCAATGTTCAAAATCTCTTTTCTTTGGCATTAAGGTATATTGCACTTGAAGGTGCTTCGTAGTTTTCCTAACGCTGCCCAGCCTTGTTAAATTCTTTGTATGACCACTTTATCAAAGTCAGATCTACCCAGTTGGACGGTCTGTCTTAAGTAGACGTATTCGTCAACAACTATGATTAGATAATTGCCGGTTACGATTGTTGCGTCAACATATTGAAGGCGAATCATGTATCTGCCATTGATGTTGATGCCATATCCGTCCCGATTCTTGAGTTCTAGAGTTCGTGCTTTTATTCTAGAATACTTATTAATGATTACCATCAAATTTTTTATTAAATGCTATTTGTTTTGCCTGTTCAATATTTTAACCGACAACAATTGATTTTTTAAAAATAACTTATAGTCTTAAGTTTTAAAATAACTGTTACTTAATAATAAAATAACTAATTGTTGTGATAAATGCAAAATTAGTAATAGTATTCTAATGATATTATTAGTGTTGTAAATGCAAAATATATTTTATATGGAATTTTATTTAGAAAGTATGATTATAAATTTTGAAGTATTTATTCATTCGTGTAGTTCTTATACCAACTAAATACATAGGACGGCATGGTAACATACTTATAATACTGACCACCACAAATCTTGGCCAGTCAGTACCAGTGGCATTAGCGTTAGCTTTACTAATTGAGAGAACTAAAGAAGATCCATTTTGAATATATAATACCCTATATATATATATATATATATATATATATATATATATATATATATCTCGATGTACATACTGCTGTCTAGTGTAAAACAATTTAAAAATGGTTGTGGTTTATTGCCTAGGAAATATTTCTATGCATATTAACCTTCAATTGAAACCTTTGATTGTTCTATAAATAGTCCTGCAATGATCTACAAATATACAGACCTAATTCTCACCCAATAGTTAGGTTAATGCAAAGAGTATAGAGGAATCGTCCGAAAAACTGGTAGAAGGGAAAACTTTTTTACGCCAGAATGAATACGGCGTGACTGTACTGGGTTATTCATAGATCTAAAATTTGCCGCTTGAAAAGGCAATCGCCTTACGGCTCACAATAGACTGGAAACAAAAAGAGGTATTCACAGCAACAGCGACAAGCAAAAAGCTTCACTAAAGCGCTTTAGAAACCAAAGGACAGCCAATATATTTTTATAGGTAAGGAACGCAGTTAAATATACCGTAAAATAACATATTAGAATAATTTGTACAGCCCGAAATCAAAATTTTGAAAGTATATATCCTAATATTTAATTTGGCTCTTATACTATTCACAGTAATACTGTACGAAAGGCAGTATCAAATGCCCTTCAACGAAATTAGTAATTATGAATTAATAAAAATGATAATAGTATCCCGAGATTATGCTCCTGGCAGAAAATACCTCATTCACAAAACTTCAATATGTCACGCTTCTAAGTGACACATCTGCTCCCTTTTCAAAAGTTCATTCCATTCTTTGATCATAGATAGTACCTGAAACGGCAATTTTGCTACAACTCAATATTAAATGGGAATTTTACATCGATAAATCATATAGTATTAATGATTAGAGTATGAATACAATAATGAAAGTATAATTGCAGAGCCATAATTAAAAGGTATCAAATTTCATATTCCTTTATTAAGGTGATTCGAAACGATTACAAAAAGCTAAAATGTCAAGAGATGCCGCTGTTCGGCTGTATTACAGCAAAATGTTAAATTTGGTTCCAAATGATAATTTGCGGACAAACAAACTCAGTTTCACAGAATGCTATTTCTACGTTTCACCTATAAGAGTTCAATTTATTCTAAAATTATGATTTAATTAAAATAATACGGCAAAATTTTACTTGTGTTTCAAACCTTTTGGTTTTGTACTATTAAAAACAAATACACAAATGTTTGTGACCACTACAATTAGCGGATTTTTAAAAAGGAGTGACTTCAGGAATAGGCCTTTTAGGTTAAGATAAATTCTTCAAAAAAATATTTCACCAGGGTACTTCATAGCCAGCTGCCCTAAAATTATGTTTATTTATCAATATGGTCAAATAATATGTAAAAATAATATAGTTTGATGATTATTTAACATCAAACATCGAAGAATATATTTGCGACTTTTCATATAAATTATAACAACTATATACATTAAGGGTTGCTGTGTCTATTATAGGCAAATTAAAACATGGGATAACTTTACTGTAATTGAATCAAAGACCCTATTGTATCGAATATCCCTTCACTGGTTTTCAGTTGACTTTACTTGAAGCGCCATCTCTCAACGTTTTACCTTTTTTGTAATCGTTTCGAATTACCTTTATACTACATACTCAATGACGTACTAAAGATTTTTGTGCGGCTTTGTAATGTTAGAACACTTATCTGCTTTTTTTTTGAAATAAAAGGCAAATTTTCTTTGCCTATTTATAGAGCTTTAGTGAATATAAATTTTTAGTTTGCCCGAAGAAAGTCTATAAATAGCGATGAAATAAATTAGGTTTTTTTTCTTTATAACTTAAATACTTTATGAAGCTCCTTTAAATTAATGTGACAAGTATTTAGAAGCGAAAAGCAAAAGTTAATTAACAGTTATTAGTAATTAATAAGGAAAATATGAAAGAGTAATCTAAAACAAAAATAAATAAAGTTATCATGAAATACTGTAAGAAATTGTATCCAATATCTTTATTCATGCCTACGGCAAGAATTTCATCGGACCGTACTTTCTCTATTTTGACATTATTTCTAATGCTTAGAATCGACTCCAAATGTACAGATAAGAGGACCCCAGAGAAGCCTGAATCGAATTTCTTGTATTTACTGCCCCAAAGTCAACCGAGGAGTTTAAGCTTCCGTTATCAGTTTCAATGATGTAGAAATCAGTAACATTTGGTATGAAAAAAGGATCAAAATTGAGATAAATATTTTGCTTTAAGTAAAGCATTTCTCGGTAAGGTCTCTTATTCTCGCTGTCCGTTTTAATACTTGAATAGTACAATTCGGGTTTTACGCTGTTTTAACGGATTCCACTGGCAAATATCAGAATGTGTGAAGATTTTTCGATTATCAATAATTTCATTAAGTAATTTTGTGGATAGATTTGAATAAAGATTGTAATCGTGCTTATACAGTCGTAAGCATTTTTAGAGCGTCTGAAATTTAGAGTTGAATGTAAGTTGTGAAGGGGAAAAGTTCACTTATATCCGGATTTTAGGATATGATTGCAATAAAAAAATATTTAATTACTTTATTATGTCTAGTTACGCGAAGAGGAGATAAAAGAGAGAGGATAGGAGAATAAGAGAAAATTTTTAAAAATCTTTTACCTATGAGGTATATTTTTCATGTATCCGAAGTTATTTCGAAGCTTTAGTTCTTTGCTCGGGTTTGAATGGGGCCTGATCCGATGACGACCATTCAGAGAATGAATAGAGGAGGCCCAAACCCTGTATACATATGACCGATATTACGGGATACTTAGAAGAGAAATATAGAAGAGACCGCATGGGGTTCTTAGTGTTGGATTTGTATACATATTAATATCATTTTCGCAATTATTTTTTAATCAACCTTCTTGATTTAAACGGTTCATCCTATCAATCGTGTAGCTAAAATAATTAAGACGTACTGTATTCATTTTGTGGTTATAACTAGATCACACCAGAATTACCTCCAACGGAGAACCATGGAATTCAAAATAACCTCTAATATATGTATAGGATTTTAAAAAGTTTCCATAATTTAGCTTCCATTTTACGAAACATCTACTTTGAATAATACCAACTGCAAAGAGAGAAATAAACGATTATTTTAAGATCGGTGTTGTGTGAGCGTAGGTCGCGCTGTGGAGTTCATAAACTATTCATGATATATAGATTTATTTTCGTCATTGAAATAGATTCTGATAGAGTTATTAGATATTCTTTGGCCTTATATCATATCAAAATCAACGCATTATGATATAAGACGATCGGTAATAGCTTCTTACACATTTTAGGTTCAAATTTAAAAATGTTGCTGAAGCTTTATTTTTCATATTCAATTTTAAGTCTAAGCCTAATTTTTATTATTAGCTCTAATATTAAATATATCTAAAGAAATGAGAGTTTTAGAAATCTAACCGAAGTTCAAGATTTTTTAGAATCATGTAGTTTCAATCACAATGTCATTGAAACAGTTTATAAATAACAATTAGGTAATAACAGCTTGGCAGGTATGTTGATTTTTACAAAAAGCATGGCCGTCACGGGACGCCCCACAGATGTGAAACATCTATGTTAATATTGGGTTTCATAATGAATTAAAAACTGCAACTAAATATGAAATAAAATAAAGAAAAATTATAGTTTCGTTAATAAAATCGATTAATTTTTTTTCCTAATCATTTTAATTATCATAATTACAAACATATACTTAAATAGAATCTAAAATATGTTTTAAAATGGAGCACAGGATGTTAATTGACGTATCTTCAGTGATTTCTGTAATAATGTCTGTTGAAGGTGTTATGGACAGTATTAAAGAAATGATTGGCTAATGATAACAGAAATAACTGTTTCTTTTTGGTCACTTGATAGCCACTGTCACCCATATTTCGATTTGATAACGTTATAACTGATTCGAAATCTATAAACGCTTTAAAACAATTATATTGCAAACAACAATTTGATACGACGCGTGTATATAAACGGTATACGTGTCAAGTATACTACAGTCGAATAGAAACATAGGAACGCAGTTCACACAGAGAAGTATCAAAGTGTATAATATACGCGCGCACACACAAAGGAGTCAAAAGTGGCCGGGTAGTGGGGAGCGTGACAGCATGAGTCATCTGTCACGGCATTCAAGTCGATTTTACTGCCAAGGCGTGCCAATAGACGTTACACATCAAAAGGTCGTTTTTGAATTTCTTGTTTTTTTTCTTTATATTTTACAGCTTAGAAAAAAAATCCTGTGATAAATATATGGCGATAGTAATAAATATCACTTTTTTATTTCATAATTTTTTTTTGTTATACATTTAAATAAATTTTGTAGCTTATTATTTCGGTTTCGTTGCTATACACTATCTAAAAAGAATTTCCTAATATTAAAGTCATCAAGAATAATAAATAGATCCTCCTTTCATCGAGGAGGAAAGATGGCATCGGTTATCTTTCGTAGTCGTGCAAATTGCACACGTTTGACGATATCGCTGGTATAGCTTTTGCACGCGCTGCGGCGACGCGCGCCACGGCTCAAAGGTAAATTGGATGCTGACCACAACTTCACGTGTAGCTTTTGGAACGGCCGTGGCTAGAATTGGAGGTGGGGGTGAGGGGTGTAGGGGTGTTATGTCATGCGCAGCTGATGCGAGGTTAGCGTAAAAAGTCGTTAAACGCTCTTCATATGAAAGCAGTTTATTTTCAGAGGAGGGGGTTAAATAACTGAAGTACAGTTGTGTGTTTTGTTAGTATCAGAGTCACGTATGCAAAACAATCATAGTTTACATTCTGATAATGATAATATTAAATTCCTTTTTTTTCTAAATTATTGTAATAATATATACATAGAATATGACTAATGAAATGGAATATTGGATCGCCTTGTAAGATTATTTGATAAATTACCTACGTTTTTATGTTTTTGCAGTTTACTGTTTGTGATTATGAATGTGGAAGATATACTTATTTTTACATATAATTATTAATAAGCACGGTTCTAATTTAAATTATACTCTAAAATGGTATGTAATATTCTTGTATTTCCTAGCTAAAAAGCAATCTTTATTAATAAAAATCAATTAATTCACATAAAAACTACATGTTTAAAGTCGTCTCTAAATGCCGGTACAATTTCTTTTCATAGTCACGAATAAGTAACATCCAGTACCTAATATGGCAGCGGGGCGGTATAATACGCAAAGCGCACTGGAAACTTCTGGAATGAATGAAAAAAATACTATGAATGGTAAAAATTAATCGTTTTTCAAAATATTCTCCATTGGCATAAGTGCACTTTTTCATACGAATAAATCAATGTTGAAAACATTTATGACAATCCTCCCTGGTGACATTGGAAACGCGTTCTTCATACTCTTCGACAGCCTCTTCTGGTGATGATAATCGTTGATCGCGTAATTTATTCTTAACTTTTGTGAACAAAAAAGTCACAAGGTGCCAGGTCGGAACTGTATGCAGGATTATTTATGAGTTCTACGTTTTTTTTGATCAAAAATTTATTTTGATGGCATTGTAGTGGCGTAAGATGATACGGCGTTCGTATTATTTTTATGGAATTCGTCAATAACTTCCGGCAAACAAATGTTCATGTACCAGTCATTATTTGCGGTATGACAATTCTCCAAAACAACAATAGCCATGTGTCCAGTTTTATTAAAAAAAGAAACAATCATCCGCTTAGAAGCACTGCGCTCACGCGCCCATTTGGTTGATTTCGGTTCATCTCGATAGACCCATATGGACGATTGCTGCTTTGTTTTGGAGTCGTAGTAATAAATACATGTTTCGTCACCTTTTAATATACCCCATTCCTTGAATCTGGTAAGCATGGCATTACATCAAGTGAAGCGAGCCGTTTTTTGAGCTTCAGTCAAATTGTGTGGGATTCACCGCGAGCTCAGCTTTTTCGTACCCAAATATTCGATTACTTATACAAAATGCACACGGTGATTTATACATAATTCACCTGTGGCTCTGCCCGCGCGGAAATAAAACCGTCATTCCGATCCGAGTCTCGTCCTCGATTCCATATCAGGAGAACGCACAATTTCACACCGAAAACGCGCGTGACGCGGCTATTATTTTTAATAAGATGCACTCTCGCTTGCGTTTTCGATCCTTATCTCGGTCCCAGTCGCGATTCCGATTCCTCGCCCAAGTCGCACTCGTCCGTCTTGTACGTTATTACTAACAAGCGATCGGCGTAGGTGAAGGATTTGTTCTAGTAAAGAAATAGGACTATTACTTTCTATTCGATTGACTATATTTGCCTCATCCCTTTGCCTAAAGATGTCCAATTCTCATGGTAGGGTACAGACATGTCTGCTTCAATCATACGGTGCACAGCGGCGATGTTTTTGTTGTTCACAGCAGTGGAAGAGCAACTATTATGAAATTTGTCATTGAATTGACACGGCCGCACGTGAATTCTGCAAACTAGTTATAAATAGTCGTCTTGCATGGTGCTTCATTGCCGAAAACGGTTTAAAGCCTAACGAGGCTTTGCTGGGCTTTCTAATCACACTTAAATCGTAGAAAATTTTCACGATTTAAATTCACAGTGATGAAGACACTCAATTTTTAAAATGACGCAACAATGCAAAAATAATTGACAGTTAGATGAAACAAACTATATTTTACAGACAAAGATTTCCATTTTCAAAGGGATTAATTACTTTTTGAAAATTGTTCATGTTAGTGGCCAGTTCAAAAAACTCCCGTAATTATTGTTGGCCTTTCCGGTATATAAATTTTTCGTTTGAATTTGTATAGAAATTTGTGTATAAATATCATGTATAACAATACTATATAAATATACGTCATATCTCGAAATACATTCTCAGCCTTTATCTGTCATAAAAAGAAAGTAGAAATGAGAGTACAAATACATTTGATATTGGATTGGACCGCCGGTTGTCTTTAGTATAATATGTACATATTTCGTTTTCTTTACGTGAGAATTATTTATTATCATAATTTCTGTTTATCAATGCCATCTTGAATCTTAGAGAATTAAGTTATTTCAAATTTTAAGTACTCCCTTGAATTACTGTCATTAAATTAATAGTCGCTGAAAAATATGACTTTAGACATATTTTTAATGACTTCAACACATTGCTAATAGCTGCTTGCAGCTAGATCTGCGCGGATCAACATTAGCCACGAAATTAAATATATTCAATGCTATATTTCATTCAGGCGACTAGAGTATAAACCCTTTGATGAGAGTAGGGTTAAACGACGGAGCTTAATATTTGTATCAGCACATTTCGTTTTCTAGCTTAATAAATATATAATGCAGAACTTAACTTTAAAGATAAATGAATATCGAAGCAGAATCGAAACGCATTTCATGCGTTTCGATTCTGCTTGTCAACGCATGTCATGCATTTTACGTTGCAAAATAAACTTTACGTTGTCTATGTCATAGACGAATTTATGTAAAAACAAAGAACAAGAAGCGCAGTATCATGCGAACTTTAGCAATTGCGCACCACATTCGTCGGCGGCGCCGGGCGAAACAGCGCAGTCAGCTTTTTATACTCCATTTCTCTAGATTTCTTTTTCAGTCTCAATAAATTAAGGTCGTTGTCATTGAGTTTTTGAAATTTGTTATATTTCATTATGATCTACGACAACTGGAAAAATGTAAGAAAAAGGACCCTGACTTTTATCCTTAAGAGATTTTTAACATTTAAATTTTATCAGTTTACTCGTGAATAATAAAAAATTTAGTTGTTACAACTAATTTCTTATTGAAGAACTAGGGTGTTACATTTTTTTTTGTAGAAAATTTATTGTAATTTGACAATAGATATAGCATCTGCCTATTCTTGGAACTGACAGCATTTACTCTGTACCGGCTGGCTAGCCAGTGGCTCAGCGAACAGAACATATAATAAGTTTATTTGTTTTTTCTTATATTCTAGTTTTGGGGTGTTTTCGTCAAATGCTCGTTGCCTATTAAATTCGACACCCTACGCGAAGTACACTATAGTATATTACTTACTACTAAAGAAAAGTAAGACTTTCCGATCCGAGAAGTATACTGTCCAAAAGCGAAGGCGAGGGAGACAATAAATACTCACCTGTCGTACTGAGTATATAATGTTTTCTCAAGCTGAGATCAAAAGTTCGGTTTTGTAACCTATTTTCAGGGGAAAAACCGGGTAAGTAGGTGGCGCTTCTTTCCTTGAAATTAAGGTTTTTCAACTGATCTTCCGATTTCGGTGTAACAAAAAATGTTTTGTACAATTTATAAACAAAACAGTTTGTATATAAGTAAAAGATTTCTTGCTCCTCAAAATATTGTCCTTTAGATTTTATTCTATTTTGGCCTTAAGCCAGTGGTTCTATGTAACGAAACCGTTTCTTTTAGAACATATAAACATTGGTTTAAAGGTGTGTTTTTCATGTGATGGTTGAAGGCTGTTATGGGCACTTCTGGCTCAGTGCATGTCAAACTTTTTTTGAAATCTTTGACTTTTGAAAAAAATAAATAATCTTGTATAGGACGGGTCACGATTTTCACATTTTCAGAAAATGACTGTTGTGCTTTTAGTGTTGCGAAGAAGTATTATCTCAACAAGAGGATGCATCGATTTTCATTTTCAACATCAGACCATCTTTTCTGACCTTTTTAGAGGACGCTAGAGAATAAAAAATTTAGTACGGCACTCAGTAATAATTTTTTTTTGTTCTTTAAGTCAAAAATGATGCAAAATAAAACCATCTAGGAAAAAAAACAATTTTTTGTACTCACGCTTAGCGCCCACTTTAGTTTTCTTGATTATTTCCCTTTTACCTTATATCACCCATTCACAAGACTGCTACATATCGCATAATATGAGGTCGTTTTCTATGTACTGCAAACGCTAAAATGACGATTAAATCGCAATATGAAAAACAGCTGAAAAGAGGTAAATTTTTAGTTAACTTTTAATCGGGATTTGAGTACGAACAAATTAAATTTTTGCAATCGAAAAAAAAAAATGCTTAATATCAAAAGTCATCCGAGCAAAGTTTTTTTTTTTCGACTTCCAGCGATCTCTGTTAACGGAACAACTCGCGCGACGCCGTCGCCCCTGCGCTTGATTTACGTTTGGAAATTAAAATAAATCGCCGACTCCTGAAATACGACTTCTTTCATTCGTAAGTAATCTCGGCCCGAGCAGAGTGTTCCGACGATCTCGGCAATAGCTTAATCCTTTCGGCGCCGTAATTAATTCGCTGGTACCGGCGCGCCCTTAATGAATTAGCTGATATTCGCGACGGAGCCCTTTTCCAGCTTAATGAGTACTTAATAAATATAATAATCAAAAAGAAAATGTTCCCCTCGGGCATGCCTTCAAAGGCGCCATGGACCGTTAGCATAAATTATGGCAGCTTTATTTGGGAGATCGTTTAGTTTTATTGATGGTTTTCGAAATTGTATTTTAAGAGTTCGTGCCCATGTTAAATTATCATATATTTTTTAATTAATGAGATATTTATATGACGTCTATTTGTCACCGTTTTAAATAGAAAAAAATTAGGTGAAAGTGTTGCATTTTCAAATCAAGAAAATAATAAACGTAATTCTTTAATGAAAAAAAAAAATCGTAAAATATATTTGATTATCTTTTTTTTGACGAAAGAAGACACCAGTACTTTTAATAAATACGTGTTGAAGACACATAATGACAATCTGCGTAAAGTTATAATTAGTAGCAATTCATACTAATATTTTAAATTGCAATTGTATGTAATCACAACAAATTATATTAAAAAACGTATTTTTTTTGCATTTATATTTACAAAATGATTGGGATAGCTGTAAATGGTTTCATCTGGATATAAAATGTAACAGTGGGTACTTATACGTGATATACAAAATTTCATAAGTTTTCTTCTTAGACGAGTTAGATAGGGAGTACAACACATTATATGAAAATAATAAAGTGCGCTAAGTATACATTTAATTACATTTTGAAAATGGGGGTTTTGCAAAAATAACCGACTTGCATCTTTTGTAATGGACACAAACATATACGAAACCATAGCATGTAAGTAAATGGTTTTGTATATTTCATTTTAAGATGGTATTCTTCTCGCTTTATCTTTTGCATTGCTAAACTGTCGGTATAAAATAAATGTTCGTATGGATTTATTTTCATAGCAAACAATAAAGGTTGTTTTTATCGTTTTATGTGAAATAACACATATGGAAACAGTTGAAAATTTTACATGCGGAGCGTTTAAAAATGGACGCCATATAGATATATAAATACATACACACATAGACACGCACGCACACGCACACACACACACTCCCACACACACGAACACACATATACATATATATATTTTAAATAACAGAGTAATAGAATCGAAAACAATAATACTTGTTCCCGGTACCATATGATAAAGAAATTCAGTTTGGAGAAAAAGAGATTCTTCCAAAGGTAGTAAGTATTTCTTAGAGCGATGGCAAAGATTTGATAACTTAGTTGTTAACATAATCGCATATAGTCCAGTAGAAGCGAGTTAGGACTCGCAAACACGCAAGTACTATTGAATATTTTCTGAACTTTTTTCGGAGTGAAAAATTTTATAGGCAAGTTAAGCGATTTTCAGATGGATACAATTTTATGAATTAGCATCATCGCGTCACTGATACTTTTTTTTATAATTCAATTCGATCGCAATATAATTGTTGTTTGGTTAATATTAAGAGGCTTAAATTTTGCAATTTAAATTATAGTATAAATATTGACTTTCATTTCAAATTTATTTCAAAATTTCAAGTCTTCGCTATTTCAGTAGTACCTAATTAAGAAACATTTCTCGAAAGGATATGAAGAGATCAGATCTCGTTAATTTGTCATATATCTTTATTATATTCTTCTATTATCTAACAAACCTCGTTTTAGAACTTACATGCAAATTCATGACATTAATTGGACGCTGTCATGCAATAGTGTGTCAACACATAAAATTACAAAAAATGACATTTTAGTGCAAATCATTAGGAATAGGACTACCTACCAGTCCTAAGGAATAGGACTACCATCTTTCAAAATATGTTATTTGAATTACTTTACTTATCAAAACATTAAAAAAATGTAGTAGTACTGCCGATTTCATAATAATGTTACATGTTCTTGAACATCGATTTCTTTCAACACAAGCGTCATCCACTGTTAATTGTACAAATGTTATAAAAACAAAATATAATAACATATCTATTATTTAAAGCAGTTTTAATCAATTAGCATTGAAACAAAACACAATTTACTAAAAATGGGGAGAATGTGGGTTGACGTACTATTGCTAAACAATGTCCAATTAGAATTCGCTAAAACTACGAAAGAAAATATTGTATGAAGACTCATGGTTCGTAGAAAGCCTGCAAAATCTACAACGATTCGGCCCCTTCTCTAAGGAGATTCATGCCCTGCGCTGTCGCATTATGTAGGTTATATACACATGTAAAAGTACTTCTTGTTGTCTATGGTACCCTGAAAACGGTGGCGATTCTTCGTCCGCCAGATTGGATTTGTTAAAAATTTCCCCTTCGTGTATTCGTGCGACCCGAAAACGTAAGGCACGCGACGCGCGGCGGGCTCACGCGGCCGGCAGGAATTCAACGGCCGCTATTTGATTTCAAGGCACCTATTCAAAAAAATACTTATAGAAATATCTAATAGAGACAAGTGTCGTTTTTTAGAATGAAATTCGAGCTTGTCTACGGAATATACGTCATGCCTACTGCATACTGTTCAAAACTGATATGGTGACTTATTGTTGTTTATATATTTGTTGACTTCATATATGTTTATTATTAGACATAATGTAGAATTTATGGTGTTAATAGATTTAGTTGGCGGGTATTTTAATTGTATATATGGATATATCACATTGTTAGATGCTTACTTGCGCCGTGCAGTACCTCTCAAAATGCAATCCAGCGCCGACCTTCAAATTTGTTCTTTCACTAAAAAATTCTTATCCAACGAACTGAATATTGATTCGAGAGGATTGACAGATATCGCATATTTAAGCGAGTGTTAATTTTTTCTTTGTCTTAACTATTATATCTAACAGTTGCATGTCGTAGGCAAATGTCTAAAAATGAAGTTCTGCGCAATAACACCAATACAATAGAATATCACAATGAAATATCTAGAATTTTATTTACATGTGTGTTTACGTGATTTGGTGCTCCTTCAAATAAATGTCGGTGTATTATGTATTTAAAGATTTATAACATAGAATGCAGACGAGGAATACTGTGCAGTTTGACCTGGAAGTATTCTGTGTTTTGACAATTTGTAAAGAAAATAATAATGCCTACTATTTAGGACAAGACGTTAAATGTCTGTAGTATTTCAAACAGGCTAAAATCAAGTTGAGTCAATCGAAAATCTACATTCACGTTGTGATGGAGCAATACTTATTAAGTAATGCTTAAGGTACCTGTAGATAAAATTATCTTTGCAGTAAAATTCTGGATTTGTCACTCCGTATATTAAATAATGGCCTTCCAATCGCATCATACACATAGCATTAACTTATTGCGAGTTAATATCGGTTACGCTATAGTGTGTGGAACATGCTTGCTTTTTGGCCTTGACCTTATTCGTAATTTCTTATCGTAGGTAATACATTTTTGATCACCAAAATCAATCTATTAAAAAACGTATGGGTTTCATTACGTCTTCATAGAGAATCGTAAATGAGTAACATCGTACATTAGATTTCTTGCAGTGAGTTCGTGTAGAACTCAAGTGTATGTCCGTCCAGCTTTTATTGTCCAGCTTTAATGTACGTCCAGTTTTTTTCGAATGGGTCAAAAGTGTTGTGTGTTCAATCCCCAGCTCTTCAGATATGTCATAAGAACTAAGGTGCCGATCTTGCTCTACTTTTTTCAAAATGTCATTGATTTTATCCATAACAGGTCGAATAGAGCGAAGTTCATCTTTGCATTAAATTTACGGACGGAAAAGAATTGAACCAGTTTTGTGCTACTTTTACCGACACTGTGTTAGATCCGTAAACGTCACAATTTCTTTTTGCGGCTTATGTCGCATTTGTTGTTTCTTTGTAATAAAACTCCAAAATATGTAGAATTTTTAGGTTTTTTTTTTTAAATTTTGCCCCCGTGGCATGGCAACCACGGCCCTTGTATTCTAAT
This sequence comes from Eumeta japonica, assembly GCA_005406025.1. NCBI lineage: Eukaryota > Metazoa > Arthropoda > Insecta > Lepidoptera > Psychidae > Eumeta > Eumeta japonica. The sequence continues at coordinate 117,738 of BGZK01001137.1, forward strand.
AGTCAATTTCAAATTCCTAATTACATCTTTGTCATATTGGGATGGTAGGTAGGTTAGGGTCGTAATGTTTATTTTGCTAATTTATTTCATCTTTTTTTACTTATTTTTTTTTCACTCACGCACTCACTCATTTTAGTGGACAGAAAAACATTAGAAAAATGGCGGGAGACCGTTTTTACTTCTTATTCTCCTTTTTTTAAAATGTCGTCTATTTAATGGTATTAAAATTAACAAGATACAAACAGCACAACGAAAGAGATTTTATTTATAAAATACGAAAAAACTTTTTCCTCGACCTAGTTACATAAACTTTGTCTATATCTATATTACTAAATATTTGTAGAGTCTGTCTGTATATTTATTTTCTTGTAAAATTTCACAATAGATATTCATTTAAGACTAACTGACCCCAATTCTACCATTTTTACATACATATATGTTTGTAATTTAAGGACCGTTTGACCGATTGTGATGAAAATTGGTACACTCTAGAGTATGTAATTGCGCACATGATGACTGTCTGTATGTTTGTTTTTCTTTGTGTTAGTTTGATTGATCGTGTTAAAAATTAGTGTAAATTAAGAACAAATAAAAAGATATTATCTGTCTGTACGTATGTCATTTTGTAAATCAAGAACGGTTTGACCAATCTTCCAAACCAAAATACCAAAATCGTAATCGACCATCGGACCGAAATAAAAATTAAGATCGTGACCGGAATTAGGTATAAGAGATCAGAGTCGAGAGTGGGAAGCGGGATCAGGCTCGGGAACTACTTAAATTGAGACCAGATTCGGAATCGAGAGTGATACAAATTGGCATCGATAACGGAATTGATTATCGTAAAAGATCGATATATAAGACGAAGGGGTTCATTCTGTTTACGCGAGCGGAAGCTAGTCGCATCATATGAGATTTGAAAAATTAAATTAGGATGGTTGTTGACTAACTTTTCATCGTGACAGATCCTAAATGGTAATTTGAAATGAAAAGTGATCAAGAGAAATCGGAATTATTTTCGAAAACCTTTTCATTGATATCCCACTTAACGTAATACGTCGTTCTTCATTTTTTTTCTCTTTCACAATACGGCGTATGGTTGTCGTCGTATTGAATTTCGAGTACTGTCGTTAGTGACAATCACAAGATTAAGATATGTCTTAATCGATTTATATGAGAATCATCAAAATCGGTCTAAGCGTTTGGTCTCTAAAGCATCAAAAAAGAACAAACAATTACACATGCACATGTACATGCCTGTATAGGTTGATAAACACATTACCCTCATTTTCATCGCGCAGTCGGGTGATAACAAGAGACATTGTACATCAACTGAAATTTTGGCACGCAACACTAGAATACATCCTCTGATATAGTTCCTTTCACGGCACGTGAGGTGACGCCGCGATCGCTTCAATACCCGCCCCGCTTTTATTGCGACCCGACCTGTTACTATACGATTTTATAGTTCGCGACTCGCACGATGTGACGCCGGAACAACTCAGAGTTAACAAGTTCATACAAGGGGACAGCCAGCGTTGACGTGACCGGTTGGTCTTATGGTGTATTTTGGGAAGACTTAGATTGTTGTACTAAGTCGAGTGCTAGATATGCATTCACACATAAAATTGAACAGAAAACTTGAATAGGCACAATATTTAGGAAGAACTTTTTCGTAATTACACCATTGCGTTATGTTTGAGGATTTAATTAGATAGGAAAACTGTGTGTATGCCTATGTACGCACGTAAGCGTTTCTGCCTCTTTGTAAATAACAATATTTATGGTAAAAGACAATATTTTTCTTAGGATACGCTACATTAAATCGGTTATAAAATAAATGTTATTTGTACTGTTTCCTTTTTATTTTGTTCTGCTATTCGGTTAAACCTTAAAAGGAGATCCAAACATTATCATTTTAGGGTTTCGTATATCGAAATGAAAAAAAAAGGATACCTCTAAATAGGATCACTCGTTTCTGTCTGTATATCGCAGCCAATTTGCTTTAAATCTACATATATGTGTGCACAAATTTAGATTTGTGCATACATAGATGTTTGGGATATAAACACAGATGTTATAACCAAAGGGTTCGGTATATCGGGTAAGCGTTGCGTATATCCAAATGTAAAAAAAGAGAATCTTATAGAATCACTCGTTTGTCTGTCTGTTACAGTCAATTTGCTCAAATCTACTGGACGGAATAAGTTGACTTTTTGTACACACACATATATATGTGTCTCTGACCCAAACACGGACGTATAATGTAAATAAATTTATTTTACATGTGAGGGTCACTTTTGGCGGGTAAATGGGAAAATATAAAAAAAAATTGCAAACTGTACCATGTGACACCTCAAATGAGAGCACTTATTGTGAGTATATCGCACGTATTTATTTATAATTTTAAAGTAGATACTTTTAAAGTTATTTAAGAAAATTGATGAAAGTTGACCATTTCCCCTTATGTCCGAAACCACTGCACATAAAATCTTGAAAAGAAAATACAGAAAATAGTCTTTACTTGTCAAAAGACAAGCAAGCCTCACAGACTATAGCGTAACCCGGATTATCTCGCAATAAGTTAATGTTATGTATATGGTGGGATTTGTAGGGCATTATTCATTATGAGCTTGTACCGTCGGGCAAAACCATCAATTTGGATCTTTACTAAACTGATGAGAGTCAAGCTAGAAGTAGAGAAAAAACGGCCGGAATTTATTAACAGAAATGGTGTGGTTTTTTTATCATGACAACGCTAAACCACACACATATTTAGCCACTTAGCAAATATTGAGAGGGTTTGGTTGGGAAATGTTAAGGCATCCATCATATAGTTCTGACCTTGCACCCTCAGGTTTGCAACTGTTTTGGACTCCTCAGAATTCTTTAGGCGGTGTTAAGTGAACATCGAGAAAGGACTGTCAAAGTTACTCGTCGCAGTTTTTTTTGATCAAAAGTCCCAAAATCTCTTCAGCACTTGGATTATATCACTACCTACAAAATGGAAACAAGTTTCTGAACAAAATTGTGTATACATATTATAATAAAATGTATAAAATATGATGAAAAATTATGTTGATTTTGTATATAAAACACGGAAAAACTTTTTTCTCGACCTTATATGTCATGTATATCTAACAATGACGGCAATGTACTTTGCCATCTATCATTACATCGTCCTCAGTTATGGTAATTCAGCAAAAGAAACAGTGTTGTTTCTATTTGTGTCAAAAAATCCATAAATTCATTACCATTATATAGTGGTATTAAGGTATTAAAAATGTGGCATTTTTTGCTATACAGTTAATTAGATTGTTTGTCATCCATTAACGGAAATGTACACGTGTATTCTTTAATATGCCAAATATTATGTAAATGTAGTATGATGTCAATCCTAACGTCGATATCTCGATAGGATCTACAATTACGATTCTTCTTCTGACGCCCTCTACGATTCTCGGTCTTTTCAGGACGGTGAGTGCTAACAAATTGTAAAGGTTTTATTTGCTCAACCAATCAACAGCGATTGTATGCGTAGATGCATTGCAATTAAAACATATTGTATGTTACAAATAAACAAGTGCGTTGTACTGAAATCATTATTTTAGACACACCGTTGTCACACAAGAAATTGTTTGCTGTGTGAACGCGCATCGACATATATACATGATGATTCATATAAAAACGCTCATAACGCGATTTACAAGGGCCGAGGTAAACGCGTCAATCGCGTTAACGGTAATAATTATAAACGTGTCGCCTAGGATGTTAAAGTGCGATGATCATCAAAATCCGTACAATAGTTTACGTCCACCGGATGCGGAAAAATCGCACAATGATTACGAACAATAACTTTTGGCATTCATTAATACAGTGAATTAATTGTATTTAACACTTTGCTGAAAGAAATATTTCGTGCAGTGAAACAGCTTACTTATGTTTACATAACGCACGTACAACCTTTTACAAGGGCGCCCATTCAAGGTTGGGACGGCCTTAATTTATTTCGCTAGGTTTTACTGACCCTCATTTTACGACGCGGCATTTATATTAAAAGTTACAACGGATGACGTGTAATTATTAACTTTACATTAGTTAATACCTTTATTAAAATAATGGTTCTAACGTATGATAATTTGATGTAATTTAAGTTGCATGCAGTCAATGAATGAATATGTATATACAATATGATAGCAAATCAAAATAACAGTTAAATTTAGATTTTCTAAAGTCCATATTAAAATATATTGATATGTTTAGGCTGTAAACCATATTTTATATTTCATACTATACCAAAAATAATTTTTATTCACGTAGTACAAAAATAACTTTAAAAAAATAAATAGTCACATTCAATGATTTTTTCTACTGTATTTATTTTAGGACTTTTTCTAAGGTATCAAAGGTAACTAATTTTTTTAGCAAAACCAGTATTAGAATTGCTTTAGAAAATGATTTAGTTTATAATCGTCTTCAAAAAGAGCAAATTATCAATTCAACTATGTATATTTATTTATCATAACATCTGATGTCATTTTTAAATCTATTTGAACTATTATTTTTTTCATTTGCAAGTCTCTATTTGTATTTTTTTTACATTTTACAAATTTATGTATTTATGATCAGAAATTATCATTTAGTGAAGTTATGATGAATACTGCAGAGAGCTATTGGAGCTACTCAATGATATAAGTATTTTACGGACTGCTATGAGGATTTGTTAATTGTTATTGAGCTACTTATGCTCATGAAAATGTACATTGTCAAGTAGAACTTATGGCGTAGTACTGTCGTCGTTCTGTTGATGGGATCCGTAAGGAATCGATGGAATTCCATAGATACATGGCATATGCTAAAAATAATTAGATACTTTTTACTCAATAATTTGATACTGGCAAGTTATACACAACGATGTAAACTGGCTATTTGGAGATAAGCCTAAACAATAAAATGATTGAATTTTTTCTTTAAAATGCTTATTTTTGTATATTTTTGACGTTTATTAATACAATCGTTACATGCAAAAACAACAACAATATAACAGGTGTTTAAAGAAAAGAACAGCATTTTTCGGATATATAATTTGTTGTTAACTTTAAAAAAATAGAATAAACGCAAAAAAGACTTTTAAAATTTCTGTAATGTGATATTGTTAAGTATATATGTAAGAAAATCTCCTAGAGGGGAAATATTTTTAAACTAATAATTAAATATTTTTGTTTTCTTCAATGAAAACTGAAGTCCGAAAACTTTATTCATATAACATTTGCTTATCTTGTTCAAAAATAAACATATTTTTTTTAACGGGGCTTTATTAACTCAAATGTTAAGAAGTTAACAATTTAAGTATTTATTCAAATTTTTAAATATACGTTTAATACTATAAAAGAATATTTTATGTAGTTTAATCACTTTAAAGGGAGTGCGCACTTGCCTAGCAGAACCCAATATTCAACGTTGTTTTAAGTTAAAACTAATGGAAATAAAATTCTAGCAGTTGGGGCTAATTTATTATAAATTACCTCTTCTTTAGGAATCATTTTATAAATATCTAAATTATTAACAGTTATTGAGTCGTTTGCGACAAAATAAATGCCTTATTTTTTTCATTTTAATTTGTTAATAACTTTAGCAGTTTCATTGTGTGCTGTAAAATCATTTTAACATTTTGATGGAATTCATACCAAATTCATTCAGCTGTCACTCATATTTTTGGGGAACCTTATCGAAAATTAAGGCCGATTCGAACTTGTGAATTAACTTCACCCAGTCAGTTTTTTATCTTTGTTGTGCATACAGCTCGATTTTAATTTATATGATTCTATATTAAAATCAAACAATACCACGAATTCGTATTAAATCTGCATATCGGAGTGGTCACCTCATTATCCCCCATAATGGCGGCCGGCGGGTTGCACTCCCCCAAGACTTAATTACAGCTAATCTGGCATTCCGTGAGTCTAATAGAAGCCCCTCCAGTATAATTACGGTCCACTGTTCTGCGGCTAATGGTCTCGTTTATTTATCTGTTAATTACCTTTGATCTTGGGTCAGCTCACGCAAGGGTTTGGTGACCAAGATATTTGCGAGTGCAGGTGGGCGCACTTGATTCTGTGAAATCGGCTAAGCGACTAGTTTGGCGATTGAGGTGGCGATAGAAAAGTCTGTAAATTTTAAAAATGTGAATATTAATTAAAAAATTGAAAATATCTCCAAGAAATAAAATACAGTATTATATTTCGTTTTTCACTAAAATTTCTAAAGTTTTAATACAAGTGTAGACTCGTTCTAAATTTCAAAGTTTAAGTTTAAGAATCTATCTCATGGGTGTCTGTATGTCTGTCCAATTGTTACAGTTAATTAAATCTGAATATATATACTACAAAAAAGTTAGGCTTTGGCATACACAGAGTTAGGCAACCCAAACACAGATATATTGCGTTAATAAATTAATTCCGATTTTAGGGATTAAAATCAGGTTTTAAAAATGACAAAATTAAGTGTAAAGTTTGGTCAAGCGCATCCTGTGAGGTACAAATGAATGAACCAGTTATGAAATATACAAATACATTTTTTATATCTCATAAGTACAAGGGATAAAGAAGGAAAATGTACCGAAATTGAGCATTCCCTATTCTATTACACGTGCTGTGCGCAAAATTTTGAAAAAATATTGATAAGATAAACACAGCCCTCAATCACAATTTGTAACAATATTTAAAATAAAATCCCTAAGCCTTTAATTTTCATCGAGAAATGAAAAATATATGTGGAAAGAAAATGTTTCTATAACGAGTTGTTTAATTTTCGTGCAGGCTAATGCCATGTTTTGTAGTGCAGTACCTCTTCGCATCAATTCAACTTACACTAAGCTGGTTTTGTGAATATCTAATAAGGAAAAAAAGGGAAAGACTATAAGATTTATGCACGCGCCTGTCCGTCTGTTCAGCTGTCTATTACAGGCATTTATTTAAAATATAATAGATCCATGACCTTGAATTTTGATATAGTTTTATAATATGTTGATCTATTTATGATCAAATATTATTTTCAAAAGAGGCCACAAACTGATATTAAAAAAAAAATGATCTTATATAAATCAGGTTAATGTAAGATAATGTGTACAACTTGGGTGTAAGCGAATTTTTAAATAAAAGAACAAGTCCAAAGACTACTATTTATATGCAAAGATAATACACACTGAAAGGCAAACGAAAGTATTATAGTTAAGATTTGCATCCAAAACGCAAACGATGAAAAAAATGATAGATGAAAGTTATGTAATGAAAATGAAATGATCGGGAAATGTCAGGAATTTTATGCTATGAGAGCATGCATTTGCCATAATACAAGAACTTAATTGCCTCGGCGGGTTGCGTCGGCGCCGTTTTAACGGCCGGCCGCGTTATAAGTGCGCGAGCGACGAGACCTAAGTATGTAAAACGAGACATAAGTACATTTTTAAACTTCTTTTTTTGAAATAAGCTTCGCTTACTTTACAAGTTATACCTATAAATGTAAATATAAATATATTATCCGAAGTTTGTAATTCAAAAAAAATTGAAGTCATTCCAGTAAATTCAGTTTTATCTGTTTATAAAAAAAAAAATGTAATATCGTCTATAGTATCTATATATAACAATAAATACACTTAAGCTTCACATGTCTATCACTAGATGGCGTTGGAGACAAAATTTAATCGCATATTGGACCTTTTTGCTACTACATATTACCAATACAATACAGCACAAAACGGAAAGTAAACAAATAAAAAGAGTTCTTGATACGGAATCGTCGGTGTACAAATTCGTTTTACACACGACCGGTTTTTTAAATGTAGATTCATCTATAAAAATCTAAGAAGAATTTACGATTTAAAATAAAAATCTTATAGTATTGTGTGCGATAACGGTTCATGTTTGTAATACGCGCTGCTTGCGGTTTTGTTGAAATCGTCGCAAATAAAAAGGACGGCGAAAATAGAAATACCGTTTTCGTTTCAAATAAATAAGCCGAAAAACGACACGGAGAAAAGGTTGCAAAACCACCGACGGACGGAATGACAGATGTACGGCTAATTCGCGAACGTTCGCGGACATCTTTTGATACGAACATAATAAAAGACCCCGAGCATCGTTTGAGAGCTGACGCGATTTATGTAATACAAGACGACAATGCAAGAAAGAGGACCGCTTACGGCGAGCGGGGTATCAAGTTGGAGTTTGCATTAAACAGAATCTCATATTACGACAGCGATACAAATTGTGTACAACATGAGGGGAAGCTGATAAGTAATTTACTTAACTAAGAAATATAACGAGCATGGCTATTTTTCTTTTATTTTTCAATGTAGTCTCCTGAAAGGGTAAGTCACTTATGGCATTTTTCATAAAGCGACATTACCCATTCAAAAATTTATTTTTTTCGATTTCTCGTCAAAATGCCTATTTGCAGCGAAGTTGATCTCATCATCGGCTAAAAATTTAAGAAGAGAGAAGTCTCTTCTTAAATCTTTCTTTAAAAGTTTGAATAGAAAATAAACTCAGGGTGCTAAATCTAGGATATACAACGGGTGGTCGATTTTCTTGAAGCCGTTTTTGGTAATAGCCAGTTTAGTTATGTAGGCGCTGTGCACAGATGCATTATTATGCAAAATCAGAATCCCTTTTCTAAGTTTGCATCTTCTTTTTTCTTTTATGAATTCGCGTAGATGACGCAACAAGATAACATACTATTGGCTGCCATTGTAGTTTTATTAGGCAGGTAATCTATTACCAAAATCCTCTGCATGTACCAAACAATGGTTGCCATCATTTTGCCTGCCAACAGATCGACTTTAAACTTACGAGGAGGCTTTTACGCCCTTAAATACCCACTGAAATGATTTCTGTTTACTTTCCGGATACCATTATCAAATCCAGGTCTCAACACATGTGACTACTCTATGAATAAAATTTCCCTTTTTGTTTGCAAGGAAAACGTTCCTGCGTATCCCGACGTGCACACGGCGTGAAAATATTCACTATCTTATTTTCAGTCCACATAATTTTTATAGACGAGTTTCGAACTCGCAATTCATAAATAGGAAACATCGCTTTATCTGTGCAATTTTATAGTGAAATGCATTAAACACGTATGCAGTATAATCTCGGTAATCCTTCAAAGGGTTGACTTCGTGATATAGAAATCGGTGGCTCTCATGACGGAAGAGTCACCTACAGTAGACGTCCGTGGGCCGCCAGAAAACGACGCCCAGGGGAAGTAAGTGATCGTCGTAGTTTTTCCGGACCGTCGAGGTTCTCCATCGTCGAGTTTCTCCGATCCGGACGGAGCGGCGACCCATCGCTTCACCACCACTCCCAGATACGGCCGTGACGGTCGAGGATGATGTCGGTATACCCACTGACGACTCCTCTTGATCTCCAGCTGGCTCGCGAATCCTCCAAGTTTGGATCCCTGAAATGGGGCCATCACCACTGGATCGTCGGGGTCGTATCCCCGACGAGAAGACGCCCGGGCATGAGGCAATATAAGTCCTCCATCCCGCACCTGCACCCGTAAGAAAAGGGGTGTGGAAGTTTCGCGAACGAAAACGACGCCCGTTACGATACTGCCCGGAACCGACGGCGAAAAATGGCATGGCTGTCTGTCTCAACGTTACGGCTTCCGATCGAGGACAGATTTTACGATCCGGTCCGCTTCAATTCGATCGATTTAAAATCGACACGTCTAATTGGTCGCTCTTTAAAGGACGAATTCGAAAATTGCAGAAAATAGTATATGAATGCAGCTGCATGATGCACGAAACCTGCACTCCACTTCACTACCTCAGTACTGCATTTAGTCCACAGTCTACTATAGTACATCGTATACGCGTTGGCATATTGGAAGTGAAATTCTGCGTCTCTATAGATACCTAGTGTTTAGAGATATTATTTCGGCGACCCAAGTTAGGGAGGCGCCGCTCCTACGAATAATCAGCCGCTCAGCAAAACCAAAAGCGGGCCGTTAAGCATTCCATACGCGTGCACCCGGTCCGTCAAACTTTTTACCATGACACATTTTTAAAAACGACCTACAGCTTTTGGCACGTCATTACCTGTCGGATGGAGTCAATGTTTTAGGGACCCAGCGAACACTGACCTTGGACATGTCCAAATATTAATGAATTATTTTGTTCATTCGTTCCTTAATAATATCAACATCTCTTGCTATCTCCCTCTGCTTAATTCATCGGTCTTCTAAAATTAATAGCTTCATTTTAACCACATTTATAACAGTTATCGCCGGGACGGGTCGTCCACTACGGGAATCGTCATTAAGACTCTCACGGTCATGTTTAAACTATTTTGACCAAAACTTTATTATCACAGAGGCACAATTCACCGAATACATGCGTTGTTTAATCTGCGATGGCGTATTTTTCTCTGTGATTAGAAATTTCATCACTACAAGATGCTTTATCTTTATCATTTTACTTTTCTTTTGCGACGTGTTGGAATCAATGAAGTGCCTATGCAAATGTACACAAAAGAAACAAATGTATTTTAAAAATAATGTAGAATCCGACACCATAGTGGGCAGTATCATTGTCGTATTATGTACATTAGAACTAGATTACTTATCAGCCACCACTCGTAATTACACGAATTCAGTAACGTATACAGTATTATATTATTAGAAGATTTGTTTCTGTATCAGTGCAGACATATAACTAAAATTCAAAATATTCATAAGGAAAACTGAACCGCTTATCGAAACGTTGGTTCGTCACATTTTTTTGTTACACAATTTTTTGCCCGCTATGAAAAATTAACCAATATGTATTTTCAGTAGAAGATGTAACATACGATTAAGTTCGTACAGTCTGAAGTTATTCCAAATGGTGCGAAATGATTTACAAATAGTTGCTTAATGCAATAGGCGCTTAAACCTGTCTTGTAAACATAACATATGACATTTAGTTGTAATAAATATATATTTACATATGTAGTTTATATTATATAAACGAATTTTTGGAGACTGATATTTTGGACTCTGTATAATATTATTAATATTCCTAAAACTGTATATACGATGTAGCGTATATATTTTTTTATATGTATAAAATATATTATTGAGGATTTTCAAAGTAAACCACAAATTGTTTCTCTGAAAATACAAAATGGTTTTATTTAACACGCCTTTGCAATATTATAACAATTATCGTTTAACTATGACAATTACTCTTAACTCTCATCTGAAACTACTAAGAAAGCACATTCAAAGTTCACTAATATCGCCTCCTCAATTATATCCTTTAATAATCTGAATGTTATCCACCATTGAATCGCGCGTCACTCCGATGCGTCCTGTAGCAAATTCGAATTAATGAAATGTCATTTCATTACATGTATATTTAAAATTTTAATAATCAGTAAACATTTATATTTTAATGACAGAAAAATGCTACAGATCAAATACATTTTACTTTTGTGCAAATAATTTTAAATTTACAATAATCAATTTTTGTATATTTACGCCTAAGAATTATAATTTCTTACGTGCGTCAAAGGTACTTACAAGCTTTATATGTGTACATCGTGAGACAAAATAATTGATACTCATTTTGGGATTACATACCAAAAATCCTACAATAAGTAGCTTCTAGTTCTCACTTCAAAAAAAAAAAAAACTATTACTCTTCAATGTAAAGGGCTAAAAGGACATGTTCTGTCAATGCATAAAAGTAAAGTACGTTCATTAAATCGCGTAGGCCGGTTTGTGGCACGGAACCACTTGCTAAGCCGGCTTCGCGCTTTGCCGCCCGCCCTAATTGGAGAGCCTACGTGCTGCCAAGGAACGTTCTATATCTTTACATCGACGTCAATTAGCATGAAACCTGTGAACGACAATTTTTCTTAATCCAAAGGCAGTTAAGGATGCATGTTTGTTATATCAATCACACGATTTTGCTGATACTATTTTTTGTTTAATGATACTCCCATTTCTTAATTTCATTGAAAACTTTAAACCGCTGACTGTATCGATATTTCTTTAATACTTAGTAAAAAGCGTTTAAAAAAACAGCGGAAATTTTGAATCCGGTAATAAGTTATCGAAAAAAATGGTGATTCCCTTTCGACTCTTATTTTTTTAAATACGTATCATAAAATACATTTAACTAAATAATTTAAGGAATCATTTTTAAGAATAAAACGATTACACCAATTGTTATTAAATAGTGTAAAATAGATTTGTGGTCTAATTTCACAAGCACGATAGCATTGAATGTGATAAAAACCGACTAACGATAAGGTAAAGAAACAGTGATCATCTGATGGTGTATTATAATTTACATACACGCTTTATACCGAAATTTATCCACATAATTAGAATTAGAATGCACGCTGTCGGATTTTTTAATTTTTTCATAACCTTATTTTATTTTCTACGCTAACACCTATTCACGAAGCCCTTGTTAAGAAACAGAAGGGTTGGCAGGTCACAGCGGGTCGGATTAAGGACCACAGGCCGTCAAGACCTAGGACCTTTAATCCCACCCGCTAAGGGATGCTAAAGCCTTTGTTTATTATAAAAAAAAATCGTGTTCGAGATCCCTTTTTTATTTATTCCTTGTACATTCAAATATTGCACTTTTTTATTAGAACAAGATATAAAATATTTCATTGGTTTTACTTAAAATATAAAATCATGTATTGTACCTAATACATATCTCCGTATATATGAGAGCAGTGTTCAAAATTATAAATAGAATAGTCCCGCTGCGATGTAGAAATATTCTTCGAAAGATGAAATCAGAGCTTGGAAGAAGAAAAGATTCCTTCATGAATAAATTTCATCGAAGGTTATAGGTACTTTTCGTCGCCTATTGAGTTTCTATTTTTATTTCCATCGTTGATTCCCGAGCACGAAAATAAAAACGCCCAGCACTCGAGGGAATAAACAATGATTTCCGTTAAGCGGCGGCCACTGTGTGTGTTTTTCGGCGCGACACCGACGTGCGTAAGGCTTCGGGGAAATTGCCAATGAAAGCAGTGTTCGGTTTGTTTCGTATCGTCGATTGCTTTAGGTAACACTAATATTTGTTTTATTCATAGTTTTGACTGTTACTGCTCGCGCCGATTGCGCCAATATGTGTTCAACAAATCGATTGTAACTGTAATTTCGTTTCAGAAGGCATCGTATAAAAATAAATATTATTGTTTATTTCCCTCGAGTACAGAGGAACATTTTTTATATTGCAACTTAAAAAAAACGTAGAAACTTTTGATAGTGTGCGAATAATGAAAAATCAACAACATGTGGGTTTAGTTAGTATCAATCATAAAAATATTTCTGTTTTATCCCCTAACAATTATGTGGATAGGTCGGTGATCAGATGCACATCAAGCTATGTGATTTTATGTATTTTAGGTATATGATTTGAAATAGAGTTTTTGACGTCTGTTTGTTTTGCTACCTTTTTAAAAATACTACCAATTTACTTAGATGTAATTTCACTTAGAGTAACGTTAGATCTTCGTTTAATAATATCGGTTATAAAAATGTAATGCCCATTGAATTTACCCGATCCAATCCAAATATTCATCTTCTAATTTTGCTAGGTCTGCTCAGAAATACATTTACCTCTACTTTTTTTTTGTACACACTTATAATGAAATAAAGTATATTACCAATAAGTACTATTTAAAACATACACCTGTTTCACGACTCTATTTTAAATATAATAATATGTATATATGAGTGTGGTGGAAGAGTCGGCCATATAACATCGCCATGCAAAATTTTATGCAGACCTAATTGTCGTATATTGATAAAGTACCAAATTTTTGCACCCGAAATTGACGAGATTGCATGGGAATAGAAAGGAAAATGTCAGTTAAGCGAGACAGATATACAAAGATCGCACCGTGTAGAAATTTGTAGTCTCTGTTTGCTCTTCTGGGAAATAGCCTTGAGTTTATTGTAAAAATAGGTGAAATTAAATACGTCGAAACGAACAAAAATGTCGGCTAAAGGATGAAAAGAAAGTGAATACACTTCCAGTTAATTTCAGCTGCTAATTTCGAATGTATTCTGTTGCTGCCAGAAGAAAGAAAAATATAGTCTCTTCAGAGTATTTTAACTTTTACTGATTAAGAGGTCCTATTTGAATCCCATTGGATCCTCGTAATGGCCACTTTGTTATTCAATTTGGCCGGCCGCCAACTAGCTGCCGCTTAAATAATAAAACTGTGCGAGTACTCGTCTAGCAGCAGCTCAGAAGCTAAACGAAATAGGTCGTCTTGCCGAGACAAAGGTACAGTCGTTTAGAAAAGGAAAAATCTGTAAAACGGTTGACCCTGCTAGCCATCTCCGAAACTTTCCTCTATGATATTTATCGATGTGTCTATGAGTTCCTCGAATCATAAACATTGTCTATTAGTTTTTGAACTTAAAAATTTAGTTGACCTCACGGATCAACTTCTCACTGCTTTCGAACTCAAAGTTTTAAAGTTAAGGAACAGTAAATTATTCAGTTCATCGTGATCGAAAGATTGATTTTTATTGCTTTTTCAAACTTTCCGAGTCCTAAAATATAGTTCCAATACGTTTTGAACTCTTACAGTTCATAAATCTATGTGCATAACAAAACTATTTTTTTAATTATTTTTCGTATAAAATATCTTTGGAACACTTGGTTTGATTGTAATCTGCTTATATGGCATTTGTCGCAGGTTTTAAACAGAGTACCATACATCTATGAAAAAAAACCTTTTTTCTTTAATTTTTCGTTAGTCTCTCGAACGAATCAATCGATTTTGATGAAATTGCGACTATCAATGATTTTGCTTAAAGAGAAAAACTGTAAAGTTAAGAATTTTTCGCTAGAGTAATGCTAAAAAATGCTAAAAAACACGTTCAAAAATATTTGTCCTCAATATTATCAAAAAAATGTACCGATTTTGACGAATTTAGCAACAATCAGCATTGATTTTTATGCAGAATAAGTGGATTTATTTTAAAATCTATTAGTAGAACAATTTACAAAAGATTGTAAATATATCCCTTTTAAATTAATGCGATATCTCTGGAACAAAACAATCGATTCTTATACAGTCTGTGGTAGTCATTACACCTGTTTGGGAAAAAGAGCTATTAAGATTTCGATATTGATCAGTACAGTAGTCTAAAAGTTTATTTGTTAAAGAAAAAGTTACAAAAAAAGTTTTGAGAAATCTTTAGCTTTGAAATTCCTCAAGATCGTTTTAGCGAAACTAGTTCAAAGTTTCAAAAAGTCTGATTTGAGTAAATCCCTCTCAAATGTCGTAAACTGCGTTTCGATCAGTTAATCCATTTAAAAGTTATGAGAAGTTTACATGCAAACACACGTACTCACAGACGTACACACACACACGCACACACACACACACACACACACACACACCACTTACACCTACATAATCACATATTCAAATATCGCTTATATCAGTAGCTAGGAATGAGTTGACTCGTAGAGTCGATATTGATGGAGTGAATGGCACTGGGAGTAATGGTGACGGGGAATTAACTGACGGACCATCTGTTAGGCGAAAGTCCAAGAGGAAATAGCGGGAGTCTCCAGGAACTACAAACCAACTTCCGAAAAAAAAGAAAGAAAGATCGTCCGTGCACGATAAGGAGAAGCTACAACACTCCGGAAAATATATTAGGAGGAAAAAATGAGTCGAAGTAACTGCAGTTAACGGCGATGAAGTACAATACTCCAACAAGACCACCGATTGGCAACTGGTCCAGTTAAATAATAATAGGAAAAAGCAGCGCCAAAACCGGCTTTTGAAGCAGCCGGAGCAGCAGCTCAAAAAAAAAAGGATACGAAGATCAGTGACTGTATCGAAGGAGAAATCCCAACACGGAGACATTTTTACGTGGAATAAAAAAGACTCCTTGACGACCAAGTCCGTTCGAGAGTAGACAAAACCCACAAGATAGAATTGGAGGACTTACTGAGTGTTCTCATTAAAGAGAACACCGATAGAAGCAAAGCACTGCAAAAAGCCATTGCGAACCTCTTTAAGGATGACGACGCCAAGATCGTGAGTAAAGAGCCTCAGGAAAAGCTGGATATAAAAAATCTTGACGACACTACAATGAAAGAAGACGTCTTTGCTGCCATAAAAAAAGCGGCTGGAGAGAAATATCATATTCCAGAGGACGCAATTAGGTCAGTGTGCAATGCATATAAAGGTACCAAGATTACCTTAAGAACATTGGCAGTACCAACTGCTAACAAGGTGCTAATCTGGATCAACAGCGCTTAAAAGAAATAGAGAGACCAACTAAATGCTTCAAATGCTGACAGTATATCAATCTCTTTATCCATTGCAAAAGTAAAGTGGATCGATCCAAACACTGCATCAAGTGTGGAAAAGATGATTATAAGGTAGATAAATGTAAAAAAAAATATCAAGATGTACTCTGTGCGTAGAAAATGACGAAACGGAGACCTCTGTACATGTTGCTGGCTCTAGTATGTATCCAGTCTACCAAGTAGTACTCAAAAGGATTTAGGAGAAACAAAAATGAAGATTCTTCCACTAAACGTTCATCAGTTCAGAGTGTAGTAAATAGCATAGAAACTGGTTTTGTAGTTGCAAAGGTAGACGGTATCCACTTCTACAGCTGCTACGTACCGCCAAGTCTCTACTTGGTTGAATTCATAGATTTCCTTCATCGGTTGATCAAGGATTCAACCATTTCTTTGGTATTTGGGAGTGATGCTCGATGCGCTACTTAACTTCAAACAGCAAGCGGTGCATACGGGTACCAAAGCGTCGGTAGTAGGAGCAACTCTATCACGGCTTATGCCCAATATAGAAGGGCCGAAACAGAAGAGAAGAGCACTATTGACGTCTGTGATTACGTCTGTGGTTACATACGGAATTTCCGTTTGGGCTGTCACACTTAAAATGCAGGAATCACCTAGACCGATCATACCAATATATTGAAGGAGTTCATTGAAATTTACCAGTGTTTTCGGAACGGTGTCTGAGGATGCAGCGTACGTCATTGCAGAGATGCTGCCCATTGCAGTGCTTGCTGAGAAATGACAAGCTCTTTAATGGCGCAAAAAAACGACTATGTTGTGTTCTGAAGAACTTAAAACTGAAGAAATGCAAAACAGTATTCGCCGATGGTAGGTGCTGTGGGATGTCGCAATGAAGGGCATTGTGGATATACCGCCTCATCCCACAAGCGGACAAATGGCTGAACCAAAAACATCGCGACGTCAATTATTATCTAACGCAAATGGTCACAGGACACGAATGCTTCAGGGCATACATACACAGGTTCAAACATGAACAATCTGGAGGGCGCAAATTACCCCGGAATTATCGAAGATGCAGAAAATTTGTTTTTTCTTTGCTTGCCCCTGTTTTAATTCGCAGCAAAATACTCTGGAAACCGTGCTTAAAGAGAAAATTCGGCTAGACAATATAGTAAAAATGATGCTCTCATTGAAGGCAGGGTGGGATGTAACATGTACATTCGCGACGGTGGTTCTCCCAGACCTCCGCCGGACAGAAAGGCAGCAAATTAAATATAAACGTAACTAGAAAGAAAGAAGAAGTAGCAACGAATATATGACGGAAGAGCACCCGCTAAAGTCTCTCCCCGTGAAGTAATTCCTAACGGCAGTTCCGCGGGGGATACAGAGGCAGAAGACAGAGGAGGATTTTAGTCGGTATGGGTATATGAGTCTGACATACTAGGCACAACATCTAGGCCTGATGATACGATAAAGTATTTTCCATATTTCTGAATAAAAAAAACATGCCCGCACAACCGCACACCCGCACACCCACACACACCTACACACGAGAAAGACGCATCATTCGGAGAGTGGTCGAGACACAAAACAGTAAGATTTGGTAAAATCTCGAGTTTCGAAAATCAGGGTGAAAATAGTAACATTGCAATTTTATGAAAATTTTTCAATTTTCATAACGGAGAGTTTAAAGACTCCATTTGATACCACTATATTTCGTATCGTTTAATAACATTAATGGAAAATATGAAATGAACAGGACGTAAAAAGAAGCGAACTTCGACTACTGTACATGAAATGAACGACTCTGCTTACTTCAACGGAATTCTTCCTATTACTATATAGGTAACTAGTTTTATTTATTTTATGTTCATGTTTTTACTCCTGCTTCTTGTGTTTTTTTTAAGTATATGTTGTGGAATATAAGATTGCCACCGCAAGATTACACCTCACCAAAACAAATATATCAATATGGTGTACGACGAAAAGACGCTGTAAAGTCGTCGTTAAAATAAATACATTTGTGGTTTCGATATAATAAAATAAAAAGAAAATAATATACAGTTCTTTAAATGGACGTATTAATCCCGCATATATTTAGGCTACGATGTAAAAAACTGCTTATTACGAAGAAAAATAGCCCAGAACATCAACATAGAATTGTCGTACGGCCAGCCTTAGAACAACTGACGTGTAGGTACTGTGCCGTAGCGCGCTGCGCGGCCGTTGATCCGAGCCGCCCGCGTTTATATCTGGCTGGACATTTATTAGGGTTGTATCTATATTATTTTATATTATTTATAAGTATTATTTCAAAGATTTATTTTCATTATAGCTACTTTGATAAATTTGTTCTAAAAAACAAAGGAGATTAATGAATATTTGAGGAGAGGTGTATGATCGGTTTCATACTGTATGTTATAAAATTGTGTGCTTTTGTGACATTTTTTTATTTTTTTTTATTTCAATACGGCTACGTATGATTTAAAATTTGTTTTTGAAGTACTTATAAATTAACATTATACCATTTAATTTTTAAGCAATTTGCTTATAAATTTATATAAAATGTGGGACAAACAGCGGTGTGCTCTAACCTCATTTGGAATAATTAACTGCTAACTATTAAACTTTAAAGGTAAACACGTGAAAATGCTTTGTTTTAACTTCATAATTAATTTTTAATTAAGGCGATCTTAAAGATATTTTGATGTATTTATTATTTAGTTACAGTTAGCAATTAGCACTGTATATGAGAGTTTAAAGTACATCGATGTAAAATTTCATATTAACAATATAAACTTTTTATTTACAAGTTCAGATGTAGGCAGTTAATTGGGACATTTAGATAAATAGGTGAGTACGAAAGAAGAACCGCTGTTTATTGAAATTTTTATGCTTTTGTAGTCGAACGTAGAACTCTTGTCATTTTTTTTTCTACATAGACTTTACCATATAAAAGTTTTTCAAATTTAGTGTTCATTGTCATCAGTGTCTCTTCTTCAAAAAAACTAGTACTCGAATACGGGATATGTTTAATTATAAATAATATATCTTTAAAATAAAGAATAAAAATGCTTCAGTGGCTAAAATAAAAAATAAAAAAGTTAGAAGGGCTATCCGAATAAGGTTTTTGAAATGATTCTGCTTATTAGTTTTATTTCTCATTTATTAAAAATATTTTATAGAACAGAAAAGCTTTTGTACAACTCGAATGAAAACTAAATAACATCCTTTTAGAGGCCGGCGGAACCAATTTAGCGAGGGAATTATTGCGATTGAAAATTTTATAGTTTTAGTCTTTCAATGTGAGCTTTGAAATACGTTGGTAATCTTAACTTAATGTTAGAGCTTTGTACAAAATTGAAAATTTGTAATGAGCTTTATGTTCATGTGGCAGGAAAACTATTCGGGATGTATTTTATTATTGCATTTCTATTTGGAGGAGAGGCTAAAATGACGATTTGGAACTGTCACTTATGAAAAATTCAGTTTTCATTTTTAATATAAATTAAGTTGTTGTGTAATGCTTAAAGAGCTTCAAAATTTTTCCATTTACCCTTTGTCTCCGAAGTTAGAAATCCGAAAAATCGGAAATAAATCAAATAAATGCAGTTTTATTGATAATTTGTAAGAAAATGATACTAGTTATATGTATTTTTAACAAATTTCGAGAAAACTCGAAAATACGTATTAGGTTGTCCTTTTTTTCTTATACTTTTTTAGGAGTGTTAAAACAATGAAACAGTTTTTCCATTGAATGAATATTGTTATATCCCATGTAATATCTTATTAGAACAGTACTTACATTTTGGTTTATGTTGTTATCATCAACATCATCATCATAAAATGTCCGTCACATTGTGGGTACAGGTAAAATTAAATCGCGTTACAGTTGCGTTTCTCAGAATGATTAATAGAGGATTGTATTCGGACATATTGCTACCGTTACCAATGACAGTGTGGTTACAATATAGTTAACAACAAAAATATGCAAGTAAAAAAAAGGAAAATTGATTCGGAATCTTCAGTGTGCGACCCACTTAAACTTGACCGGTTTATCTAATAATGCGACCTCTGTGTAAAAAAACATTTCCTACGCATTAAAAGCTCATCTTTACAATTATGAAAAATAACCGATTTATTTGAAACTTTTCAGTCATTCATAGATTTACAAAATGTATTTTTCGTTTAAGAATAAAAAATTGCAAAAGAGATAACGTTGCCTTTAAAAAATGAAGGCTAAAGTAACTACTATCTGTTATGTAGTTAACAGCGCTAACCAATTTAGTTTATTTTTTTATTAAGTGACAAAGCAAAAAAAAAAATTGTATGTGAATTAATTTAGCATTCCGTACAAATTTGGTTACAAATTAGTGTTCTGATTGGAGTTTCGAACAACTGCCAGCGATACCCCGGAGTACTTATTGCTGGAACGCGACGGCTTTTACGAGATTTTCAGGAAATACCGTATCCGAAGCGAAATTATTACTCCGCCGATATTAAAATATACGTAATAAGAAGTCAATGAGATCGGCGGGTCACGTCGCGGTAATATGCAAAAGGTCGGACGGGCGAAATTCGCTTCATTGTCAATTTCCACCAAGTTTCAAAAGGTTCTGCCTCGGCCGCCGGAAAACAATGGGGAAAAAGTCATTTAAACAAACTTTCCTTTTTTTCCCTTTCTATTTTCGTTTGAACATTATTTCATTTTTAGATGGAATTTTTCCTCTCTCCCTTTAAAGGGAAGCGACAGAGAAGTTGGACTTTTATTTAGGCGACTATTAAACTTTGTATTTAGGGTTAACACATAAAAGGATTTCCATTAAACTAATTTTTAGTTTTATGAGTAATCCTTCATTTTAGGGGTAAAACAAATACTCTTTGACAAAATCACCATTCTACATTTTATAAAAGTAATTAATTCTTAAAAGTATATTTGTTATACATCACCAAATAATACGTTATATGAAGAACTTAACAAAATTAATGCAAAGAAAAATTGGACAAGTATTAAAAAATCAGATGATACTCTTTTGATGTAAATTTGCTCAATGTAAATAATTAATTTGGTGTGTATGCTAAGTTGTAAATTAGACTATTGAGCTATTCATCAGTTTCGACAAATCCCTTGACAAAGGGTTCTCTCGACTTTATAATACAATAATTTTTTAGGTTAAATATTTAAGGCGTGCGTTAAATTAACCTAGAGAAGTAGGTCAGCTTTTTTGATATTCTCACCCTCAAGACACATTTAAGAGTTCTATCGTACCACTTATTTAAATGAAATAAAAGTTTTTAAGGATAATATAAAGTTTTATTTCACTTAATATGTAAAACTACAAATTATATTTAACTTAGTCTTTAGAGAATATTCATCAAATATTATAAGGGATAGGTAATTCAGTTACATATAAAACTATCGTGAAGTTCTCAAAATTTTGCCACTTAGATATTTATGTAGCTAAATTAGCACATAACTGTAGATAAAATTAAAAATATCTAGAAAACAGTTGACTCTGTAGACCAACTCCAAAAATTTCCTATATTTAAAATGACCTTTTTATCATTTTCCTTAAAACCACTCTGCTCTTTTATATCACTCTTACTAAATTTATCAATTAAAGATAATCTACACTTATTATGCAGAGATTGCATCTCCACTGCAGTGATTCCACTTTAATTTTCCTTCAGCCATACTCAGTTTTCACTATCATACGTAAGCGTATGGATCAGGATTCCGTTATGGATAGCCAACCGCACTTATCGTGAAACATTTTTACAGTCCTCTTTTTATGTTAACCTATCGCTACCTAAAGAATTCTGAATAGACTGAAACATGAGAAAATCTGAGGGTCAGTTTCGCCGTAATGATCGGTCGCCTTCGGGCCAGTCCCCTGAACCACCCGTTTAGTTTAGTGTGTTACTGTGTGTCAGTGTTCCTTCGAACCGCGTTATCGGGCTCCGTGCGTGTATTAATGTGTGTAGTGCCGCGCAGTGTACATCGCGTGGCGACAGTTATGCCACGTTTGCGTTCGTCCCGGTGATATGCTCCGGTTTACCGCACCGTCTGCACGCCGAGCCCGCACAC
Organism: Eumeta japonica; assembly: GCA_005406025.1. Classification (NCBI taxonomy): domain Eukaryota; kingdom Metazoa; phylum Arthropoda; class Insecta; order Lepidoptera; family Psychidae; genus Eumeta; species Eumeta japonica. Next base: position 140,141 of record BGZK01001137.1, read on the forward strand.
GATTTCTGTGCCAAGGGAGTGCTCCCGCAGGTTCACACTCCAGATACCGATCGCTATTTTAGTTATTTCGTGTGTTTTACACGCTTAGATGGTTTGCCATTGACTACGTGAGGGCGACCGCATGTTGACCAGCAGCAGTCTTTGAGGGCGGACTCAGCGTCACGGTTAGCGATTAAACTCTGTTATTGATGGTCAATTCAATTCCGAATTTTTCAGTAATGTTACGTTTTGTCTTTGTGTAACGGTATAGGTCATTTTTAAATGGTAAACTTAAATTCAGTGATTTAAGGACCTAAAGCCCTTGACCGAAACCGTTAGATTTATAACCGCTTTTCCCTGTTTTTTTTTGCCACCCCTTCCAGTACTCGCTTTTATAAGCATTGTTTATTATTTAATCTATTACACAAGGTAATAGATAACATTTTAGTTATTATTGCCTCTTACCGGGGCAACACCGTTACTTATGACGTTATTACGTCATGGTAATTCGGAAGGGTTTCATGACCTTCGCGTTGTTGGCACCCCCTGTGCCTTCTGGCCGCTTAGGCGAAGGTTATACAGCCTATGGGCTCAAAAGGTAGGCGCCTTAACGTTTCAGGGGGTTTTTAGTCCGTGCGAGTCGGACACACTCAGTGCGTCTGGCGCACAGACTGCCGATAACTGGTTTTTCCTCTCCTTCCTATTCGCACGGGGGGAAATACAACAAAAAAAAATCTAGGGTATCATGGGTGTAGGTTATATGGTGAGGTGAGGTATGATGAAGTACGTTTTTTCTCTACTTTTTGTTTGAGTCTCATCAGTTGTTGGTAGTAGAGTTCCGAATTGATGGATTTTCCCTGCGGTAAAAGCTTATAATTAATAAGGCCCTTGCGATCCCTCCATACACATAGCATCATCTTATTGAGAGTTAATCCAGGTTAATTCGCTATATGTCGAACTTACTTGCCTTTTTTCTATTATGTTTTCCGCACATTTTTGACGTAGATAATCCATTTTTCACCACAAGTTATCAATCTTTTCGATAGCAGTTCGGTTTTAATAGAGAATCGCAAATTAATACACGATTCATTACATTTCTTTTAGTGAGGTATAGATCTTTTGTATATTCAGCTTTTTTAAAATGGGTCAGAAGTGTTTTTTAGCCAATTACCAGCTCTTAAGCTTTGTCATAGACACTAATATGTCGATCTTGATCTACTTTTTACAAAATGGCATCAACTTTATCAGTAACAGGTCAACCAGAGCAAGGTTCATTTTTGACATCAAAACTACCGGACTGGTAACACTTTTACTAATTTTGTGCTACTCTTATCGACACTGCATTAGATCCACAAACATCAGGAATTTTTTTCGCAGCTTGTGTCGCATTTGTCTCTTCTTTGTAATAAAACTCAAAATGTATTGAATTTCTACGTTAGATTCACTCATTTTGGTGGACGGAAAAACTATAGAAAAATACCACGGCACAGTTTTTATTTTCTTTTTTTAAAAACATTATTCATTTAATGGTATTAAAACTAGCCAGATACAAACAACATAACCAAAGAAATTTTAACGCAACTTTTTACTTGTAAAATACAAAAAAAAAATACCCCTACCTAATATATTGCTTTCAATCGTGCTTGCCGTTATTTCAAACACCATGATCTTTTTGTATTGTATGAGGTATTAATTTGCGGAAATCCGTAGTAGACGCTTGCCTGCAACATGCATCAACATGCAGCATGCAACCCACCGCTGACCCTCGAATCTGTCTCTCCACTACGAATCTCTATCCAAATGATTGAATATTGATTCCAGAGGATTGACAGATATCGAACACCTAAGCAAGTGTTATTTATTCTCATAATTATCTTATTACGCTAACTGTTAAATTGTTAATTCTACGTACGTTTCATGCCAACCAGGCACATATTCAGGAAATTGCCGACAGTCACATCCACCAGGGTGCAAGGAGCGTTAAAACAACCAACACAACCTCGTTAAGCGAGCCGCTGTAAGCGGGCATTAGGGCAACCTAACCTAACGCAGGCATTGGAACCTGTGTATAAAAATTGCAGTGCTCATATCAATCTGCTACTTACATCATGCATGGACAGGGTTATCCATAGATTATTCCGTTTAACTTTGTTATAAGCTTTTTCCAGATTTTTTAATATGCAGAAGATTTTGATACAAGGGCCAAAAATTTCCTAGAGAAGAAACTCAATCCATACACTCCATCTCTGTTCGAAATTCCGCTTGTACATCCCAGATGCTACTTTCAGTCTCATTCATAATTCTATCAATAACGATTTTGGCATAAAGTTTGCTAATAACACTGAGGAGACTCACAGAACGGTAATTTGTGTATATCTGACGTGAACCTTTTTCTTTAGAGAGGTATACAATGTCGGCTTAACACTGGTTCTCAGGTACTCTCCGGCTTTTCCAACATTTAACAAAGACTTGGCACAACAGATTTGCCCTATACTCCCACCGTCACACAGCATCGCCGACGAAATCTTATCCATATCCGACAGCTTTTCCAGCATTAATATGTTTTAGTGTTTTCATAATTTCATTCATTGTAATTACATTGTTATTTTCATCATCAATAATACATTCAGTGGCAGTAATATTGTCATCTGCAACTGTATTCTCACATGCAGAAAAACTTTTCAAATGATTCTTTGAACACTCTTCCATATAATTTTTTTCATTCAGTAAACATCCACTTTTGTGTTTAATGGCATTTATATACGATATCTCGGAATCGTTCCGGACTTTTTATACCATATTCTGTAAAATTTTTACTTCATATAGAAATTATCTCATAACCTCCTGTCTTTTTATTTAATTTATTGAGGAATAAAAATAATCTGATTTTGGAAATAACCCATTTAATATTAAACAACAATTTCGTGTTTTTAAGGATATTAACAATTTTATTAAACGATAAAATAAATATTCTTCGGCAAATTCGCTTAGAATTAACAATTCTTGACTAATCAGTCATAATATAATATTCTTTCCTAGTATTTTTTAAAGAATTTAAAATTGACACGTGTATTTAATACGTCAAAAGTATACAAAACTCCCTCTCGACATACATTAATCGTCGGCAGCTAGCACTGGTATCGATTCATTTCCCCCTAATCTGACTCCGCACGGAGCGTATACAAAATTGGGCAATTCCCATCAAATCATTAGACACGTCGAAATCGGTAGAGATTTAACAAAAACTTGATTTTTGAAAGTCGACGTAATAACAATATACCCAAAAGTTCTGGAGTTTTAATTTATTTTTTAAATATAAAGCAAAAGTAGTTAACTAGAAGCAGTGTAATAACAATGTAAGTTTGAGAAAGCAGGCCATGTTAATGTTAACGAAAAACTGTGAATCTACGTGATATTTAGTCTGAAGTAACGAAGGATATTCATTTAGAAATTGTTAATGAATTTATTATTACTTTAAGAACTTTCTTTTAGAATTCAATGTGCTCGTCCGTCTGTTCGTAAGCTAGAGACCTTTTTCGACGCTACATCTATTTGAACATATATATAAATTGGTGTCACTGAAATCACGCACTGAATTCATTTTCGGATATAAGATTCACTTGTATAATCTTATGGAATGAAGAATTACCTCAAAAAGAATTTAGCTCCACTGAATAATGTGAGGTAGTTCCCACTCGGATAGTTCTCACTAAATACAACAGAAAATTAAGTGTTTTAGACCTTCTAATTTTGACCCTTCGGGTGAATTCGTACTTAAACAACTTAGGGTTAAAAATTTCCCTGCAATTTACAAGGGATGTTGATATAAATACTTTAAGATAACAATGCATTAAATATACTAAATTATTTTTTAAAGAACACTACGTTTACGTTTAACATTACAATTTAGTCATAAATGTAGAAAATACCTTAATGCTCGTTAATGTTACACATAGCATAAAGTGCAAAGGGGTTAGTCAATATGGCAATGGAACTCTTTAACATGCGTGTCCAACACCTGACTGAGTTTCCTCAATAATCTCTCTCCAAATTTCTCTGCAACTCTTGACCGATTCCTTGAGACAGACTTCCCTATATACGAAAAATTGAATAAAAAGAAAATACCCCGAGAAACCAGGAAGGCGTTTAATTTTTTATGTGGCTTTGTGGCTGTAAGCCCGAATCCAATTATAACTTCGCGAGAATTCGGCGCTCCGTGATTACACGTATATAAGAATTGCGACGGCGGCAAGGTATTTGAATTTCTAATAAATATTGATAATCACAATAAATTACCTTCTCGTCGTTATTTAAGTGAGAATTTTTTGTATAAATATATAAACTTTATTTATATATCTCAAACACTTATATTTTTATACACATATATTTATAAATATATAAACTTTATTTATATATTTATACAATTTATTTATATATTATTTCGGAAACAGCTCTGAGGATTTCGATGTAAATTTTTAAATTGATAAAGTTTAGCTTATCAAGTTTATCTCTAAATTTTAATGCCATCTAAAAAAAACATGTAAAAATTTCACTGGTATTGATTCAACTCTCCGCCGTACTCACAAGCAAGGCGCTACTGCAGAAATAGAGCTTTACGGAATACCTGTTACAAAACTCTCGGCGGATTTAGGTATGTATTGTCAAAATAAAGCTTACGTAACATTGCCCCGTGCCTTTTATAAAAAAGGGGGCACTTTTTAAGCGATACTTTGCAGTGCCATCTCACAATATTTTTGAGATAATAACATTGTTGCTGAAATTTCAACAAGAAATGGCATTATATGACATAAGTACAGGTGGAAAATTTTGTATGTTATTGAAACTTTTGTTTAATACGAACCGCCTTCAAAGCTTAGGACTACTTCCTTTTAAACGTTAAAATGAATGCGAAAATATAATTCTTACGTTAGAATGGAAAATAGTGTAAAAACAGTAGAAACAAATATTTTAACAATTGATTGTTTATTACTGCTACCTAATATAATTTTATTCCAATACTAAGTGTTTTTATCATGTTCGATAAGTTTTTTTAAATAGCTATAAAGAGGTTTTTGGGTTAATAAAAACTTGTTCCTAATAAGACTATTTCATTTATTATCCTTTATGTTCTAATTTATAAAACACATTACGAGGTCATTCGTTCCATATTTAGCGTTCGCCATTGAATAGTTTCACAATATAATTGCCTTTTTGGCTGCAGTATCAGATAAAAATAATTATATTTTATAGTATTATTATACTGTTCGACGTATGTACGACTCAAACAACATCACCTATTAAATGTGGACAAATAGAACATGTTTATCGTTCGCTATCAAGGATTTTCGAAATAGATTTCATTGTTGGTATAATCAGATCAAAGACGGTATATCAATTTGTTGTCATTAAAATCATAAGTCCAATACGCTAAAATATGAAGTATTTATACCGTTTTTCGTCGAGGAATATTAGAATATATCACTTTTATAGCCTCCAGTATTAAATCAAGGTTAAGTCCATTTTTTTATTTGTAATCACGAACTCAAATGTGTTTGTCCATTATTTTTCATCGACGTTTTCCAAAATTATTCCGACGTTTTACTCTTTTACTCCAAGTAAAACCCACGTTTTACGTTATTCCACGTTTTACTCCAAGGTTACTCCATTATTGTATCACTATGAATTTCATATTTTCATGTGTGCATGGTAAAACTTGAGAGTAAAGTCAGTTAAAATCAACCGACCACATTTTAAAATCAACAAACGACTCATTTAACCTTACCTAGGGTTGTTCATGAGATAATTCTCAAAAAAAAAGAGAGAAAGAAGAAAGATATACTGTTTGCGGATGATGAATTTTTTTATTAATCAAAAATAATTTATTTATTAATTAAAATTTAAAAAAATCCCTTACGATGATTTAAACATTGCTAAGTCCAGAAGTGGTGCACTGCAAATGACTTACTTTTTCATAGGCAGAAAACAATGTAAATCAAATTTCCATTTCCGAAAATAAGGTGGAGCATGGATTTGGATATTTTAGTAAGAATGAGTCTTTTTCGTATGAAGATTCAAAAAAAAAATTAACCAAAGGCAGCACCGGCAGGAGGTAAAAATGATTTGATTTCTCGTTTGACAGTGATGTTAAATGTACTTTTTTAAAATGGAATTAACTGAAGATGATCTATTCATAACGAAATTAATATTTGCAAAAGTTCAAGACCATCTTGTCCGGTATGGACCAACATATCAATATTCAATTTACGTCGATAATTGTTTTATTTTTGTGGCAAGCTTTTGCTGAACGGAAAAGCAAACAAACATTACTTTCTTTACATTTTACATACTATTTAATTATGAGAAACAATTAACTATATTTTTTTTTTGACAGTCTTTTATCTTCTACCAATTAAAATTATAATTATGGTATTCGAATGGAAATCTATTTTAACTTTTCATTCCATTATGTTATTGTGTGAAAAACCCGGCATACAAATATTGAGTACGTTTTTCCCGGCTAAGCGGCGGCTGAGCTGCGAGCCCATCGACCTTCCGAACTCGTCGCTGTACATTACGACATCTTGGCCCGGCGCGTTTCACGTATTGCGTGGAGATACGTTTCGATTGCCGCTTTGGATTTATAAAATGAATACATACAAAATACATACATAGATACAAAATACATACACACATACAAAATTCATAAATATATACAATGCTACATACATAAGCATTTTTTTCAAATGTAAAATATTTTCTTCGCGATAAATAATTCTATGGTAAACACTTTTTCTTGTCAACTTAAGGTTTTACAAACAGCACAAATTTTATACCATTATGCCTGTATCGATTGTCAGAAGTACAACAGCTTACAGCTTTTGTTACAGCTTTTGTCGAAGTAAACACTACCATCTCTGAAATAGTTAAGTGGTTTAGTATTAGTAATATTAACAAATAATCTTTTTCTCAATGAGAAGAAAACAAAACTTGTTCAATTTTCATTACTAGTGCTAAACCGGTCAATGGCAACGTAATCTCCAATAACGAGATACTAGATATTGTGGAAACGACCTTATTTCTGGGTTTCGCTTTTATAATAAGATCCCAGCTAAAATTAAAAATTTGCCACTTTATGAACTTAAACAATTCGTTAAAAGAAAGTTATATGGCAAGGGATATTGTATTGCGATTGAATATGTTAATGAAAAAAACCCATAGGATTGAGATACTCGGCTATCAGGTTGCTTCATGTTATTACTAAGTGTTGTAATAAATTATTAATTATTCAATATTTTGTATCGATGAGTATAAAAAGCAAACCTTGAGTTTCTTGCCCATTCTTTTCACGGTGAATAAGCATTAGAAATTGGTAATAATTTTAATGTCGTAAACCAATGTTTATGACGCATTTCAAATGTAATTTCTATTATCTACGAAATCAAGATATCAAATGCACAATGTTTAGTAAGCATGACAAGTTATTATTTGTTATTTTTTATTCACTTTATTTATTCATAAATTTTAATGATAAACGTACGTTTAACGCTAGTGTCAATGGGAAAATCTAATCATTTCTATCCCCCACCGGTGCTGCCTTTTGTGGAGGTTTTTTGAATCTTCAAAAGTAGAAGGCTCGTTAGAGTTTATTAACATACTACAGATAATGTTTTAGATACCAGACTTCGATTTTGGTCTTCGTAACTAATATGTTAGCGAAAAAGCTTAGCGTTGTAGCACATGAATCTAAAAACATACAAAATTTGTAAGATATTGAAAATGGCAGATTAGCTTATTTTTAAGTAAATCTGAAAATGCTTAGAAAATCAAAAACTAAGCAAACTAGCAAGTTATTTTTGTTATTTTTGTTTTTCAAAGTAATGTTCATTGAGATCAATATGTCACTGCATGCGATAGAACCATTGTAAAAAACATTTTTTCTCAAACTTAGGGGTCGTTTCGATGGCCTTTTCATGTGCAGGAACTGGTTTCCTCGGGATCCGTAAACCACTTTTTCCTCGAAGTATTTCTCTATTTCAGGAAACAGTTAATGTTAACTATTGCGAGGTCGTTTCCCCAAACTTTTTCAAAACGAGAGGCAGGCACTTGTTTGTGTACCAGTCGGCAATGACTGCTTTTTTATCTTTTTCAACCATTGTTACATAATGACTTGTCATTTCGAAAAACCGGCCACCATCTTTTTTCTGACGTTTCGACTTCCATTTACTTTGGTACAAAACTCCTAGAAAGAAAACATGCACTGAGCAGACTGTCTTTTGGTCTGTTTTCAGTTTGATTTCGGAAATCAGATATTTGGGGATCGTAACAGTAAATCCAATGTTCGTCACCTGAATCGTATATCATATACAGCATTTGAATCACCACCAGCAAATCGTTCCATTATTTCGCGACACCAATTAACACGGCTGAGTTTGAAAGCTTCGGTCAAATTATGAGGTATCCATCGAATACAAAGCTTTCTGAGAGCTAAACGTTCATGAAATATTTTATGCACTTGACTTGAACGGATGCTTAAGCTTGTTCTAATTTGCTTGTAGATAATTATTTTGTCAGTTTCTGTGAATTGTGAACTCGTAAAATCAGTTGTAAATAATGGTAAGAGATAGAACTTCATTATGAAAGGCCAATCGAAGTCTGTTATAACTTTTTTGTTAGTTTAAATAGCAATGAAAATCATAAAAAAAAATTCTCGCGTTAAATTCATGTTGACGTTAGATAAACAATTTTCTTTTTGCTACCAAGTTTAAAAACAAAATGGCAGATAAATGAAATATAAATTAAAAGGTTGGCAACGATTTCTATTTTTATAATTGAAATATAAGTTGGAGAAAAAGTTTTTGTATTTTATACAAAAATTGAAGATATTTTTTCATCATATTTTATTTACATTTAAATATAATATATATGAATCTTTTTGTTTAACAACTTGTTGCCATTTGCATGCTAAAAGTAGTGGTATAATCCTATTGCGATAGAAATTTTGGGATTCCTGATCAACAAACTGCGATATGTAGTTTTGACAATCCTCTCGGTGTTGACCTAATACTATTTAAAGAACTCTGAAGAGACCGAAACAGGTGAAAATCTAAGAGTGCAAGGTCAGGACTATATGCTGGATGCATTAACATTTCCTCACCAAATTCTCTCAATATTTGCTGAGTGGTTAAAGATGTGAGTGTTATCATCATGGTCAAAAACCATACTCCTTGTGTTGATCAATCCCGGTCATCAACTGTTGGCAGTAGGGATCAGAATTAATAGTTTTCCCTGGCGGTAAAAACTAATAATGTATATAAGTTTTTATCTCTTCCAATCACACCATACACATAGTATTAACTTATTGCGAGTCAATCCGGGTTTTCCTATAGTCTATGGAGCTTGCTTACCTTTTGACCATGACATTTTTCGCACGGTCTTCTCTTGGTAATTCATTTTTCATCACAGTGATTAATCATTAGATTTATTTCAGGAAGCTCGTAGGGAACCCAAGTATTGAGCTTTTTTATGTATCTAGCTTTATTAAAATGGGTCAAAAGTGGTGCTTGTCCAGCTCTTCAGCTATATTATAAGAACTAATATACCGATGTTGCTCTTTTTCTGCAATGGCATTGACTTTATCCGTAAAGCCAGAGCCAGATTCATCTTTAATATTAAAACTACCGGACTAAACGTTTAAACCAGTTTTGTATTGCTCTTAACCAACACTGCATTAGATAGACAAATGTAACAAATATTTCTCGCAGTTTGTGACACATTTATCCCTTATTTATAATAAAACTTCAAAATGTATCGAATTTCTACATTAGATTCACTTATTTTGATGGATGGAAATATAACAAAAAAAAGCAGGACACGGTTTTAATTTTTTTTTTAATTTTTCTACAATTTCGTCTAATTAATGGTATCAAAACTAGCCAGATACAAACAGTACAACTAAAGAGATTTTATTGCAACGTTTTACATATAAGATATGAAAAAATCTTTTTCCTCCACCTTATACGGTTTTTTATTATTTTGCAGTTTATGAGTGGCCAATGCTAAAAATTTTAAGTGTCACTTACGTACGGCATCTTGTTCTAAGAAATGTCATTTTCATAATTTAGGTGTTTATATGGATAATTGTAGATCTGAAAAATTTACATGAAGTTAATTCGTAAATCGAATAGAACATTAATTGAATGAAGTTTGTGAAATGTCAAATAATAAATCACTGTGAACTCATATTATGTTCACAACTATATACACTTAGTAGGTAATTTTATGAACTATGAAAAAAAAAAAAATGACGAAAACAAGTTATCTTTATACAACAGACCGTTAAAACGATATAATATCAATTTATTATCGCTGAAATTCGGTCCACTTGACGAAAAAAAAAAAAGTTAAAGCACTGAATACCGCCCGGGAGCGGTTAAATAAAGTTAGTTCATGAAATCGTTTAGTTGCAGTTTCAGCTTTTACGCTAGTTCAAGTTTATTCCCAGAGCTGTAGAATGCGGTGAATGTAGTTTCAATGAACATAATTTTTTACCTCCAGTCTACCAACGGAGCAAACAAGGAAAATCCACTTGATCCCTTTAAAGATAAAACTTTGTTTAATATATGTGATATTCTTCTCTTCCGTTTTCTTTTGTGCGATAATACATATTTTTTAGTTTGGTATATTTAAAAATACGAAGTTGAAAATTAAGCGTTCTTAGATTTGTCGTGACAATTTCTGAATGCACGCTAAGGATAAAATTAAAGAAACGAGTTGTAATGGCTATTAGAAATGTTAACATTAATTTCGGTCGTTTCAAAGAGTTGATGCTCCATATTCACAACGTATTCGTTAAAAAAAATAAGAAAGAATCAAATTATAGTAGTTATTATACTACTATTTTGAGGTTCCAATGACGTGCCCCCCATTCATTAGGTGTCCTATTCTCTCCTAAAAGCCGGCAATGCGCTAGTGACTGCTCTAGGGTTGTAAGTGTTCATGGACGGCGATGATCGCCTGATTTGTGGTGGTTCGCATGTTGTATGTTATCATTTATCATACAGAACATATTAAGTAGATTGTTAGTATCGTCATTACCTAGATATGAGTACTATGTGTAAATAATATGCGTTTTAGTCAACCATTGTGTGCTTTACACTTGGATATACAGTACAACACACAAAACTCTGCCGCTGTGAAGTTAGTCACAAGAAAGCGTCGCAATAGCGTAAAATAAGAAAGCGGGGTAGAAGAAGGAAAGGTCGGGGAGCGTTGAACGTGCGCAGTGCATAATTCGCAGGCAATTCAGATCGGCAAAGTTCCGAGCGTTTTAGTGTGCGTATTTTCAAATATAATCATTGTTATTAAAAATTATCGTTGTCATCGCCATCCGATGTCGCGTGGTTCTGAAATATTTTACACGAAATTACTAATTTGATGATGCCACGCATTGCTAGGATTTGGGTTTTGTGTATATATAGATATAGATGCGTAAGTAATTGCAATTAATTTGAAATCTCTAACATTCCTAAGTCCATGCGATTCCATTTTAAATCTATCCATTACTGAGAAAATATAAGAATAACATTTCAGTAGGATCCATAAATCTTGCAAGTTAACTTTCACAGCGACGCCAGTGATTATTTTACAAACGTACGCTTGACCTAATTACATTATCGGTAATTTCACAACCAGAATAATTTTGTTGGTCTTTGTTCTCGCTTCCTGGTTGTAATAAAACAAGTAACTGTTTACTATGGAAATATTCAAAAAATATGTTAAAATAGAATGTAATTTCGAATGATTGTTTTAAATGTTGTAGGTTTTATAATATAAAGAGTGATGCCGCGTATAACTATTTCTTATAACTATAAAATTGTAGAAAACTAGAAGTGAAACACCCGGTACTTTATCGTTGTCCGAATTAGATATTTGCGAGTGCGGAGTCTCAGTATAGCAATTGGTCTGCCGTTCGCGGTATCTATGTTCCATCCTATATTTCTATCTCGTCTAAGCCGAAAATTCCAGTTTACGCTCAATAATCGTTTCTATGAGTTGCCATATAGTTTCCAAAAATGATTCGTCTTTTGTATCATGTTTCAATCTGCTATTGAATTTCTTTCAAGAACTTCTTTCTTTCTTTCGCATCCAGCGACTCTTTGATTTTAAGCAACCCAGCCTGGTCTAGTGTTAACAACTGTTGTCACCAAAGTGTTAACAGCGTGCAGATAAGACACATTAGCGTGTTCTTCAAAGTACATAGCGAGAGGTTTAATTTGAATCAAATTAAGGACTCATTGGTAAATTTGTGTCTGATCAAGATCGAATTCAGTTTCTTTTGGCACGGAGGCAGTGTTCTTTACCAATAAGCTAACAACATTTGTTGATTTGTCGTGATCGGGCGTGAAGCAATCTGTACTAAACGTCCTTCGTTCAGTACTGATTGATTTTAGTTTAGAACATAGACCAAAGGTGAATTACGTCATTTAATCAACCTGACGAATTACTAGTTAATGATGTTCCTGAATATCTTACGGTCATTTTTTACCAAGTTTTAAACGGGAAGTGAGGACCATTCAATAAAATTCATCATGACGGCCCGTTAAGTCTAATAGTTGAGAACCGTGTAAATTTTCCGACAACTATTACGTATTGCGTATCGGACGCGTATAGACGGTCCGACCGTCCGGACGGGTATCATTGCCCCGAAGCGGGTACAACGCCGGAGCTAATCGTAAATCAAAAGAATAGCGCGAACGGCTCCAGTTATCGCCGACGACGTAAATCTTCGGCGCCACGTTCGACGACTCTATACGAGTGCCGCCCATTATTTCTGGTTTAGCTCTATGGTTTTGGTATCGGTTTGGTAGTGCAATACTTTTATGAATATACCGTTGAGCATATTTATAAATGAATAATAAGTTATTTTAGATTTAGATGTATCTGATGCTACGCACGATAAAACCGTAAGCGTATCAAAAGATAAGCGAAACACTCCCAATATTATAAACGCGAAGTTTTATGAGGATGGACGTTGGTTACCATATCCTGTAATAATTATAGATTTCAACGAAGCTTTACAGTAATGCCGCTTATGCATCAGAGCCTTCACTTATGGCGATTGGTCATTGATAACAGTAGGTAATGTCCGAGCGAGGGTCAAGTTCAACGTCGGTACAAGGTCGAAACTGCCAACAGGACGGGATCGAGCACAAAAACGAGAGCGAGATCATTTCATAATAAACGAAATAGCAGCAGAATGTCTGTTTTCTAGTGTAAGAATGTGGGTTCCTCTGAAATAATTTGATAGGAATCATGAATCGAAAACAGAACCGAGTTCAGAATCGAGGCCGGAATCGGTATTGGGATCTGAATCGAGAGTGCCATCCAAATTAGATTAGTGGCTGACTGCGTGATCTGTCGATATGAAAGATGAAAGGATTCATTTTTCATTAATTTCACGCCGGATAGTTGGTAAATATAGATACTGATATATGGCTATTAAATATACCCACCATAACATTATAATTTCTCACTGAACGCATTGAAAAATGCTGCAAGAAATATTATTGAGACACTTGTAAGGCACCTAGTATACCTATATTAGTGGGACATGAAGTGGAAAATTGTTTTGTGTTTAGTAATATTTCACGTACACTACGAACATTTGTTTAATACTTTGACATATTTAGAGTTTTGGAGTAGACCTAAAATCTCTGTTTTGCAGTTGACATGATAACGTGGTGATGAATAAGTATCCGATTCTGTAAACATTTGTACTGTGTTTCAGATAATGTTTAACTAAAAATTTAAATAAACATTCTCTCTCGTACTCAGACCATAATTAAATCATACTAAATAACGATAAATAAACGTCAAATATTTTTTGAAGATCTACAGAGATTTTTTTATGCAATGTTACTAGGATTGTATATAAATAACACTGTCTGTGTGAGTACATGCATTTGTATGCGCTTTAGTTTGTAGATTCAAAAGTTTAATGAACTTTCAATAAATTAATGAAAACGATTTGCATTTTATTTGTTTTACTAAATTTCTAATAACACGAAATATTGTTAAATAAACTCTATACACGGAAATATAAATGAAACTTAAATAATTTTCTACCCCCTCAAATCAAAAATAATTTAATAAAAGACGAACTTTGAAATACGCTGCAGAGGCAAAAAGCAAATATGAAGAATAAATAAATTACCGATTTTCTAAAAAAGAAAACTCCGGCAACTCAATAAACAAGTCCGCGCAAACAGAAAAGGACCACTGAGACTAATTGGTTTTCTAAAAGTTGTTTCATTTGATTACTCTTGTTTGCTCAATCGAAAGCTCTCTTTGATTGTTGGCCGTAAAAAAGTTACAAATATCTTTCATTACATGTTCACGTATTTAGTCTCATCTTGACGTAACCAGTGTCACTGATAATTTCTATATGGATCATACTACGAAAACAAATTTACGTTTCAGAAAATAGCATCGGACATGTTATCCCACTGGGGGCATTACGCGACGTGTGTCACATGCGAATTTAGATGTTACATGCTTGTTTTCTTGGAAACAAATAAGAAATATTAAGGAATATATTTCGTAAGTCAATCTTAATATACAGTTACTATATAGTTAATAGGAGTTTCAGCTTTTGACCAGAAGGCTCGCGTTCGATTCTGACTCCGAGCGTATATACCGGTGTGTTTTTGAGTAATGTAAAGTTAAACCACACGCTCCGCCTCTCTCCGAGAGCACAGAGACACTGTTTGTCCCATACATTGTCACCGCAATGGTAGCGACGGTGGTCAGCAATTTCCGACTCGCACTGGACCAACGTGGAAGGCTTAAGGTCGAAGCCTCTGGACTGAAATGAGGATGTGCCTTAAGAATAGGTCAATAAGACTTCACATAACAAAATCATGATAAGCCTACTTTCCGCCCGCATATACTTCCTTCAAAATGAATTCCTGCATTCAATATATCGGCAGATTACGAACTTAGTCATGATCATGATCAGCGTTCCGTACTCGTTTCCGATTCCGGTCCCGTTCTAAGTTCTGATTTATTTCATTCACGATTCTGATCATGGTTCCATTTTTGATTCTGAATCTCGACTTTGATTTAAGTAGATTTCGATTCTGGTCTTGATCTTGATCCTAATTTTGGTACCTCATCTGTGGAATCTCTCATCTAGATCCCGTTCTAATTTCAAATCCTCCCGGTTTCGATTCTGCTCCTCGTCCCGCTTTCAATTTCGATTCCGTAAACAGTTATAGTTCCAATTTGGACAGTCAGAGCACACGATAATATGAGAATAAAATATGAGTTTTTTGGAATCTGTATTAACGTAAATATGCAGATGAAGTTAAGGCGAAATGTTAATAGTCTATTTTACTCGGGGAGCTTCTTATCAATGAAATAATTTTTAAAATCGGTTTAGTAGCTCGGTTTAGTAGTAAAAAATACGTAGACCATGTCAGATAAAAAAGCTAGTTCCATTTTTCAAAAATATTCTCATTCGTAAGAACAACATATCGCCACTTTTATAATAAGTAGATGAATGATTAAGCATACAAATAAAAATTAACAAAATGCACACTTATTCTTATACATTAAACAACCTCACTCTCCCCGCCTACCTATGAAAGACGCATCTCACAATATTTGATAAGCGATATTCACACCAATTTTTATAATCTTACCTCAGTCCATAAAAAGTTTCACACAATAGTCAATGTCCTTTTATTTCGAAAAAACCGAATTACGCACTAATACACACAACCGGAACTGCATAAATTCAAATGAATATGGCTATTAAAGAAGAAAAAAAAAAATGTTTTTTTTTGTGGTTGTCATACGATGTATGGAAAGCATAAAGCTTATCATTTGTGTAATCACGTATTATAACTGTACACAAATTTTTTAATCAAAACCGGTAAAACCGTTCTTAAGTTAAAAGAGAACATACACAAAGATGGATACATAGTAGTCTATCATTTGCTCTTATGCATAATAATTTCCGTTATGATCAGTCAAACCATAGATGGACAGACAAACAGACGGCAGAACAAGCAACAAAACAAGCACAGTATTTTGGCTGAACACCTTTTCATAATAAAACTGAAGAAATTTCATCACGATTGGTGAAAATGTTCTAAGTTATACAAGAACATACAATATATATATACAAACAGATAAAACTAGCCTATAGATTGCGCAATCACATGTCTTGAGCCTACACCAGTTTTCATCAAGATCGGCCAAACTGGTTCTATAATTATAAAAAAAAACATACATACAGACACATAGTAGCCTATAATTTGAGCATTCATCTATTTTGAATGTATACAAGTCTTTATAACAATAAGCTAAACCATGAAGATTGACTTATTGTTAGTTATAAAAGGATATACAGAGAGACAGACAGAAAGACAGACATACATTTTGAAAATAATAGAATTGAGGTTAGTAATTCATAAAAAATTTTGTATATTAATCTTAAAAAATCACAAAATATTGAATATACACACAGACGACACAGATTTATATAGTAGTATAGCTAACTATTTTATTTAATGAAAGTGAAAAGATTTTATTTTTTTGCTTAGTAAAAAAAAAAGTATAATTTTATAATGGGTATATGATGAATACATGATATTAATTTAAGGTACTTATTTTAGCCTTAGTATCAGTCTTAAAAGAGGTTATGTGTATTATAACGCTATATAATATATTAGTTAAAAATATCATATAGAACGTGCAAAAAAACTTTTTTTCTCAAACATATATCGTATCAAAAAACATATCTCAAAAAAATGTGGCCATAAACTAATGATTAAAATTAGATTAATATAAATGAAAATTAAATAGATACGTTTGTCACTAGACCAAAAATCAGATGTCATATGAAGGAATACAAAATATAAATTTTATATTTTGTGTTGCGAGTTGACCGTAGAGTTACTTGGCGTGCATTTATAAGATTTAGAGCTGCTTCCGAGCCGATTTCCAAAGAAACCTCATTTTCAAAACGAATCTTGTCTTTTGCAACTTCATTGCAGCGGTTTTTAGTCCTAAAATTGACTATCGGTTATAAGGCTTTGAAGCAAATTGTAGTATTCCAAGATAAACTTTTAAATATTGCGGAAATATTCCTTCTCTGTTGTAAAATAACAGCCCAACACACGTGACTGTAATATCTAATTCAGTTAGCTTAGTTAAAACCAATAATTACTTAGAAACGCAACTGACAAATTAGCCTATTTTGTAAACATAATAGATATTGTGTCGTAATGGATATATAAGAATACAAATTTCTGAAGAATAATAATTTATACCGCGATTATTATTGATTTGTGACAAAGCAGTGCGACATGTGAATTATAATGTATTTTAACAAATAATTTTTATAAGCAAAACAAAAGGATTAGGTTAATGACATTCATTAGAAACGATTTTTTTTTTGTAGCATTTAAGTGGGGCAAATGATTTTGAGTACCACCAGAGAATAGGTGTAGTTATTGACATCCAAGGATAAGGACATTAGCGACCCTAGAGGAACTAATGCATAGTCGGCCCCTTGGGTAAGAATGGAAAGCCTGATGAAGAGGAGATTGATTGGGGGGAGAATGGGGAGATGGAGGAGGGTGTGCGATCACCAAGACTGTCACACACTAGACGAAACGCAACAGCGGAAAATGTTACTTCACTTGTATTCTGTGATAGTTTAGCACTCACGAGTCGAGCTCTTCCATTTCGTGCTGCAGCCAATTAGATATATGGCTCTCAAACTTTTATCTTTAGACTCACTGTGATTTTAATAAAAAAAGAAAATGGTCCTGAAGTATTTTCGACTGTTATAATGAATAAATATAATCGATAAATACAAGGCATCCGACGTCCATGGAAGTTTTATTAGTCATTTTTTATGTTAAACAAATAAAATGTTTTTAGAAATGTCAAATGTGATAAAAATAGTATTTTACTTAACGTACATTTACTCATATGATACTATTAGTGTAATATGAATATAATAAAGACAATTAAGCCCAGAAAATTGCTTGAAACTTGAAAGAAGAGCACAACCTCAAGCATTTCGTGTTTTGAAACGTGCAATTTTAAAATAAAATTGGATATTAAGAAGTGATATAAAATAAAGATTTGTACAAGATAACTTTGTAACATGATGTATTAAAATTGATCAAACTACTTACATCGATACCATCAGGGCTGAGTTGTGGTGTTTTGACATATTCTACAATAATTTGACAAGTCATGACGCGAAAAACTGAAATGTAAAATCATTAAAATTTAAATGTTTCCTATTATTTCTTTGCAATGTTACAATTCGAAATAACTTTGAAATTCTATCCGTTATCTCATGATTAATAACTTCACAGGTGCCAAAAGTTTATTGTACAAAACAATGAACTTCGAAGACTCGCTGCGACGTAATTTATCGTATGGAATAATTTCGAAGTTTCGTAGCGTTTTGTGAACGTACTTGTATAGATCAGCCGCGGGATCTGTGTCTTCTAAAGTCGACAAGAAAGATAAGTTCCAACTTCAGATACACAAACTCATTCACATGCTCAAATATCTCTTCATTAATACATTTAGAATATAATGTGTCGCATTCGTCTCTCTTAAAAACAATTAATTACCTAGCCCTTTTATATCTTGATTTTTATATCGGTTATAGGCGTAAAGGAAACAGTACACGTTGGCCGTATTCAATGGCACGCAACGAACACTTTCCCGCATATCATTCAAATACCTATCAATAAACAGATCGACAATCAGACGCCGCATATCACCGTCTGACACCTTTAGACGTGCTAAACCATACAGTGAGAGTGCCATGTACTCTAGCATAGGAATATAAATCTTCGTTAAGGCTCTAACTTTGCGTTCGTCGTTGAATGACTTACACCCCAAAACCATAGTATCTTTTACATATATTTGATTCGCTACGGAGTATATAGCCGGCGTTACTAAGTGATGTGTAGTGGGTAAGCAGGAAATTTGAAATTCGTAGGAAATAATGTCTAGAAAAATATATAAACGATGAACGCACTTAAAAAAAAGAAATTAAGTTACGAAAGGGCGTTTGACAGTTAACCTTGGCATTTCTGTGGTATATTTTGTTAAAATTTTATGGGTTATTGGTTAACGCACATAAACCTTTGATATCACGTTGCATGGGTTTTCAAAAAAAAAATCTTCGCAAATGAAGGTAAAGGTTGTTTTACAAACCATTTCTTAAAATTGCATTATCATTACTTCCAAAAAAAAAAAAACAGGCAGTACAACAAGCTTAATACGTTAATACATTTATATATAATGAATGTTATGTATGAATGTATTAATGTAGAGTTTACGTTAATTTAACATTCTTACATTATTTATAGTTTATGTTAACAGAACAATATCAACAAACCAGTCGGTATAGTTTAGCTTGGTAGAATTTTCTCTTTGAAACAGAAGATACCAGTTTCAAAACCTGACAATGACAAGCAAATTGATTAATGAATTCTCACTTAAGTTGTATTAAAAACTAGTCCCTGCTTCCTTGGAGAGTAAACTCAGTCTTAGATCACTGATGTTGTCAGAATACCAGCCACAAGAATTGTCATCAGCGCCCGACGCTCACTAGGTCAGCGTGAAGAATTCAAGGAAAAAAGAGGGCGCGAGGATATGCCTGCAGCAGTGAGGTGACAGTAACCTGCCGCAACATACCAAATTCTAGTATGATGATGATCTGGTAAAGATAATTTATATTTGTGATGCGTTAAGATTTTCCAATTTACAGTACTTTAATAATAAACTGTCTTAATTATTTCACAGCCGGTTTATTCGTTAATTTATCCGTTAAACTTGCTTAAATTTCAAAGCAATCACTAGCGGAGTCATTTCCGGAATCACTCATTTGACAGCAATTACAGCTGTTGACTAAGGGACTCATAATGAACACGGAAAATAACAACCTTTCATCCCCGACCTTAATTCGGCCGAAGGCGGGAGCGGGGGCGTAAAGGTCGCGATTCATTTCTGCCAGCTGAAGAATTTCAATTAATGCAATGGTGTTTTACTAATTTACCTACCCTCCAAAATCACATGGATCCCTTCTCGCCGGAATTCGCCTATTAATCGACCCGAACGAATATTTTTCGAATATGTCGGGATGGGTTCCATGTCCTGGACGCGTAATAAGAGAGAATATATGCATGTATATATATGTATTTTGGTACTAATTTAATTATTTTACAAGCTATATGTTTAGATTGTTATCGACGTTGTAATTTAAAATTATTTAATTACTGCCTACCGTTAATATTTTTCTCGTTGACTCCTATTTCAGTGCAAATCGACATCAATTTATTTATTAGGTTTCGTCCATATGCATGTAGAAAAAATTACGTCTGTTAACTATCGTAATAGTTATTTCGACCATAATTCAGACCATGATTTAAATTGTAATCCCGATTTCGACTTCATCCCAAATTCAGTGAATGTGGACAAAAATAAGATCCTGTCTTTATTTCTAATATGTTCAGCGGTTGCTAATGACTGCATGTATATTCTTTTCAAATTATAATGATTAAGCCAAAGAGAATTATATGCATATGTGTCTGTACCGAAAAAGGTAAGATTTTTCCAAATTGCGGTCGGGCAGAATGCATCAGAAATTACATTTCCGTTTTATTGTGTATGACATTCAAATTGCGGTCGGGCAGAATGCATCAGAAGATTTTTCCAAATTGCGGTCGGGCAGAATGCATCAGAAATTACATTTCCGTTTTATTATGTAAAGTTCAAAATATCCCTTTTTGCGAGCACTATGGTTGCTATGCGGTTTCCCTATATATTTCCTTAGGCTTGAGGACTGACAAATGTTCATAAAAATCATGTCACTCTGGTTAGTAACAGTTAATGTTAAAATGTAATCTTATATCAGCGCCATAATTTAGGTAAACGGTGGATTTTCGTTACTCGTCGCTCTCTTTGAGGAAAGTACAGTCGGCGTACTTTGCCCATAAGATAAGCACGAACCACGTTTGCGTGATTTCAATACGCGGCATGCTCGGAGCGCCATCACGCAATCCGGAGGGACGGCCGGGAGGCGATAATCAAATTTATTTCATGAGGTAAATATTAAATTGGATTCCGTTAAGGGAATAATGGAATAGAATAGTATTAATTAGAAATTAATGGGATTCCGGTACCATGCAGGCATATTACAATCATGAGGTTGGTTGTACATTAATAGATATGTCATTTGTTAATGTCTTGTTTGTTTGACTTTAGAGTATTAATAATGAGCCTTAATAATGCCATATTAAAATGGCAAATCGTCGTTGCAAATAAAAAATATTTGATTTGGTACTTTTTTAAATAAATTAAGTAGCAATATCCATTTATATGAAACCAACCAATGATTAGTGCTCAATGTACGTAGAATTCATTTTATTTGTAGACACTATTTAATCTATAGATATAATCATTGTTGTCTTTTATAAAAATTAGGAAATTATCGTTTTATTTATTTAATAATATTTAAGCCTTGATAATTTTGTCTTTTGTACCTATTTCGAGCATGTAACGTGTCGATATAACATAATGAGGTGTATACACGTAATACATTACCAGATCAATATCAAATTACCAATATTGTAAGCTCTCTTGTCCTTTCTCGAGAAGATAATATTTGTCCAATTGTTACTGGGATGTGTAATGTACTTATGCATGTGTGATAATTTTCTTTACAAATATACGTTGGAAGAAAATATAATACATTAGCCTCAATTCCATTCACATCTATATTATATGGATCTCACTCCAAAAATAATTGTATCGTACTACAATGCATGATCAATAACACGACAGTAATTTATTTGTCATGCCATTTGCTTTTACTAACTTATCAACTATTGTACATTTGTATAGAAAATGTTTGTTTTGCTTTGTCTTTTAATTGATGGTTATTGCTTATATACACACTTGTACGTTATATTTGTTTTTATTACGATATAAATCTGTATTGTCTGTTTATACATACCACTACACATAATTAAAATTTGTGCCTGTCTGTCGGTTTGTCTGTCTGTATTACTACTGTTTATAATTCCTTTTATAACTTAATCGGGAGTCAAAACTCGCGGTTACGTTACAAAAAGAAGGATTAGGCAAGGATTTTAATTGAAAACGGGACCAAGATTAAAATCAAGTGTGAGACTAAAATTAGAATCATGACGGAAATCGGAACAGAAGAACAGTATCCGATTAAGAATTAGGAGCGGGACCACAATAAGAATTTACTTATATAAAGACCGGGTTCAGAATTGAAAGTGAGTTTAAAGTGAATGAAACAAACTGGTATCGAGACCAGGGCTGAGACTATAATTAGATCAGAATAGCGATCGGTATCATGATTGAGCGCGATCAGTCGATATACAAGATGAAGGAATTCATTTCATGTTCACGGCGTAGCTAATGCGAGCAGATCCTAGTGAATTCATTAAAAAAGAAATAAGACTGTCTGATCCACTAAAGCATAGCTATTATTGTTTCTTAAGGGCGCGTCATGGTATTTTCAAGTATACTGCAGAATTTGAAATAAAGAATATGTGTAGGAAAGTATTATGTGCCCATGTTAACAACGTGCTAATCACATAGTCCAAAAACCTTAATAAAAAAACAGTTATAAAGCGATTTGAAATATTCGCAACGCCGCTTCGATGAGAGCCGTCACTTATAAGCTATACCGGACTATTCCAACTAAAGCGCTATATTACGCAATATCCACAATACATTTATATAAACAGAAAAACCTGGCTACCTCGCGAAAAAGTATCGTGTCACCGTTCCCCCCTTAATGACCGAGATTAATGAACCGGAAGACGTTGATCGATCATGGTTTTGCCTAATAAATGTCCCAAGATGTACCCCCCGACAAATCCGTATCAAATCTAAACGCCCGGCTAATGGCCTCGTTTTATTTGCGCGGAACAAAACAGATTTATCAACAGGTAACGGCCGTTATCGCTCACAAACGGGAAACTAGAATTATCTATCTCCACGTCGCGAGATTAATAAACGGCTTACACGATTTCTATGCTCCGTTATATTTACTAGAAGATCTGTCTGATTTAAGGTCGTGCGGTTTGTTTGTCCGAGAAAAAGTTGCGGTATCTTCTGTAACGATACGATTATAAAGTGAACCCGAATTCAGTTTTGTCGTCGTTATAGCATAGAATCGTTTTAAGGTAGAGAATTTATGAGGATCAGATCCAATCCTGAAACTGGTTCATTCCTACTCTCTCCAATCATACTCAGGAATGTAATGATGAAAATCCCAACTCCACTACTTTAATACGATTCCAGTCCACTTCTGATGCTAATGATTACAAATTCGATCGTAATTTTGGTTTCAGCCCTGGTACAACAAACAAGCAAAAACAGTTTTGATCTTTATTGATTATAGAATGGATGTAGTTTCAAAGAAAAAATATCTCTTGTGAGGTCTAACGGGATTTTATGACGAATATATTTGTTGCCATTGAGAAATGATTTTCTAAAAATATAAGTAAGCAAAGTATTTAAATGAATTATTCTCAAGAATAGTAATATGGAAGATTTACTTAATACACATTTTTTCGTATAAACTTAAAAACCATTTTTTGTCACCATAGATTGGTTTGGGTTGATTTTTCCTTTTAACCATTTTATTGTGGATCTAAATAGATTGTAATTAATTAAAGTACAATCCATTTGTATTCACAATAAAATTGCTAAGCTATCTTTGTATGCGGGGGTCGGTTGAAATTAACTAAAAAGCTATTTAAATTCATAATATTAAACTTAACCTAAATTTGTTTATAAGTTTTCTAAACTCTAGATCCTTTTTTGTTGTCGAATTTATGAAATACTAGTGTCATAAATTACGTTAAAATAAAATTGCTAAGTTCAATTTTTATCAATTTTAAGACATCAATATCGGCATTTTTTAACCTTTATTTTGCACAGAAGCGTAAACATTTTTTTTATCCTTAATTAATTTACGTATTAAATTTATTTACGGATAAAATATTTCCTGCGTTAAGATATAGAGAATTTTGAAATTCAAATTTAATTTGAAAATTACTAGGTATTTTGAATTTTTTTATTATAATTTTGTTCATAAAATGATTTTTGATAAAGTATGTAATATCTGTACACCATTTTTGTTTTAAACAAAAACTTTTCTCTATTTATTTAAAAAATACGTACCTCTTTATTTTGTGACTATCTCTGTCACTTTACGATTCTCACTCTCACACGTTTTAACCGAATTCACAATCACACTATGTGATTGTTAATTATCACACGAAAAGGAGCTGAGGGGCTTAAAAGTTTTATAAAATCAGAAGAAACATAGAAATGAAGTTTGGAGCACAATCACATTCGACCTCAGAGTATAAATGGACATTAGTGCCTAACATAACTGTTGATGTTTTTTTTTATTTTATAATAATGTTAGTAATAATGTTAGTATCTTTCAGTGACTTTTAATTTACATGAAACCGACTTAAATTCAATGTACATTGAAATGAATATTGCTCTGTGGTATAAAAGGAAAAGAGTAGAAGGTTACCCTCATTCTGGCATAAACAATTAATAGGACAGGGCTTAATAAAAAATATAGTCAAAAAAGTATATTCCATAGACCATTATACAACTAATGATTTTCAATAACAAAAGATAATGGTTTCTTTTCTTATACCCAATGAACTTTATTAATAACCTCAATATACATCTATATATACTTTCTACAATTGCAAACGAAGAAATAAAAATTATGAGCAGTATATTGACAGTATTATTTGAACTTACTAGTTTCAATTTTAAAAAGATATCTACCATTGTTGACCGTTCCCGGGTGCGCTGTATCGATGTCGCTAACAGGTTAGTAAAAGGCAAATAGTTTACATTCCAAACAGTTTAACTACACGTAGCTTAGTCTAAGATTTATACTAATATTTGCTCTGATAATGCTTCGCTCGGTTCGCTTGCAGAGTTTGTATGTTAAACTAAACATGGTACCCATTTTACTATCTCTTCCAAAATAATTATTTAAGTGACCTATTATTTATTTCTAGCGGAAATTAGTCATGGTAACTAGTCGCTAAACTTTTTTTCAACAAACAAGTTAAAATAAGAATACTATTTATTTGTGAATATTTTGTTTTGTTTGATTACTTTGTTTTTAATCAACAAAGATTAGCCGTCACCTTACTGAACGTATTTTTGTAAAAATGAGTAATTAATACTATGTAAATAATGTTAAAATTTATATAAAGAAATAAAAAAACAATTATTTTACAAGAAAAAAATTTGGTTGTTATAATATGAGAAGAAACTATATAAAAAAATTAAAACCAAGAGGCGTCATGGGAGTTTATTCGTATTTTATATACAAATTTGAGATATTTTTTCATAATTTTTTTTAATATTGAATTTATATATATACATTATTCAACAACTTATTGCCATTTTGTAGGTAGTAACAAAAGCCCAGTGCTATAGAAATGTCGGGACTTCCTATCAAAAAACTGCTTCAAGTAGTTTTGGCACTCTTCTCTTGATGTAGGTTAACATCAAGAGAGAAGTGTCCAACTTTACTCAAATGGGTCAAAACTGTTTTGATCAATTTCCAACTCTTCAGCTATTTTGTAAGAACTAATATGCCGATCTTGTTCTTTTTCCAAAAAGGCATCGATGTTATCCGTAAGATCGACCAGAGCGAGGTCATCTTTGACATCAAAAATACTTGACTGGAAACGCTTGAAACAGTTTTATGCTGCTTTACCGACACAACATTAGGGCTATAATTGTCACACATTTTTTTCACAGCCTGTGTTGCATTTTTTCGTTTTTTTGTAACAAAAATTCAAAATGTATCGAATTTCTATGTTAGATTCATTGATTTTGGTGGACAGAAAAACAATATAAAAATGGCGGGACACCGTTTTCAATTTATATTTTTCCTTTTTAAAATATCATCTATTTAACGGTATCAAAACAAGCCATATATCAATAGCACTATGAAAGTGATTTTACTGTAACGTTTTAATTATAAAATACGAAAAAACTTTTCTCCGACCTCGTATTATCGATTAATATAAATATCGCTGCTCTTACTCACTAGAAGGAATTAAATTCTTGAGTAAAAATGGACCTATATAGATTTCTACTCGCCCCCCCCCCATGCCTACGAACATAAACAAATACCACAGTTTTTTTGTCTAAAATAAATTGATATCTAATTTGGAATAGGTTTGCAACCGATGTTGTTGCCTCTATAGGACGGAACAAAAATTAAAACACAGATGAAAATTACGATTTCGTTAAAATTATTGCGACTTTGACAGATTTTCGTATTACGTGTGTATATCTACATATATACACAAATTTTTGTGAAATATATATATATTTCAAAAACTTTGTATTACCATGCAACATGTATAATTGATTGTACAAAAGAATTACCTATCTGTCACGTACAAATTGTTAAAAATTGAAAAAAAATTGAATAAGCATCAGGATAAAATAATTGAGAATATTTGATTGCAGATTAACTGTCATCATCGACAGAGTATTCGTTATCAAAAAAGTTGCAATTAAAAAAAAATGAAGAAACTTCGCCCTGGGCGCATATCAATGAGAAGTATAAAACAATAATTATAGAACAACCGCTTGATATCCTTTTTATTTCAAATTATTTAATTAGACGTTTCGGGTTTCCGAGAACTTGAAGTTTATCCAATAGAATAATGTAATGGTATTTATTTTTTTACAACAATTACATTTATCTCAAATACAAGACACCACACCTCATTTATATTTTCATTTTTTTTCGTGACTAGTCGTACCAATAATTATGACAAAATGAACAGTTAATGCTTACTTATTTGTGTAGTTTCCTACTCATTACGCAATCATTCAAATTTCATTAAATATATTGCCACTTTTTTTCACGGATATGAAACTTTCACACGTTTTGGATTTTCCTAACTATTATCTTTCGATTATGTCCCCGCGAGTTTCGTTTCGATCAACTTAAGATCGCGAAGTCAAATATTGGCACAGGCACAAAATCGCTGATTCATCGCCGAAAGCAGAGAAAAGAAAGCTCCGACCATACGCAGCCTCGCCAGACATCTCGGCGAGCGGGTCGTACGATTGTTTCTAGGGCCGGCGATCAATTCGCAGCACGCGCAGCGCCCTTCCGGTCGCTAAAAAGGATTCTTATTAATTCAAGCCATACGTCACCCCGACGCGGACGCCGCCTCTCGACTTAACCCTTAAACAAACTGCCGCGCTCGCACATCACGTCTACATATCAAGCTCGGCTTGCGCGGTGCTTCCGCACATATCGTTTTAGTGTTTACTTGAACTTGAGATCTAATCCAGACCGACATGACATATAATAACGTGGTAAAGTAATCCCCGACTAGGAGTGTAATTACTTAAATATATTTAAGCTATTTTGCACATAGTTAACTAATCATGATCGAATATATTGGATAAAACGAACGAATTAATCAACGACTTTTTTTAAACCAAATAAGTCAAACAAAACCGTTCTCTCCATGTCTTGGAGAATATATAAAGCTGGTGCAGGTTGTTTTCATCGCGATTCTGATAACTGTCGTTAGCAGCCGTTCACCCGCAATGCGCCGGAGTCAATAGAAAAAGAAAGGCTACGGGAGAACTCACCCGGGTATGACTATTTTAACGTTTCTGAATAATATGAAATGAAGTCGCTGTCCGTGTTTTTCTGTGTCTTCGTGAGCTTTTTTAAGAATGTCGTGGATTTTGATAGAGTTATCTTTGTCACTTACATTTTTTTTACAGAATATTTGTATGTGCGTTACATTCTATTAACTTTTCGTATAGTAGAAAAAAATTCAATGTTTACTAATCAAGTTGTCAAAAAACTAATTATCGGGTGTTTTCGTGGCTTGGGCTGGCTAAACCTTAAGTAATACATCAAAATAATGTACTAAAGAATTGTGGTTCTTCAAAAAGCTTAGAGAAACGTCTGTAACGGTATATGCTTTTGTCGTATGGAATTCACGTGTCTTTCCCCAAATATTCATAATTTCCTATTTTAGAATACCTTTCCCAAAGAAACCATAGACATTGAAGCTGCCGTTTCTAAGAAAAATAACTTAGAATACGTGCTAAAAATTCACGAATTCACAACCTTAGTAACAGCTGACGTTCGTTTGTGATGGCGCGCTCCCTCCAGCTATACGTTGCTAAGCACAAAGGGCGACCTGTAGTCGCCGCGCCGCATAGTCCTATGAGGGCTTCGAACTGGCACTAAAACTAGGTCTTTTGTTTATTCGCTATTTTTTTGATTTTTTAACGATAGATATTTTATTTGTGTTAAGTTACAGTTATAGTATGTGTCACGTTTATGCTATTGACATTTTTTAAACTAAGACTGTGTAATTAATATTGAAATGTTTAATAACAATGGCTTTCACTGCTATCGAATCAAACACGATTACTTTTTAATGAAACATATCCTGACAGCCAACAACCTACAAGTCCGCAAGCAATATTGCGTGCTGTCAAAAATATCTTTGTTTTCGTAGGTAATGAAATCACACTTGAAATATGTCATTAATAAATCATTTACCCAATAACTTTTCTAATTTCGTCTTGTTTGTTTAGAAGTATTGTAAAATCAGAGAATAACTTAATAATACCATCGGTAACTTTTACACCACTGACAACATCAAGTGTTATTTGTTGGTAAGTGATTAGATATATATTTTTTTGAAATAATACATCACGAAGTTTAAGCGCAAGCCTGAATTCGAATTCGTTCAAGCGGCGCCGTGACCCGGCGACCGCGGTCGCCCTTGCAATCTGAGAGAGCATTTATTAGGGTTGTGTCTATACTATTTTATATTTTTTATAAGTGTTTTTTCAATGACATTTTTTTGTAATAGTTATTTTGGCAAAGTTGTTCTAAAAAGAAGGAGTTTATGAATATTTGTGAGAAGCTGCATGTTCGATTCCATTCTGTATATTTCCTAAGGTTGACTCAAAATGACCATGTTTATATTTAAAATATTAATGAAAATTATTAAGTTTTGTGCGAAGCCGGATTTCGATTATTTCGAATTCGATTCGGTTTTAATCACTGTCCAGATAAATATGTTATTTACCTTGCTTTTATGTATTTCATGTAGATTAAATTGGCCTTTACACTCTATCACTAGAATATATCACATTTATAAAATAATATGAAAAGAAAAATTCTCTCGCAATGAAACGGTTGGCCGGCACGCCGCACTATCGTCCGTAAGTCGACCAACATTGTATAATATCACATTTTATAATAATTGGTAGTATTTATAAAATATTAACAACTAGAGGGACCATTTTCACTAAGACATGAAAGGCGTTCATTTCACTTGGAATTGGAGTTTAACTTCATTTTGCCCAGCTAGAACTTCGGTCTTATTAAGTACTATTAAACTAGAGTTCCGAATGTGAATGGTGAATATGACCTTAAAATTGTTGAAATTGCAAATTGTGAATATATTTTGATCTATGTTTCACGATAAGACCCAAACCAATTTTGATATTATACTAGATTAAATTAATAAATATATGTGACATTTACATCCGTAGAGCATTTTTTATAACATTAAACAATTGGTACTAAAGCGATAAATACAAAGTGACTCTACATAAGTATATTACATCCATGCGAAGCCGGAGTAAGTCGATAGTATAATCAAAATTACAAAATTAACTATTGAAATACTACGTAGCATTAGGAAACTGTACAGTGATAAGCCATGTAAATATAAAATATAAAAGAGTTTCATTTTAGGTTAGGTCTTTGTACACATTATTAAGAAATAACCAAAAACAGAAGAGATCAAGGAAAAATAGGTAAAATTTTGTTTATTTAGTATGTTCACAGTACTAAAATATTAATGATTACAAGTTTACAAGATTTTATAATTTATAAGGACAAAAAAACTTTTAGATATTACGTTGACAACTGGTAAATGTCAGTCATAAGGCAATCTGGTGATATTCCTTTATTCATTGTTACACCGAGAATTTTATTCCATTGTTATAGCTAGTCCTTTTACCTGTCATTTCATTATCATAGTCTTCATAGTTATTGAACAAAAAACAATTGTACAGCTCTATAGCTCTATAGTTGTCTATACAACACGAGATTGTAGTAACTGATAGAAACACTGTTTAATTTTCATGACTGTTTGATGTATTTGTTTAATGCCTAGCCTAAGGTGCGCTGAATCGAGAGCAGACTTCTTTGGCCGCCCTTCTCTTATAAATAGACATTCGTTTATGTATAAGAAGCGTCGAGAGGTTAAGAGCATCGCTTTGAAACCAAACCGACTTAGATCGTGACCATACGCAATTTGAAAGTGGACTTGAACCACTTGCTCATAGACTGGATGAATATGCATTTAAGTTATTTGATTAATTCACTATTAATTTGCAAACAAAATAAAACAACATTTTACGATAATCGAATATTAAACATCGAAAAGCATTAACGAAAATAAATTAATGAAGATTGAAAATATCTTGTTTACTCTGAGACAAAGCATGTAATTAAATTATTTTATCGTATATTACGTAGAAAATTAATTATGGAAAAACTCATAAAAAAATTATAAATACTAAAACATTTCATCGAAATACCTTTGACTTTTATACTTTTGTGACGTCAAAAATGAGCCTATATTTTCATCTAAGCACGCACCGATTCTACGTAGAGTTTTAAAGAAGTGTCACAGTTTACTACAAGTTTGAGAAAAACGTCTGTCTGTAGTAAAGCAGCCAGCGCCAGCGTCCAAGAAAAGCGGAGGTAATTCAGTCAATTGAATTAAAATCAAAAATTATTCCTTTAGTGTTTTGTTGCTTAAAATTTAAATTAAAAAGGTTAGAAAAGTTTTCCCTAATTGACCCATTGTCCCTAACATTTTGAGAGCGTTTCCTTTTTGGTAGTTGAAAAAATTTTTAATTTCACGCCATCAGTTTAAGTTTTAAATTATTATTCCTTTATAGTGTGTGAAAAATATAAAGTGACTTATCATTCTTAAATTAATATCTATCATGAATTCTCATGAAAGTTCACAATGCAATGCACTGTATGCATTGTAGAATTATCAAAATTGATAAATATAGACAATATTTTGTAAGTTTAAATACAATATTTGTAACATTATCAGTGATTTATTTACTTCGGACGTCATGGCAATTATAAGAAAATTTCATCCATCGAAACACATTCGCAGTAATCGAAGTTAATTTCCTGTAATTTTAACGAGTAATAAGATTAATCGCGTTAGAGTCCCGTTGCAATCTCTTATTACTTCACGATTCACTCGGGGAGAACCAATTAAGAGTTTGCTAATTAAATTGTATCCACTTCGGTTTCGTTGCTTTCTTTGCTTCGCGTTTCGTGAAATATATTGCCCGGTTAAAATACACCGCTGAAGTCATGTTTTCGTAATGCGTTTTTAATGTTCTCATATTGCTATAAATCACGGTAGCTTTCCTGCTTCAGATAGCTTTAATGGCTTATTAAATTCCTCTGCATAGCTCGATATTAAGCTTCCGCTCGTAAAATAATTTTCAATGGCTGTAATGATTCGAAATTGTCGGTCTATTTTGTACGTTTTACGAGTTAATTATTATCAAATATTACATCAACCGTGTACATTCCCCTATAGAATTTCTTGCAAACAATGTTTTATGATCTTTCTGTATCGGCGTTTGAAAGTTAAAAATGTCAATTATATTATATTATCTGTATGAATCATTATGTCGATACAATAGTAATCTTGTTTATTCAATCAAATGACAATGTGTAGCGTTTATAGAATTTGAGATTGGAAGGGCAAAAATTTGTACAAAAAAAAACCTTTAATTCTCGAGAATAAATATCGTAATGATTTTTTGGCATTAATTTGATAATTAATTAATGAAAATTAAAATCTCTATCTAGGTGCCATTCCAAGAATTTTTCGTTTTTACAACGGTTTGTCCCGTATTTTCGAGTTGAATGTGAATCGAAGCGTTGTCATTGAATAAGTCATTTTATTTTATTGATTTATCTTTACAATACTAGGTTTAAATTTTTTTTCACCAACGGCAAAATAATTGTTTTGTAACGCCACCTTAGTCAATATCTAACAGTTTTTGCATCTAAAATATTAATATTAGAAATAGAATACATGTCTTAACTGATGATATATCAATACAGAAGCACATGGATTGTGTTTTATTCATAAATATTTTAGAATTTTATATGATATAACAAACACTATCTTATGAGCAATAACAAAAAAACACCGAACAAACGCAATAGTCACTAGCCTTGTCGTTTGTCTATGGTCGTTACAGTCAACAAAATAACTTATGAATTGAACAAGATGTCCAAGAAAATTTACGAGACATCGTCTTCGCCATAAAAAAAATAAACTCGAAGATTGAAATAGAGTTTTTCTCAAGGGACCGGTATTAGAATCGTGATCAGAATCGCAGCCGACTAATAGAAACCGGTCAGATGCGAGTGTGTGTAGTTTCCTTCTACCATACAATATATTTGAGACAGTGCATTTCATAAATACTGCATGCTTAAGTATTCATTAAATTTTTTTTTTCTTCTTACTCAGTTGAAGATTTTTAGTGTGAGTTCGTTTCGCACTTGGCTGGTATTCATATTTTAGAGTTTATATACAATTTCACCAATTCTGGCGCTTGTTAGAATCACTGTTTTTGCAATAGAGCAAAAACAATAAAACGTTGAAAACACACCTTATTTAAATGAGGTTCTCCTTAAGTACTTATTCATAGTTATTTTTTATTATTCGTCGGAGAAAATTTCAATTGAATACGTATTACGGTTTCAAAAGCTTGCAATGCCTTGCAAAGTTTGGTACGCCTTACCTTTGCAAACGCCTTGCAAAGGTAAGGCGTACCAAGGGTGCTGATTTGTTTTGCAATAGAAATAGTATTTTTTTCAAATTTTGCTATGCTCTTGGGAAATGCAATAAAAGAAAGCACACAAAGACTTGTAATCGTTATTTATTTATTATAGTATTTATTTATTTTATATTTTGAGATGTGTACATGTTGTTACACAAGCAAATGGCAAATACACAGTAGTAGTCTCGAAAGCCTAAAAAGAGACATAAAACGAATTTGAAAAGAGAATTAGATTTAAAATTTTAATTAAATTCAGGTCTATATCCACGCGGGTAGCGCCACCGATAAAAGACTGATAACTCTAGTTTGAAATAAAAATAATAATAACTCTAGCATTTAAAATGTACATTGGCAACGCTAAGAGCGAATTCCCTCTAAACTAACAAGAATCGCTGTCACGTCCGATGGCCTCCGCCTGGAAAAGCTGGCACAATAAATTAGATAAAGCTAGCAGCTCGGATGTTGGCGTTCATCTTATCTACTCAAGTATCATCGCTGTTTCGTTGTCTTTGTATTCCTTTAAAATAATAGTTTTCAAACCGATCTCACACCAAGAAACGGGATATTTTTTCTATGTATCAGTAATATTAAAGATATTTAAGAATGGTAAATTTTCGAAAAAAACCCTCGTCTCATCAGTCTCAATGTAGAATGTATTGCTCGTGAAAAGAATACTAGGGAAAAACAAAACTCATAATGAAGAATCACACTGTTTCGAGGTGTAACCATTCCGCAAGGCTTATATTTTCATTTGTGTGTTGTAGCTTAAAAAAATGACCTAAAAACAGTTTGTATTATATAATTGCAAGAGCTTGAGATAGTGATTTGAAAGATTGATGGATGTCAGCAAAGCAAAAAAAATATACATTAAATTTGGAAAATCCAAAAGTGCACGCCTCATAGCGGTTACTCCATTTTTACTAAAGAGAAGTGTGTATGTCAGCTCCGACGAATGACTGGAGCTCACTCTTTATGAATGATTACAAATTACTTGGTATGCATTGTTCAATACTCTACATTCTATATATTAACAAAAAAATTTATACCATGTCGTCATTTTTTAAATTGAAATAAATTAAAAAAAAAATATAGTCATAAAATTTTCACTTAAACATTGAGAATAAAAGACAGTCACGCTTTGAGTTTCTTATGTTCTCTAGATTAAGATTTAATAAAAAAAATGATATACATACTAAAACTCGTCAAAATTTTGTTTATTAATTCAATTAAACTTACCAATTAGACAATTGAAATTCAATAGCTTCCTATTCAGATGCATACTAAAGCGAATGAAAAAAAACACTCGATTAGTGAAGTATTTCATTCGTTATCGTGATACATACAGGATCTGCACATACAGAACGGGACGTCCGAAAAAATTTTAAAACAATTTTTAAAATATGTTCTATAACAAAATGTGTTTTGAAGATATTACAGATATTAAAATCAGTGATTATTCTTGCCGTTTGAGTGCATACATTATTATACAAGTGCAACATGTAATAAATAAAGACATTTAAAGTTCAAAATATTTGGAAAATCCAAAAGTGCACGACTCATTATGTTCATTCGTTTTTTGTTAATAACTATTAAACGACACAAATCAAGTTAACCATTTTCAATACCAATCTCCGGACAGTAGATCTCAAGCTATTAAAAAAAAAATGGATCAAATTAGTGAATTTTTACGCTCGCTATCGTGTCCGGAACGAAAAAAGTGTTGATTGACAGGAAATTTCTTTTGACTATTTTGATAGTTTTTTCTAATTGTATTATGTTAAATCGATTTGAACCAGTGTTGAATTAATCTTCATTAAATTATCTATCAAATAGTGCACAGGTTAATAAAATTACATGAATTATTAATCGTGTTATTGATGAAAAAAGTTACGAAATTGAGGAAAAAAAATTATTCGTTCGTAGAGCACTTCTTAATGCTTCGCATTATGAGTCGTGCAAAATGACTCGTTTTTCGTGAGGCGAGAGTAGAGCACTACCTCATGCGCTCCGCTTATGAGGCGTGCAAAACTACCTACACTTCTGCGTAACAGGCGTAAGTTTATATTAATATATTGTGTGTATTAATGTTGATACACGTGTACTTGTGTTCGATCTAAAATCAGCTAAGTACACGACTCTGACGGGCAGGCGGACGAACGGAGCAACAACATAGAGAAATCAATAAACTTTTATAGGATTATACTGAGTACATAAATGTCTACTAATACAGACGGTAGTTAAATTAGTTCGGCAAACTTTGTGATGTATCCAATTAGGCAAACAGAAGCGTCGAGGGACTTTGTTTTGTACGTATAGTAGTAATGTCAAACCGTATCATGTAATGTGTTTTTTTATATAATATTTTGTTAAATTAAAATTCAAAACATTTTGTACGTCAATAAATAATCCTTAAAAATACGTTAAAATTTGCCTTGAAGAAGAACTAATAAGAAATTGAAGGTTATAACTCTTTTCTAATTTTATTTTACATAACCACAATAAATATAAAAGAGCCATCGAATAAAAAAAATCGGTAAGAACTGGAGTTAGTTATACCCATCTATTTGTCTTCTATATTTGTATTCTAAATATTCTTCAATTTGTATAACATCCCTTTTTCCTAAGCATTTATTTGATAATTATTAAAGATTTACATAAGAGATCATAAAATTTCGTATATCTATAGTGGCCTTATGAGATAAGGAATATCAATGAATTAATGCATTTCGCATTCACATTTAGTTTTCTTAGCATAAAGCATGTCATATGATGGCCCGGACAGAACATTCAGTATCCATGTCGTGATGCAGGATTATATCTAGACGACGGGTGCTCATAGGCGAACGCCCTCTTGAAGTTATAATACGCCTCGACAGCGAAGGCGTGCGCTTGGAAATAATTATATACGCATTAACGAAAGCAATATCGAATACTTGTGGATTTTCCAGAAGCATTGAATCGATGTAGACCTTGAAGTATTCTACAAACTGAATGCAGTCACAGCTACGATGGGTAGTGCATTCGCTTTTGGTATTGATGATTGGACTGATAAAATGATTAATAGGCAATCGGATGGACATAAAATGAAAACATACATTACAAGAAGGTTTAAACTTGTGCCTATGTATCGAAGTAGTTGATAGTCGAACGAGATACGGTGTGAGTACGAATTTGGGCAGGCTGAGGAATGCAAACGGAGAAATATTATTATGTACTCCTAAATAACGATCCACATCACGCCCGACGTTAGCAAACCATTAGAAACACGTCCAAGTATGACAACCCAAGACCAGCCGAGGGGTGGCCGACGCCAGACGACGAAGCGACGCAAGGATGAAGGCAAAGAAATGCGTTAAGGATCCGTAGGTACGCCGGTATTGAATGCATAATTCATAAATAGCCCCTCCGCTCTCCCGGAATATGGTATACAAAAGTTTAATAGATTCTGCGACAGTTTTCCGCGCGGCCGCTTCGGGCTCAACTTTAAATTGAATCACGTATCCGGTTTAAAAGTTAAGCGGTTACGTCTCGCGTTCTCGGCCACTTTTTTCTGCGGCGCCGGCGCCGCCTCCCCCCGCTTGTTTCGCTAATATCTCGTTTCGCGATTCGTTTCGGTGGGCAAGGGGGGAGAGGCTCGTACGTACGAGCGGTGCGGTAAATCTCTTACTGGTCGACGTAGAAGAAACTTTCGTATCCACATACGCGGACGTGACGGTCTCGCGTTTTTTGTAGCAAAAAAATAATGAAAAAAAAAAAACGGAACCAATTCGAGCGGATTAGGGTTGAGTGGATTACGCCAAGTTACAGATAACTCGGAGATGTATCAATACTGAACGAAATGTGGTAGAAATAGCTACATACAACATAAACACGGTTACGACTTTGTAACATACTCACGGGCTGGCAATTTATATTAAACCATATCAGTTTATCTGAATTCAAATTTATGCATAACTTTCAAAGAAAATTTATTATGATTTATAACGAAAGCACCGATCGAAATCACTAAAAGTACTGCAGCATATTTTGTAGTTTAACTATTATTAAATAAATGGGTATAAATCCATTTTTAAAATCAAATTTTCTCTTCTCCTTATCCCATTTCGTAGGACTCCGTCCATATGTGAAATATACTATATATTAAACACAAAAACGGACATGATTTTGTTTATGTGAATCTCAGTTATTAGTTTAGAGAATATCATCTAAAAATCTTCATTTAAAAAATAAATAATAAAGTGCTAAAGTACTTGTGCATTACAAACTGGACATTCTGAAAACTACAAAATGTAATTACGCTATTCCTTTTTCACTCTCCCAATAATAGAATTAATTAAAAATAATGATGAAATCATTGTTATTTTTTCATCTTCGCTTTTCGTCCACTTGTATATGTATGTCATACATTTCATGATTATTTTAAAATTGTAATTCGTATGTTTTATCTAAGTGCTAGGTTTCGCCCGCGGCTTCGCCTATGTGGACATAGAATGAATCCCTTTATCTTTTACATTGAGCGATCTGTCCGTCACTCATGATTTCGTTTCACTACCGATTGCTTTTTCACTCCTGTTCTTGGTTTCAATGTCGATTATACACTATAACTTTCAATCCTTATTTCGCTCTCATTTCCTATCCCGATGTCCTTCCCGCTTTTGATTACGTTCTCGATTTTGTTATCGATTTCCACCCCCATTCCTTTCTCGATTTCGACCCGGCCTTGCTTTTAATTCGCTATATCGAATCATTTCCATCAATCAATCATTTTTTTTGTAATTTTATTTATTGATGGTACGATCATAAGACAAAACACAAAACAAAGTTACATATATGGATTGTTCAAATCGTAAATGATGGTTATTAGTTCATACAAAAATCTTTTAGAAAATTAACTTTCAATATTTATACATTTTCCGAGCAACTTTTCTGAATTTTACAAACTTTTATATCACCTACCCGTGTGAGTGTGTGAGGGTAAAATTTTGGAGGCTAAATTAGGACTACTTGAAATTTGATTGAACTTCAATTTGGTATATTTGCGTATGTTCAGTAAAAATATGGTACCATGAAATTTGTCTCATTGTGGAGTAGTAAGGTAACTGTAGAAACTCTTAAAGTAAACAAAAGAAGTCTATTAAGTTTGGACTCATTTGATTTACCTTGGCAAGCCCTCTTGTACTACATGATATCTAGAGCCTGAAGATGGTGGAGGTACTCTGTAATTAACCCATGCATCCCTAGAATAATTGACTTTGTCTTGGCAAATATTCTGGTTCTTCTAGATTTTGAAACTAGTGACGGAAGATGCACGTAGGACCTTTTGAACGCAATAAGATAGACCCGTCGTGTTTGGGCTTCTTTGATTTGGCTTGGCAAGTACTCTGGGTTTTTCCAGGATCTAAAAATGGAGGTGGAAGGTATTTAAAGCAACTCTCTTATAAAACGTTGCAACCCTATGTAGTTTGGGATCCTTTGTAATTGCAGAGATTGATGAAATGGACGTCGTTTCGGTTTCAGGCCAAATACAGCTACGGCGTGGCAGAGCGAAAAATGTTGCCTACATTGGTCTGCTGAGCTTCCACTGGCCAAAATATGGAAGTCGCACAATGAAGTGTGCCGTAGTGTATTTGGTCTCTAATGTTTCAGCCGTTGGGTAAGCTTATATTGCGCTTAGAAGCTTAAATCTCTAAAAATAAAATCTTTAAAAGGACTCCTCATCGAAGAATTAGTTCTAAATTAACAGTAAAAGTACCTTGTAATAATAACGCATTCATAATTACAAGACACGTGATGAGCCGCGGAAACCCAGTAAATTTGAAATAAGAGTCATTGTGCATTCAAACCCTAATGGTTTGAATTAAAAAATTAAGCATTTTTAATTAAAACATAACAACAACAGCGTTTCGATTAAATTAGATTTTGAAATGTAATTTTTAGAAGTATATTCTTTTTATCACATATACTGTTAACTTTAGCCTGTCCATGACGAGAACAAGTAAGATTTTACCCATCCGAAAATCAGCTAACGTGATTTAGAATTTTTCATTTGAAACTGCTTGTGATAACAAAGTTGTGCATTTTATTAAGTTACACATAACATTTTGTTTACATTAAATTCGCTTACACCTCAAGGGCTTAGTTAGGAAAATGGTATCTTGTATAAGTGAATATGAAAAAAGCAATCCTGTGAAATTAGCGATCTCTCATATGATGAGAGATTAAAATACTCAAGACACAAATAATTTTGTTCTCGTATGAAAAATAACTACAATGATATAACGATAAGAAAATTTTTGACAATAAGGAAAATCCGAGTGTTGTGTTTTAAAATGGTGTGGTTTGTGTATTTTAAGAGCGTAAAACCAAGTGCAAGTTGACTCGCGTGGAGACGGTTTCGTACGAATCGTCGTGTTGGGTCTTGTGGAATTAATCAGAATAGACGTTTTCTTTTTGAGAATATTTTATATTTCTTATGGAAATTTTTAGGTTTATAACTTTATTTTAGGTTTTCCTGTAGGCTGTAAGTGAGGTCCTGTGTTGCAAATATTTTTTTTCATTTTAGTCTTAGCATTTTCGAAGATAAAAGAGTGAATGCTCGACTATGTGTTTGTATGTTTTATTTGATTTAAATGATGCGTTTTAAAATCATAATATGTATTATGATAAAATTATGCATTTGATGTATTATAGGATGGATGTTACCAAAACTCTTTTTGCTTTCGTGTCGGCTACACAAAATTTTTGAAAAAAATAAGATTTGTTTTTATTTGTGTTGTACGTTTGTGATTCAATTGGCAAATTTTGCATTTGTAGGTGCCATATCGCAATACATTTCGTCCAGTAGATAGACTGTGACAGAGAAAGACGAAACGGACTCCATAGTTTTTAAGTTTAAAATGCACCCTATGAATATAAAATTTACAATATGAAGATAGAAAAAAAAACTAGTAAAATTGTATGAC
Organism: Eumeta japonica; assembly: GCA_005406025.1. Taxonomy (NCBI): domain Eukaryota; kingdom Metazoa; phylum Arthropoda; class Insecta; order Lepidoptera; family Psychidae; genus Eumeta; species Eumeta japonica. The sequence goes on from BGZK01001137.1 coordinate 180,121, forward strand.
ATGATTGCATGCTAATAATTTCAAAGCATTCGCGTGATGGACTTGTCTGCTTTCGTTATTCTACTAACTTTTTCTGTCTAAAACAAAAAAAATTGCCTTCTTTTCGAATCATTAAAAGCTATCTTTACATGTTGAATATATACTTCTTTTTAAAGAGCACTGAACTAATCATGCATCTTCCATTTATGGTAAGAAATGTTTGTCAAATTCAAGTTCAAAACCATGCAGCTCAACCTATAAACACGGAATGCGTACATCAAGTTAACAGAGGGCACCACAGGTCTATGCACACCGCGTATGGAGCTCGTCGAACGGATAAAATTCATGTGTTTATACCGAATAATCGGAAACCGCAGGCGGCGCCCGCGCCAGCGCCTCTGTTGTGTTAGCCCCGTTCAATTTTGCGATTCAAAACAATGCATCAATATCGGCCGATAACATCGAAAATGTACGCAACATGCTCATTTAATTTTGTCAGCCGTATACACAGATAAAATATCTACGGTAAGAATGCTTTATTAAATCTGTGTAGGTATGGGACTTGATATTCGACACGGAAACATTTGTACATGATTTTGGGCTGTTTATCATTTTATTAAAATCCTTCTAGCTAAATGCTAGAAGTATCGTAATAAAATATTGTATGGAGGTAGATTGTCTCGTCGAATAAGTTATGGGATATCTCTTAGATATATGTATATAAAAATGTATAAATACCTGTAAAACTTGTAATTTCTCGTCATAAATATCAATTTCCGAGGGAAAACCAAAGTGGACTTCTAGACCAATATTGGAATTGATAACGGAACCAGAACCCGAGCCTACAGTGGAACTAAAATCGATATAGGGAACAGCATCATAAAGGGATCAGAATTGGTAGCGATATCAGCCGATATAAAAGATGAAGGGATTTATTCCAACTCACCGGAGAGAAATCGCAGACATGTTTGAAAAAAAGAGAAAATAATTATTGATAATTTTAATTTACGCCCAGCGATGCGCTGTGTGACGGCTAATTGGTTATAAAAAAATATTAGTAAAAATTCTTCTTCAGAATTAGAAAATTTATATACGTCAAAATCGACGAGGCTCCAAGCGGAAAATTAACGAAAATGTTCGCAAAGAAGACGCGAGGCTCAGGTGGTATTGATAGCGTCACTCTTGCACACTCGACGCATCGCCGCCCGCCCCGCGCCGCCGCCCGCCCCGGGATGAAAAATCGACTATCAGCTAGAACTTTCGTAACGCCCCGAAGAGATGAGAGGAAGAAAAATGAATGATACTTTGTGATGAAAACTTTAACTCTAATATAAGTTCTTTATTTTTATATCGATGTCTTATATAATTCAAACCGACATTTCTGAAAGTGAAATAATTCTGAAATTTCTTTTCTGAAACTGTAAACGTCTATGACAGGATTCAAGGTAGGAGTTTTAAGAAATGCCTTTCCTTAAATTACAGAAAATTGGAACGTTCAGCGGTCAAAATTTAAAAAAAACGTACATGATATAAAACACCATTTTGGTATAATTTTATTTGTTACAGAATACTAGGGATGTAATCTTAATTTATGTGTTTTACTTACCCTTCACGTAACTTTATTTATCGACACATATTCAAGTCTGCAGACAATTTTACCGGTACTTTATAATAATTTTTGATTGATCAGTACAATTTTTCACAGCTAGAATTTATTCAGACGTAAAAGAATATTGAAATGGATGGATTTTTTTTAGAGTTACTCACATTTGATGAAAATTGTTATACGATTTCTCTCGTGTCTGTCTGTACGTGTGTTCTTCTGTCTGTCACAATCACTTTTCTGTGTTTTGCTTATAAATTTAAAATGCGAAGCTTAAGAGATATTAAAAACAGACGTGTGCGATTTACACGCGTTAGAAGTGAAACCTTCAGAGAATTAAATTGCGAGAGAATGAGACGAATGCGGTATCAGGCGTGGGATGATTGCAGGGTACGAGTATGTTTATTTGAATAAAGGTATAGAGCTTAAAAGTTATTTTAGGTTTTATTATTTAGACATGCTGTTTTCAATTTCGACAAATGAAAATACACAAGTGCATACAAACACACAAATATCTCTTTAGCTCGCATTGTATCTCATCTCATATTTTATCTCATTTTCTCGTCGGTAATCTGTTTCATCAAAAATTCTATGTCATTCTCTCGCAGGCTAAATTCTATAGATGTATATATTTGTCTCCTTTTACTGTCGATTTTTTGTTTCATCGAATTTCAAATCACAACGGCGCTAAGGAAGTTTTCACTTCAAAACTATGTACGGAAATCGATAATTCTCATTTATCTTTAAAACTACTAAGCCTAAAATTTGAAAAAAATAACGAGCATAGAATGTGATTTAGAATTTACTTGAAGAGTTATACTAAAATTTTAACTGTTTAAATTTCTACAAAAAAAAAAAACGGAATACAGTCGTGAAAAGAAAATTTATATAAAGTTGATTAATTTTATCGAGAACTAATTCTATGGCTTATATATAGTACGGAACCCTCTTCAGGTGATTCCAACTCGCATTTGGTTCGTTTTTCCAAAAATATTTCGCTGTCTGCAAGCCAACACAGCAACGTGTCAACGCCCGCTGCACTGACAGCGTCGGCGCCATCCAAACTCCGTGTTTGCGTTTACACAAGAAATTCTCTATTTTTTACAGCGTGAAGTGACGGGCCGCTAGCTTTTTTCACGCTTTAGTTACTTTCTGTGATACGCTCTGTGTCGTGTCCAGTCGCCTGTTAAGTTCTCCATGAGCAATTGCCGATATTCGTGTTTTAAATGACAAATGTTATTTAAATTCTTTTGCGTAGCGGGTCAAAAAGAATAAATATCAATTTTTCGATTTTATATATACGCCATGAAATCTTTCGATCTGTAGTGGTGTTCAATTAAGAGCATTCGAACTAGAAAGTATCGGCTTCAATCTTCGGATTGACCGATTAGTATTTAACTAAGAGTCAAGTTAAACGACACGTTCCGCGCTTCGTAGAACACGGTTATGTCGTTGGCCGCAAACACGGTTATCGCATTGACGACAAAGGGCATCGGCAGCTACGACCCGCAATAGGCCGGCGTGGAGGGCATAAGGTCCTAAGTTCCTCAACCCGAAATAAAGGGATGGTAGCCGGGTATGTCTTAGCAATGGAATTATTAAAAAAAATCTGATAAAACTTTTTCTAAAGAACAATATCTTTACTTACTCTCTTAGGCTTAATGTAGTGTTTTTAAGGTGACGCTGTGTTAAACTATTCATAGTGGAGCTTTAGGAGTGGTCTAGCGACCCGCATAAAGCGCCGTACTGCTTATTAAACCAGGCACTCGTTTGCTTATTTTTAAAGGTCATATGCGACAAAACAGTTCTTTTTGTTCGAAATGAAAATTGGGATTAATCTTAGAAAACCTCACTGCCGTTTGAAGTGTTTATGTGGATTTATCTACGTTGAAAACTTTGGAGGCTTAAAGCGATCCCATTTGCTTGCAAAATGTAAGGATCTGTTTTAAAAGAGGTATCTCTGATGTTTTTTCTCTGTTGCAAAAGTAAATAAATTTTATAACAACTGACAATTCAAAATCAATATCATGAAAAATCGGATCACCAAAGATCACGTTAACATGTTTTGTATTTTTTGAAAAAAGGCGAGATTTCTACCACCAAAATTTCCAATTTTCCACCTTAACCGTGACATATTTTCGTGCTTATAAGTCGTGCTTTCGTGCTTAACTACGAGTCTCTTAGCATGATACTGTAATATACAACAATTTTCATTAAAACATCCATTAATGGTTTATATCAAAAAGTACTTAATTGCGCGTAATATTTTTGACTTATTGCATCAGAAACTTAATCACCTTGTTTTGTCTTATGGGTAATAGAAGTTCTTAGCGTAATATTAACTAAATAAATCCTACATTGTTTTTACTGTGCCTCCACTCAAATATATTTATATTTGAAACTCTAATGTATATTCTGATGCTTTACTTATTGAAGTAATCCTATATATCTATTTTAGTGCTAGTTTGACCCTAATGCCCTGTCTAGTCTCCGAACAGACTCGACAAACAGAAGAAATTGTCAAGAACGCCTGCTAATTTTATTATCTCTTGTAATGATTCGGTGATTGATAAAAAATACAAATCATGTAGACATAAATACCTTTAATCGATGATTTTGTTACCATGAAAATTTTTTTAACATATATATAAAAAAAAATTCTTTTGTTGTCACAAAACTTTTGAAACTAATTTAATTAGTTTTGAAATAAAAAAATAATTTAGTCGATTTCATTTATATTTTCGTACACTGCCTTAACTAGGGCTGGCTTAATTAGGGGCCGGTTAACTTTACTCGTTTTTCTCCCTTATTCCTTTTTCTTTATATGTAAGTTGATTGGATTATATGTAAAGCCGACAAACATTCTATTAAAAAATATAAATATTATGCTCTACACGCCCTTCGGGTATGCTGAAAATGAACTCAATAACAAAAGGTACATAACTTTTTAATCATTTTAAATTAATATTCGTACTTTCGTTCATATTTGACCTAAGTCGCAGTCCTTGCGCGTACGCATCTTTGGACATCTCAAGCATTCACTTAGAACACCCCTATTGAGAATTGAAACCCCTACTGAGGCGTTCGAAAAAATATTTTCAATGTTAAAATCTTAATTATTAATAACCTTATAGCACGGTACAGAGACTTATTGAAATTTAATCCAATAATACTCAATGGCCGAAAACAACTCTCTATAAATTACTCTCAGTAACCGGCGGCTGCAGAAGCAAAATATTTTATTTATAAGATTAATCTACGTATCAGCTGCCCTCTCAGTTTATTTATAACTTTTCAGAAACATAATATGAAAACTTGTTTTTGAACCTCAATAATAAATTAAAGAACGCTACGCTATCCCGTATTTATTATTTCCTAAGTAACTCGGGTTCAGTCTGATGTAATCTTAATCTACAACCTCGACTTTCAGTTTATTGCTATTTCATCTTCTAAATATAACCACTAGAGACTTATTATGTAATCTTAACTAGTAATTGGAAAAAAAAAGAATCAAAGCTATTGAATGGTCTCATATTGTCTCATTCGCCAATATTAATTAGCATTAGGAACTAACTTTCTAAAAAGTGCAGTATTTTGAAGTTTCTTATTATTGTTCTTGAAAAAAAAAACAATAAACAAATGTGGAGTAAAATAAATATAAAATAATGTCACTAATTAAAATCTTTAAACATTCAAGCAATGTTTTTAAGAAAACAATAATATTATATAATTTTCTATTTGTATTTTACATTTTTTTTATTTTTGGCTGTGATGTAAAAACATCATTCGCAAAGTCTCCTAATTGTAAGCACGTTTTACTTTCTTTTATTTTTTTTTTGCTATTTATTGTTAGTAATATTAAATATTATTTTTCATACAAAGTGGTGTTTTATTAAATAGTACAGGGAACGTGCAACTTTTAAAACGTCCAAAAAATAATAGTTCTATTGAACTATTATTTTTAGTTCTATTGAACTATTATTTTTATATAACTAGACCGATCGCGGGCCCGTATTTGTATGATCGTTTGAACGGCGCGTTTAAATTTCGAGTAGAGTTTTCAGTGCATTCCAACTCCGGCGTAACGCGGTTTTCCGTCACGGCGCACGGTCGCTATCATCCACGGCGCGCCGATAGGCGTTTCCATCAACAGCATACTCACTATTCGCGACATACGTGACCGCCTAACTAGGAAGTTGAACGTTATCACAGACACGCGTATAAACAACAACTCGTTTCGCGTTCGGCTCTCGGTGTTCGCGCCGGGGGGCGGGCGCGTGTCCCCGACTCGACCGACGGGGTGTCGTTATCGGGGTCGTTTCGCCGGAGCCGCGACGCGCTTCGCCCCCCTTTCGCCAACTCCGGCGGCCGGTAGGTGCCGATTCCCGATAACGGAGCGCAAACGGAGCCGGGAGACAACGGGCGGCCGAATACGCCCTGGCGTTATAGAGTTACCATCTGCGCCGTGTTCGTAATCCGGCGGTGGCGCAACTCCGTAACGCAATATTTGGTTAAAGTTAAATTGCGCCGCTTGCGCCGGATCCGCGGTGCCGAATAACGGAAGTGGAGTTCGGCGCGGGGTCCGTTTTAATTTTAGTGCAATCACGTTTATAACGGTGTAATGCCCGCCTGGAGTTGTTTTAATTAAACTTTCATTAGCTTACGGAAGCTCGGGTCGCTTTATGAATTATGCGTTGGCGACGGTGTATAAGATTCGAATCCGGTCATTTGTCGTTGTCGATCTTTAGTTTTGCAATGGAATTGAACAATATAAGAACCACATGCATACACGTATCACTACGATGAAATTGATGAGGTACATTAGAGAAAAAATTTAGTTAAATTAATTAATTTAATTTCAGGCTTCTGGTGTGCGTGCGTGCGTTCGTGCATGGTTGCGTGCTTGCGTAGGTGCGTGCATGCGTGGATACTTGCGTGCGTGTGTGTGAGAACAGAACCAAGAACATAAAGAACAAGAAGAACATTAAGAACGAAATATATCTTCGATTTTTCTTGAAATTTATTAATGTATGTTGATCGTTTCCATTTCGCTATGAAATATGGTTAAAAATCCCTATTTGTGAATAATTTTTTTTTTAGAATTACGAACTTTGGAGATGAAGGGATTAATGTTCTAATTATTAACCGACTTCAAAAACGAGATATGTTCTTAATTCGTCTGTACGTATTTTGTATGGAAATAAGACATTTTCCTGCGGTTGAATCAAGCCTATATTTTAAGTTAGACCTTTAGCAGTACATCGGTGAAAACTGCATTCAATTCTATGTAGTAGTTTTGTGTGATACATGCACAAACATACAGGTAGACAGACAAAAATTTTAAATATTGTTGTACTAGCTTGTGTCGAGAGCAACATTATTACAGAATAAAGACCTTGTATTAGTTTTTCTCCAATACCTACAATGTACATATATTGGGGCGTTACAGTTTTATTATATTATATATAGATAAATATCAAAACAGATTTTTCACACTAATCTATCAAGGAGATACATATTAATCTGTTTATTATTATAAACTCCGGCCATATTTTCTAGAAGGGTACGTAGAGACTAGATACAGATTTTCACATGGTACAATCTTTTCATATCTTTCTTGCTTCACTGACATCCATTAATTATTTCTTGCAAGCTCGTTGCTTCCATATGCTTAAAAGTTCAAAATTTTGTAATTCATTACTTTTTAAGTAAGCAATCGTAGTTTGGTGAACAAGTGTCATTTTTCATAGCTTTTATGTACACGCTTAGAAAATTATGATAAAAGTGCGATTCGATTCGTAATAGTATGAATGATATGTAAAAATTTTTCGAAAAGTTCCCATAAAGGCATGAAATAAAATTGAAGACATTGTCTTTCTTTTTTAAAAAAGGGGGACGTTGGTTATTTAAAAATGTCTCTAAAACTATTAGTAATATATAAAGTCATAAAAAAAAATTCGAAAAAATCAGGAAATTTTCTATAAATAAGTCCTACCTCTCCCAACTCTGCATAGCAACTAATATTTATAATTTTAATTGCGCGGTGAACATAGGGCTAAAAAAAGGTTATGCGACGACCATGCCCTTCACATTTTATATACGTCAATAAAAACATTTATATAATCGATTAAATATTATTATTAATTAATGAAAAAAATTTGATAGTATTTAAAATCATGAAAGAACAATAAACCGTTGGAAAAAAGGTTTTTTAGCAATTTTTCCATTAGTTATGATATTATTAATTAAGTAAATTTCCAAAAGCTTTAAATTTATATTAAATCCATGATAATTATTAAACTACGTGAGATTTTTGCCACTTCTTAGATTCATTATTGGAATGTTTTAAAACAGATTAAAGAGAAACAGATTAAAAATGTAATATTCCACTTTTTCATTAACAATTAAAATATATAAGAAATAAAAACTTATAACATATATATATTTTGTAAACATTTTTTTAAGGATTATTTCCTTTTATCGTTATGAAACCTATACATATCATGATATATATATTTTTAAAATTTTACTTCTATTGTTCAAGTAATTAGTATAAACAAATGCATTGCTCATGAGATAATAAAAAAAAAAAATTTTGGTAATCTATTTTTTGACGAAATACAACGATTATCATTAAAAAAATATTTCTTATAAAAATATTTATAGCTAAAAAAAGAATTTGTTAATTAGCAGTCGTTTTTCAAAACTGAATATTAATATTAAGAAACCTATTTCACTTCAAAAATCATTATTTTTATTGTATTTTCAAATTCTCAAGGATTTTTTTTGGTAATTTTTCATTCGTTTACTTAATAAATAGTTACTTATCAACAAATAGATTTTTCCATTTATTTTTTTAAATAATTATGTAACAAAAACAGCTATATGTACTTTTAAGGAGAAAAATCTATTTTCTCTATAACTTTTAACTATTTAGTGTCGTGAAGCTCAATTTTATGCGTTGTTTTGTCATTGGAATTAAAATATCTATCCAGAACCACATTCTCGTAAGGTACGCTTTCGCGTTATCGCCGACGTCGGATCCAACAGCTCGCCCGAACTAGCTCATCGATCGGCCGGTGGTTTTGCGGCGATCGCTCGCGTCGCATTAAGTGAACGCCCAAAAATTAGTTTTAAAACATTAATATCGGCGTTAAGCCCGGCGACCGCTTGAGTTATCCGGCCGCCGACACTGGAAACGGTCCAAATTGAATTACGCCGCGAAAATTTTCAGTGACTGAAAATGTGCGAAATTTGTTATTGCATTTCAGAGTAAATAGCACGTCGACAAAATTCGTTTCGGTTATGCCCCTCGCTAAGTTATGGGTCGTTTAGCGGCGGAATTGTTCATATTTTAAACTGAATTGTCTAGGTGATAATATGATTTCTGCGAAGCGATCTAGGATGGGTAGATATTGGAAAAGGATATTACGGTTGGAAATATGTTATGATTCGGAGGCATTTGTAGATAAAGATTACAGTACGCATGGCTTTTAATCTAGAAATCATTAAACGCTTTTCTAATTAACAGTGATTTTCAAATTATGTAAGCATGAAAACAGAAAAGTAAGTTATTTGTCAAAATAAAATAATGCATTGTTTTCCAAATGAAAAGTCTATTATGTCACACAGCTTAATTTATTACAAAAAACTATTTGATGAAAAAAAGTTATTTTTAATTGAAAGTTTGAAAAATTGTCTTATTGTTCAATCTATGAAGATTCCAGTATCTGCAGACCCAAAACAGATCAAAAGCGATTTTTCACGCAGTTTATTTCCAATATTGAAGCGGAAAGACAATTGATTACGTTAAATTTGGTGATCTGCATGGCAAGTTAATATAGTGTTATTCAAGCAAATATTGGAAAATCATTAGATTATCTCGTAATCAAATATTTAATTATGGACAAGTAAAGATATGGAAAAATTTAGTTTAAGTGTTTCTTAGTTATCTAAGAAATTTTTCCCAAATTATTTTGGGAAAATTTTCATTTTAATACTTGGTAGAAATAATTTTTGCCATTGTAATAAAGGCAACAATATTTATCAATAAATATATTTTTAAGTAATTCATTGAGTTGTTGGAAAAATTATTATTTCTTATATAGAAACGTATTCCCATCTAGTTATTTTTTCCATTATGAAAAAAAGTCACGTTAATACATAACACGATTAAAATATATATTTCATTGCATTTCAAGCATTTATTGGAATCATAATTTAGCTTTCTCTTCACCACTTAATTTCACTTACTCTATATACGAATTTGAGCGGAATGGTTGTTTGGAATAATTATAGATTATTGATAAAATAGAGCTTTTCTACTCAAACTTGGTCTCTTTGTGAACGATTGTTGCTTTTGAGTTATTGGCTACCTACCTGTTCTTAAGTATTGAAGGTCTAGACCTATCTAGGAATTAGCGAAACATGTGACAGACGCTAATTAGTATCATAGACGCAGACAATGTCACGACCTTTGGCTATGACGTCAATATCACAACCAATTAACCTGAAAAGGACCAAACATGTCATTTATAGGAGCGCATGTCCTGCATATGGGTCTAAATTTGTTCGAACATTTTTCTAGAATCTATTATTGCGATTTACGCTAGTAAACAGAATAATTCAATCATAAAATAACCCAGAATAACTCCCAAAAAAAGTAGATTTAGATACTTTTTTTGGGAGTTATTCTGAGAATAGTAATATATATTGTTTGTGTTGAAATGAGTGGGTACTTGCTTATATCTTTGCGCATTTTAATTAGAATAAGATAAATATTTGTTAGCGTCGGACGCGACGTGTCAAATTTTTCTTTTTATAAGGAATTTATAGTTTTGTTTCCATTCAAAAAATTTCGGGTCACTCATGATGGAAGGAGCGAACGTCAATTTGATGAAAAAAATAAGTTATCACCACACGGAAATTCCAGTACCGCACTGCCATGCGCGATATTTATTGAGATAAAAGAGCATCTAAGATTTGCTAAGAAGGACCGACGTCTTAAATCGCTTTCCGAGGCACGAAGAGAATGATTTAATATGACTCAATATTATGTGTACTGTATGGAATCGATCATGCGTCTTTCCGCAAATATTGATAATTTCCTTCTTTTTTTAGAACAACTTTGCCAAAGTCACTATAGCAAAAATATATAATTGAAAATATACTTATAAATAATATAAAATAATACAGAGAAAACCCTACGAAATGCTCGGCCAGACTATAAGCGGGAGCGTGGACGGGTCGCCAGACGCACAGCGCATAGCGGCTTCTAAGATTGTCAGTATGATAATTTTACGTAGATATTCTAAGCTATTTTTCTCAGAAACTACTATTTTAATGACTATGGTTTCTTTGGCAAACTTATTCCAAAAGAGAAGGAGATTATGAATATATATATATCTGGTTCAGCCGATTTGCCAGTTGTTCAAGATTTGAACGTGATACTTTCTGGACTCATGGTAACGGAATTAACCACTCGCTCACCGCTGACGTTATTTATGTCATTGATATTCATAGTCATGTAATAAACGAAAATGTTGTTTTAACGAAATTCACTCAATTCGGTTTTCACACCGCACTGTTCGCATGCCGAGGAGACATCACGTAATGCCGGAGCTTTCCATTTAAATTAACATTTCAATAATGTTTCATAAATTATTTAAAACCAAAACCCTCACTCGTTCTAATAGATTCCGCTTATGCAATGACGGGGCTATACATATTATTGCACAATAAATAAAAATAAAGTAGTCCATGCCAGTTACGATGGACGGCTGAGGGTTAATCCTAAAAACACGATTGTCTTGGAATATATACAATATGCAAAAGAGTTAAATAAAAGAATCTCTTATAACAAAACTTTAAAACTCCACATTAAACTATTAGTAACAATGGTGATAACATTTAATACCATATATATCAAAAATTTAACTTATCTGTATTACAAATAAAATATCTATACACTGGTAAAAATTTGTATAGTAATTTTACGAAAAAATTTTTGGTTTTACGCACGACAATCGAGTCATTTTAAAATTGGGTTTTGTAAATTTACAGCACAACTTATTCCAACTCAATTTAGGAAAATTACAAAACATTTGTTGGATTTTACTAACTGTCTATCCGATATTTGTTTAGCAATATTACAATACAAATTTAGTATTGTAATGTTTGGAGTTATACTTCTTTTGGGGGGTTATGAAAAATGATGAAAGTGAATTATCGAGATGATACGATGAAACTACAGTACGAAATTGTTCGTTCGCAAGCGGCTTAGCGTGTAATTTCAGACCACTAATAATCGATGTGCCAGTGAAGTTTTCTACTAGGCGGCGCTTATAATAATATAAAATATAATTATATAAATATGATTTATTGAATAATTGTTATGAAATCTTTGTCTTTTAGTTATACCGTAACAAACAAATTCTAAGACCGTGTTGAGTAATGTAATATGCCCAATGGATTGTAAAACGCTTAGACCACCATCTAGTGGTAAAAGTTACAGTAATTAATAAATTAATCAACGGTTCAAAAAAATACAATACGTACAAGAAAAATAAATTCTTTGGTGAAATTAGAATGCATCAGGTACTTTTTAAATATGTATTTAAAAATAATATAAACATTCGTAAATTTTCAGTGATTCATGGCAATTTGTTTTAACAATTTTTTTGTAAATCTATAAAAAATGATTGTAAATCAAATTATAAACAATTTTTCTTTAATTTACAATATTTTCATTAGAAAATCACCAAAGTTTTGGGAAAATGTATGATTGTTACAAAGATTTCAAAACAATAACTTATTATTGTAGGTTTTCCAATATGTCTTGAAAAATGACTCAAAGTGTATCATATTTAGCATTAATATAGGTTGAATTGTAATTTTAAACATGTTTTGTTTTGTAAACAATAGTAATTTTACAAAAAAAAAATTAACAATATCGACGAAAAATGGAAGAAAAATGCACTCGTTCAGAATAAGATGAGCGAATACGTTGCATGGAGAGGAACATAATGACTTCAATTTTTGTTAAAACTCGAATTTACTCCCCATCTAATATGAATACCGCGGAATATATATGAAAATCAGTTTTAAGGAGTAACTCCAATATATAGACGAAAGTCTCCCGCCACCTGTCTATATGCAGTTTGCGACGATATTGGGAACTGCCGTAGTGAATTCCATTGGTATTTCAACTAATAGATTGACGGATTTACGAGAAAGGCTTAACTATCAAATTTATGGATATTTTTTGCAAATAAATATAAGCCTTGGAATCGGAAAAATCGAGTCTCCTGAGAGCTTTCAGTGCGCCGTGTAAATCGATTAAGTTATAGGAAAATACTTGGAAAATATGGTGGAGTTTCCCTCTAAAGTAATTCTAAAGAAAAGTTGGCGATATTACTTGTCTATCTAAGTAGCTGGTAACATCAAAATAGAAAGCTTTAAGAATACAAGTAGGAGACTTCAGTTTGCGTGTCTATTATCAAATCGGCTATTATTGTCGTTTTAGCGACAATATCTATCTTTATTAAAATAGTGTCAGTTTCAAATATTTTAGACCAGTGGTACTTTTTTTTACGTTGTTATACTACTATTGCTTTGAGATTTAATTTGTACATTACTCGGTTTTCTTTATTGATTTAATATTATTCCCATTATCTTAGTGGTTTGGTTGGCTCAAAATGCGGGATACCATTATCCCTACGCCCCTGGTCGTCGCAGGTCTTTCTTCTCTATGTAGATTCTTCGATTCTTCTTCCCGTAGATTCTTAGTGTTATCCATGTGAAGCGGAGGTGGGTTCCAGGTGTATTATAGGTGTTTGTCAAAGTGATTTTTGGATTCCCGAAACCGACAAGCTTGCATGAAAAGATTGATAGATGTTAGTGAATTAAGAGAGATATACAAAAATCGTACTATCATACCAGATCTATAGTCTTTGCTTACGGTTCTGGGAAATAGGCGTGAGCTTATATTATTATACTATGGAGTTTCTGCTCTTTCTCTTCTTTATATACTAATATGCAAGTACGTAACCGCGAGTTCTGTAAAAACACATAATAACAGAGATTGCTTATAAAAAAGCAATACCCTATTAAAATTAAAATCATTTTACGACAGTGGTAAGTCATCATTTTCTATGTATGTTTTTGACATTTTGACGTCTAATTAACCAATTAATATTTCATTATACGCTAAGTTAGAATTCAGTTCATTTACGCTATGTTAGTACGCCCATACTAAAAACACATAAATGTGTTTTTCGGAGAGTAAAATAAATGTAACACAAAAACCATAACAATTCACGCATAGACTGAACAGAAAACTTTAGTAAGGTCTTTAATCCCTATACGGTATGTTAAAATATTGTATAATTTTCCGTCATAAGTCATTAAACGCAAAGCTCATTAGCATCTACGACACATAACAACGGCGAGACTTTCACGACCATTAAAATTTGTAACTAGAATCATCCAACCGAAACGAAGTCGGTAAATAAATAAAGCTCCCCAAGATAAATTGGATACATCATGCTAAGAAAACGCCTCGGAGACGATTCGAGGGAGTTTATATTAGGCGCGTACATAAAGTTGTCTACATTTGTAGCGAGTGACGCGGGCGCCGCCCGGTGTTTATGGGGCGCACTTAGCGCGGGGCGCGGGCTCTGCAGCCGACCCCTATATCATTTTTATGTCACATAAGTGAATTTGTTATCTGATTACGCCATGCACGCAGTAAATGCCGCTTTGCGATCTATTTCTAGTGAGGGCTAATGACGTAAGCGATCTCGTAAACGCAAACCGAATTTGTCGCTCTCTCGTCGTATACAGCACATATTACCAGTTCGACTTCCATTTCTATGTGATATCTGTTGTATGTGAGTTAATTCAATACATAGTCTTTGGCTGCGGCCGCGTACGCGTGGAAATATTACTAATTCCTTACTTTGTAAGTGGAGTAATCTTGCTATCATTGACGCCAATATCGAGCTGTTATCGGTTTAAGTTCCGATTTTACACTTATTTACGATTCGATCATGTTATCTATTTCAATTCCCTGTCCCTTTTTTTTTCTAATCACGCTAGCGCTCTCGTACCTCGTACATTAGTGGTGGGTATGAAATGCTGGGTATAATCCAGAAAACATTCAATCTATGTACTAAATTTCATCTAAATTTGTTTAGACGTTTGTATGTAATTTAGTTACAAACAACAATGCGCACAAAATCACATTTATAATAATACAATAAGAAGATATAATACTGACGCAGTATAAAACACTTTATTGTAAAGATATTACATTCATTTTAATTCGTTATATATTCTTATTATTAATCATATGATTACAAATGAAATGTTGAAACTATCTATTACTTTCGCTTGCGGTCTACCTCACAACTTTAAATTCTAATCGTCCACTCAAATAACAAAAAAACAGCAAAGCAAACAATAAGCAATGGTGACGCAATGAAATCTATCTGTTAGTTAAAAGAAGTTATACAGATAAATATATTATACAAAATAATAAACAGTGATCTATATTTTATGTGACAATTACTTCTATCACTTTTATGAATTTTATCAAAATTTATTAGGCCCTTGTCGAAGTTTTGACTAGAGATATCACGAACAGACAGATATAAAAATAAACAGACAGTAGTATACTACAAAATGATGTGTTCTAATTAAAAAAAAATCAGTTTAACTGTTAATGACTTATGAAAAACATACAAACTAGTAAACAGGTATACAAATAAAAAAGAAGGTTATTTCCATGTACTGGTATCGAACTATCTACTTGCCAAAGCAAAATCGGCACAGCGGCTTAGGCGTGAACACGACAGACAGATGGAAAGACAGACACAGACATTTTCGTATTTATAATATTAGTATAAATTACTCGGTACATTATATATATACGCGATAGTTCATACATTCTATATATACGCAATCTAGAAGTCTATTTTACTCATGCGGCGACCTAAATTATTTTTCTAGAGGAACAACCTTCATCTTGGTCTAACTATGTCATTCACCAAAACAAATTCTTTGAGTAATGGACCCTACATATATATGTACATAATATATCTTCATATAGACATGGTTTGGAACCCATAGCATGTATAAATTTTCTTGTAGCTCATGTTCATAGCTTTCAGTTTAATTTACTATGGCTGAATAACTATTTTAGTAGATATATTATAAAATCTTATTAAAGTAACAAAATTGCAATAACTTTAAATTACAAAAGGGAACTAATAAGGTTTTACTCACGCAAAAATTGCCTAATGAATATAAAGAAATTTTCAAATATACTACATTAGTATGAAATCGCCTAACACATTTAAAATAGGTTTCATATAATATTGCATTAATATGACAGTAGTGATGAGGTCGACTTGTGACATTTTAGCCATCCGTAAGCTAACTATTAACATTCCTAATTGTTATAAACACCAAAATATAATACTACAGAATTCTTAAATTAGGCTTATGAATTCTATAATATTATTTTAGAATTCATAAGCCTAATGCATTTAAATTGTACTAAAATTTGCTGTCGGTTCTGCCCGCCTGGATAAATAAACTTCAATAAAGTTTAGATTTTTATTAAGACCTCAATTAAAAACACTAAATAGAACTAACAATGCCACACTAATTCAACAATAAAAATTAGTAAATATGAATGTTAATACATTATTTTATATCAAGGTAAATGACCTAGCTGTAGATGTAACTCCTTGTTTTTGCTAAAGAACGAAAAAATAGTAAGTCTATGTTTAATCCAATCAAAAACATTGTTTTGACAAATAAGTTTACAGTAACAACGCCATCTAGGAATGAAATTAATTACCCGATGCTAGAAAAAGATTCACTATTATACGTTTATACCATACGTATTACGTATACACTTCCAAAAGCTGAAAACTAGTTTTCAGATTATACGAAGATTGCAAACCCTAGAATGAGCAACTGATTTTAGCGCATTTTTCGCTAAGTCCGCTGTTATCGGATTGCTGCAGAAATGGATTTCTTTATAAATTCTTGACTAAAACAGTTTTGTTTGTCCAGTCTTGTTTCTTTAAACTATTTTGAGGAAAAATATATTAAACATATGTCTCTTAGATGAAATTCTATCTTTTCCTAAAAAAAGGACAAACTAGACAAACTTATTTAATCAGATTATGTCACTAATCAATAGAATTGAACTTAGACAGTCATAAATCTTGGTCATCTGTCCCACAACGTCTTTAGGAACGTTTTTCAAGCGAAACTTCTTAAGCGGCGATTTGACGATTGGATGAAAATTGAGATAGAAATTTTAAAAACACGTCACGTTTAGACGTATTTCGTTACAGGAAAGAGAAGAAAGATATGACTTAAAGAGAAGAAGAAAAAGATATAAATTCCGACACAACGGGAGTGTAGCAAAACAATGTGACGTATATACAACGGTACAAAGCGCTAGAATGAGACAGTGTTGCGCATGCGTCCGTTGTACATCTACGCGTCAGAGGTTATATATGAACAGCTGAGTTATCACGCGTTGTGTAATTAATATTTATCATTGTCTTTTGTGATTATTCATATTGTTTATGGTTGTGTTCTGTGATTGCTTGATTATATCCGTGAAAAGTTATTATATAAATATATTTAAACTATATAAACTTTATGAATGATGTCGTTTCACTTCTATTGTGCTGCTGTAAGCACACTTCTTTTTCGTAAATTGATTTGGTGACTTTATACAATCCAGTCTATTAGTACTTGCTGCATATCTTAACATATTTTATTTTCTCAAGCGTTTGTAACATTCGAAGCGTCGTTCTCATTAAAAAAGATCAAAGGCGGAAATTATTGAAGGCGCAACATCTCGTAACATTCGGTTTATTTCGGCTCGAGCCGCCTATCACTGCATTAGGACACATGGGTGATTTGTAGCCTCACTAAAAAGAAAACCAATATCGGTGACTGTGAGCGACAGCGCGCGAGCTCGATATACGAAGGATGAAAAAAGCAATATGCAGTCGCGCGGCGGGCGCGCGCGTTTGCCGAGCGGCTGTCAAAAAACGCTCGTCGCGTCGGCCCGAGCGCCCTCTGATGGAACCAGTGCTCAGGCTTTGCATGCGAGATGTCGCCGATGTTCCGCTTTTTGTCGGTTCCGTCCTAAGTGACGTCAAAGGCCACGGCTCTGGGACGTGGAAACGGATATAAGCGATGGAAGCGAGTTTTTGTCCGTAATTTTCTTAAAACAATACCCACTTCAACAAAATCTTTATACGTAAAAATTCTATACAACGTTAAGGTATTGTTAATTATATAAACATACAAGTAGACGTTTTTATAAAAATAGTTCTCCATTGTCCTTAAAAATCCGCAACATTGAAAGGATTGCCCATGCAATGCCTTGTTTATATAAAGATAAACAGGCTACTTCTGTAAGCTCATTAACACTACTGATGGATTTAGTTGGACAGCTTCTATGTGTGCAGTAAAAAGTATCGTGTAAAACCTGCCGTGCCGAACTGCCAATCGTCTAAATGATGGGTACGTTCAAATGTGCCGTCGTATGCCAGTGGAAGTTAGCGGCTGGTGTTAGACAAACCGATTCCCTCAGCAATTTGATCAATAAGTGCAATAAAATATGTTGCAATATACTTTCGCAAGGCTAAATGATTGAGACGAAAAGAGATAGTTGGTTTACTAATGATTCGAGAATCTCGGTAGCAAGGACTTGAATTCAAGGACTTGATATAGCGATGCTTCAACGTAGATGTTAAGACAGCATCTCAAATGGGATTGTATTTTCGCAATTATTACTTACGTAATCGATTGTTCGGATGCATGTATTACTTTGTTCTATTGAATATGTCAAGTTTTTTTGATTCAAGTCTGATATGTATTTTTAGACTGCAAAATAATATTAGGTTGGGGAAAAGGTTTTTTTCCTATTTTATAAGTAAAAAGTTTCATTAAAATCTCTTTATTGTGCTCTTTATGTAGTTAGTTTTGATGGCATGAAATTATCGACATTTTAAAAAAAGAAATATGAAAAATATTCTCTCCACCAAAATGGACCTAATGCAGTGTCCATAAGAGTATCATAAATCCGGTTCAAGCGTTTTCAGTCTGGTGATGTTAATGTCAAAGATGAACCTCGTTCTAGTCGATCTGTTACGGAAAAAGTCGAGCCATATGTTAAGCCATTTTGGGAAAAAATTGAGCAAGATCGGCATATTAGTTCTTACAACGTAGCTGAAGAGCTGGGAATCTTTGGGGGAAGAGCTTAGGGGGACCACAAAACAGATTTAACCCTTTTGAGAAAAAAAAGCCGGTTATGCAAAAAAGCTAGGTACTTGAGTCCCATACGAGCTCATCGAGAAAAATCTCATGAATTGTGTACTCCTTTGTGATTTTCTATTGAAATGTAATGAAGTATATCTGTTTTTGAAAAATTTGGCCACTGGTAATGAAATATGGATTACCTACGGCAAGAACGTTCGACATGATTCATGGTCAAAAAGAAAGCAAGCTCCGCAGACTATAGCAAACCCGGGTAAAGTCACAATAAATACAATGCTATATGTATGATGGGGTTAGAAAGGAATTATACATTATCAGTTTTTACCGCCAAGAAAATCATTAATTCAGAATTCTATTGGGAACAGCTGATGAAATTTAGGCAAGGAGTAGTGATCGGAAATGATCAACAGACAGGGTGTGGTTTTTCACCATGATAACGCCAGACCATACACATCTTGCACTCAGCAAATATTGAGAGAATTTGATTGGAAGTGCTTATGAATTCACCATATATCCTGACCTTGCGCTCTTAGATTTTCTTGATTCAGTCTTTTCAGAATTCTTTAGGTAGTGTTAGTTTGACATCAAAGGGGACTGTCAAAACTACTTGTCGCTGTTTTCATCAGATGTCTCAAAATTTCTACAGCAATGGGATTATATTACTACTTACAAAATGGGAACAAGTTTTTGAGTAAAAGGGAATATAAATACTATAATTAAATTTAAATAAAATATGAAAAATTGTCTTGAATTTTTATATAAAGTATGAAAAAACTTTTTCCCCGACCTCATGTATTTATTTATTAGTCGGAGCGCTAAGATTCCAGTGTCAAACCTAATACTGAGAAGAACTCCTCATAAATGGGCAATACGTTCGAAAGAATTTATTTTGGGATTAATGTGAGTTGGTATTAAATTTTATATTTATTCAAAAATTTGTTTCGCAAACATCTTGAGTTTAAAAGATGTTTGTTGCAACATTGTTTATTACAAGCAATGAAATTAATCTACGGTTCGGAGAGCACGTTAAATCGTCTATAGACGTTATTATAGTAATGTTGATAACGGCAGTTGACAGCTTCCAAGCGGCGGTGAATCAGCGTGGAGTGTTTAGGGCACAAACCGTTGAGCCGAATTGAAGAAAAATGTGGAAACACACGCTTTAGCTGTGTGGTTATAGAAACCGTACATGCGATAGTATATCACGATATCTACCATGTGCTGCCAACAAAGTCTAATGGTAAGACTCTCATGCGATAATATGAAGCAGCGAATTATAAAATAGTCACACATTTGCTATGAGACGGAAACGTATATGAAGCTCCCGCAGAACGTAATTAAGTACGTGGTATTAGTGATTTTTTTTTCGTCACCCACCGCGAAACCCACGCCGCGTAGCCCATAACGACCATAAAGCGCGGGCCGGCCCCGTCCCACTTATGTGCTTCGTTTAACATATTACCCTTGCGCTCGTTAATGGCCTATAATGTTGTTCGACGGCCCAAAACCCGCCGCCCAATGTTCGTTTGAAATATGACCGCGTCATTGTGAATACTTGTACGTGATAAGAAATTTAACATTAAGCTAATCGATAACCCCGATGTGTATGCGCTGAAACAGTGCTGAACGTGTCTACCTCGCGAATAACGTGATAACATTGAGAGCATTCGACATAATTGGATATTTTTTCTGGAATACAGCATTAGACCAGTCGACACGTTGACTAATTGTAATAAATAAATAAATATATTTATTTTAAAATACATATGGTACCTATGTGACATATGTTTTAAATTGTTAACTGGAAAAAATCAAGTCACATAGTTTTGTTAAGAAATTGAATGTAATGAATACTACTAGTAATCCACTGTCGCAAATCTACTAAAACGAGATCAATCAAATTATAGTATGCATCGCTCAATCTCTCTCTCTCAGCGAAACATGAAGCAATTTATATATTAAATTGTTTTTTTTTATACATTAACATTATAGTAACTCATTATCATCTACATTAGTAATTTCATTATAAAAGTTTTATTAACAATTTGTTTTTCCGTATATTATAAGAGACAAATAGTATCCTTGCTCCATATTTATTCTGACTGTAAATACAAAGGTTAGTTTTCTAGTTGGTAAAATCACCTATAAATTGAAGAGAATTATAAAAAATAATGGATATTTCGTTTCCAGTATATTTATTTTAAAATATATGTGTTTTAATGGTTAAATTTATCGGAAAGGTTCTGACCAGAAGTTGTGCTTTTTGACAGTTTCACGATTTTCATCAATAGCTAATTCAGTTTGTCAAGCTAACAAAAAATGCGCCATAGATATATGTAATTTGATCATATATAACTCCTCAGTTTATTGAATAGGGTCATTTACTCGGATTACTTTGAAGAAAATTAAGGCGGTTCGGTAATAATCGAGTGTTAGGCATTAGGAAAATCTGCTCGTGTCCTGAAAGATTTCATCACTGAATCGAGTTGAATGAGAGTGCATCGAATACCATAAAAAAAGCGATGAACCACGTTCAGATTGTTGATTAATTTTTCTTATTTAACATATTAAATATAAAAGTTAGTTCTGAATGTCGTCTTTGGTTCAATAATGTCGAATTTAGAAGAGAAAACGTTGTCGGTAAAGCATTTACAGTACAACGCACGAAATTCTGCCGCTATAAAGTTAGCCACGAAAACGTCGCAATGCATAAAAAGGAACATGGGGAAGAAGAAGGAAGGGTCGAGGAGCGTTGAACCTGCGCCATCTCGGAGACAGTTGATAAGTGTTGACTTATTGATGTTGAGTGTTTCATAATAAATTACAAGATCAAGTCAAGATATTGCCAATAATACTATAATTAATCATGAAAACCCCTTTTGTCTCATAGATACGCCTGTAACAAAATTTTTCTAATTCCATTATTTATATACGTATTTTTTTAATTGAGTCGTATATTTAATCGAAACAATGATGCACAAATAAAATTAGAGTTGCTTTAACTATCATCGTAATTCTCGGTGGGCACATATAGATTGATGGTTGCTAGTTTTTATATTGATTTTATTAATAAAATTAGGGCTATCTTACACAACCGACAAGTTTAAATACAATGTCAAGGCCATGGACAGGGTCGTCGCATCATTATAAAACAAACTCTACCAACATACACAGACTCACCATGCCAAAGAATTAGAATTGAAATTGTTTTTTTAAATATTCTAATAATGTGGATGTACTTTGTGTGGATGTAGATGGCGCATTAGTTGAAACAATATGAAATCGTTGTCAATATTTCAGGGAATTCCAAAACCATGAGTTTGTTTACTAGCGATTGTTTTTTTTAATATTATTACAAAATAAATTGAAATATGGAAAATTAAAAACGGTGGGACCCATATTTATTTTTCTTTTTCCATAGTGTCATTTATTTAATGGTATCAAAACTAGCCAGATACAAACAGCACAACCAAAGAGATTTTACGGCAATTTTTTACTTATAAAGTACGAAAATACTTTTTCCTTAACATTTAATATAAAAATTTGTTACCAGACAAACATACGACAACAAATTGACGTATGTTTGTCTTGTAAC
>BGZK01001138.1:0-202089 GCA_005406025.1 Eumeta japonica
TTCATAGTCTAAAATACTCTTCATAGCTGAAGGATTAAAGCAATAAAACACTTAAGACTTTAGAAATCGTAGTTGTGTTATGGCTCAGATGAGTTATTCTGCTAGTATGTCTAGTATAATCAGAAATCTATAATTTGAGCAGTTTGCTTGTACTTTGCATACAAAACATTAATATTTAATTAGATAATTGTGCAACTCGTGCGACAAGTTGTCGATTGCCAGTTGAACACACGCGAAGCCAGTCACGGTCGATTCGTTTGAGTGGATAATCGACAAACGTCGCAGATTCACATATTATTACAAATGCGGCGATTTATGTGGGTACAAAATATATATATTTTGCCAAATTTGCGTGTGCCAGAATAATTTCCGTGCGACAAGTAAACTTGTCGCACGGAAATTCAAACGAACGTGCGTTCAATTTGTCGCACTCAAATAACAGTTTTATTTATGAAAAACTCACGCGTAATTTTAAAATGGGCAAACAGTTCTTTTCAACACATAGCGGCGTCGAGATACTAGCCCCATGAGTAATACAAACAACTTTCTCACAGCGGTGTACGCACCTTGTGCTCGATGGTGGTCTGTTGGTTCTTGTCCAGATGCACTTTGATGAGTTGTGAGCCATCCAGCTTGATACGAATCCTCTTACCCACAATTTCTGCAGGAAACACTAGGTCCTCGAGAATCGCATCATAAACCGATGTCAGTGTCCTGCAATGCAGAATCAAATGCTTCTTATGTATTGAAATTATTAAAACTTGATACAAAATATTTATGCACATGATTGAAATCGAAACTAAATCATTACTTAGGTAACATAAAAAATTTAAAATACTTATTTTAAAACAACCATAAATATTATATGCACAAGTTCTACCTACATATTTTTTTCTCTAGATAGAATGCAACTAGAATTCATAGTGTCCATGTCATACACAAGTAACAAATGATACAATGATTTATATTAATGAGCATTTTCAGTGTGACTTCTATGTGCTACCATGTATCTATTTCATTTTTTAGTTTTCTACAATAAATAGCCTTTCCTGTAAAAAATACTATTTGCTGTGGAAACTAATTGACAATAAACAGATATTAGGGTGTTTCCAAGTGTTCCATTTATCCAACAATTAAATATAAGTTGTTCAGCCCAAAGCCCAAAATATTATTAATAGAATTGCTACTGTTTCTTTGTTTGTAAACAACACAATATTTGTAATAAAGTGACACAATATGACAACTGGTACACATTGTTATTTCAATGTAGATAGTATAAACAAGGATTTATTATGAAGGTAACTATTATCTCTATTTGAAAACTAACCTAGACCGCGGCCTTTTTTGTTTATTGGCTACACGCGTTTTGTGGCTGGGTTTAGGTAGGATTTTGCGGTCCCCGATGAAAACAACATGCTTCCCACTGAATTTCTTCTCCAACTCACGAACAAGTCGAATCTGGATTTTCTGGAACGCCTTCAGTTTTGGCATCGGCACATAGATTATAATTGACTGTAAAAAAGAAAAAAAAAATAGGTATCCAACTTTTTCAACATTATAAATTTGCTTCAGGTCGGGTCATCACATGTTCTCATGGATGTCACAAAAATCACAATTAGATGCTAGATCTACAACATTACCATAATAATAAACAATAAAATTGTCAATAATGAAAAATATTATTAATATTAATTTGGTATTAGAATTGTATTTGTAACTGGAACTTCTTTGTTAACAAACTAAACTGTGACTATTTTTGAAAATACTAAACAAAATTTATTTATATTGCACCTTTTTTGTCTTCGAGTGATTACAAATAGCTGATTTACATACAACAGTCATTTGTCCAACAAGATGCAGCAAGACAACTACACAGAAATTCAATCAATAACCATTACCAAAATAATTGTGCATAGCATCATTTATAGAATATAAACTAAATGCCCAATTGATGAAGTGATACCCATCTTTAAGTGCAAAATGTTAACATTATTTCTTAAATAAGTAAAAACCACTTTCTAAATTTTTCCTAGAATTTACTGAACATTAATAATCAATTTAAAATCAATGTATCAAATAGTATTCAAGTCTGTAAGAAGTATCACACAAACTGACATTGATTTGTATGTTATACATAAACTTAAATATTTTAACATTTCTTTAACAGAAGAAAGTTTAAATATTTTATAATTTAAACTGCCTCCAATTAAGCAAAGATAACTTTCAAAAATGAGTCATAGTGAACTTAGTAGTGCAAGGAATTAATTCATGTTTATATTCAGTTCATTTCATTCTTCAATCAGAATTATGTCAAATGTGTAAAGATCTCGCTCTTTGGTATAAACTATTGAATGTATGGGTGTGGAACTTGGCATATGACACAGAATTGTTTATAGATTGTTTTAGGATGATTTTTTGATTTCCTTACTTTCCACCATTTAAATTTTTCTATTTACATAATTCAGAATTACCAATGCTGAATTGGTAAACTGAATGTAAAGAAAATGCTGAATGGTAGAAAAATAGAAAATGCTTTGTGTTATACAAATTAATTTTGGTCCAATTTTTGATAATAATTTTGTCTTAACTTTATGTCGTGCTCTCCTTTTTAATAAACTTTTGCAAGATAGAATGAATACATTTGTACAAATATAACTAATAATTAACTTTAAACATCTTTGCTTAGAATAGATCGGAACATCAGACTGACTGTTTATCACAGAACTTCAATTTGGATCATATTCAACCAAATAATATACATATATTTACTCTTAAATTTATACACATTTTATAGTGGTTAGAATTAATTTGAATTCAAGGCCAACCCCTATATATTTCATCAATTGTTCTTTAATGATTTCTTATTATGTTTATATAAATTGAGATTAATTTATATAATTTTATTACTTATATACACAATGAATATACTTTAATACTCTACCATTTTCTTTATCACATATATTTGTTGTTTTATATGGTCGATTTCATTGCCAGCTGTGTATAACAATTAAATTGCACTATTGCACTGGTAAATGTTTGAAAATAAACTTTTAACTTGTTTAATTTGTTTAGTTCCTAAAGATAACTATATAGTTTAAAAGTATGGCGTTATACGAAAAAATATGTTTGTTTTATATTTCTAATTTACTTGCCAATTGTCATATAATTTATTAGTCAATTGTTAAATAAAACTAATTTGGATTTACAATACGAATGACATTTGTAAAAGTTTCAAAAAAGAACTTCAAAATTCAGATGACACTATGCAGTAAATTTTGTCCATAAATAAGTTTGTTTAAAAAAAAATTACTAGAATACAATTTATCCTACATAAGATTGAATTGATATGAGACCAAAAAGAAACATTTATCATAAACATCCGTATTAGTATCTCAAAACTTACTTTTTTGTTATGCAGTTCAATTTCCTTTGCTTTAGTAATGTACAACTCCCTTAGTTGCGCCTTCAAGTCGGAATTGGTCTCCAACTCAACCAGGGCCTGCGAGATCGAAGTCTCGAAGGGGTCCGGCTCGACCGCGCCTGGTTTGATAATTTTCGTACTCATCTCTGTAAGCAATAACGTCCATATACATTGCACGTTCGAAAATTTTATAGGTTAGAATTTGTACACTCTCATTACTGAAAATTATTCATGATAACACTATGAGCACTATACGAGAAACTAAAAGTAATTATTTCTAAATTATTAAAACAAATAGTACAGTAAAATTGAAATATTAGGAAGAAAAACAACGTTGAAAAAACGATCGTCGCTTTTGTCACCATGAAATATCATGATAATCATTACCGTAAACAAAAGAACACTAAACAAATATTGTAAAGCACAAATTGGAAAATCAAGGAATTATACTATTTTGCAAAATAATATCCTTTAAGACAGTAAATTTTATAAAAATATACAACGTTGACTACCTCGGAAACTGACCGGGAGTGAAAGAGAAAGACAAAAACTTAACTGTCCTGTGTTGTCAACATGGAAAAAATGACATTTCTTTCATTCATTTAAAGAAATATATTTTTTAATCTATTTATCTTTTAATTTGAAATAAAAAAAAGATACCAACATTTAAAATATAAACTGATTCCCTATATTAGTAATTATAATAATTTTTCATTATAGCAATTACATCTGTAACTACCATCCATGAGCTCCGTATGTATATACCAACCTATTTCAGAACGATAAAAACAAATAAAGAATTGCTTGGTTACGAAATTTTCAATCTTATTCATGCTTGTTAAAGACTATTTTTGAAAATGGCGTTAATTAAAAATGATTATGAAGGTTTCAGTTTCAGTCAAGTTTTAGTATAACCTTAATACTCTTCTGTGTGTTTCAGTTCATTTTCAGTTAATTATTTACTTACATTATGTTATGGAATAGATTATTGTTTCTAATAATATGTAATTATATGTAATTTATTTGTATTTGCGTTGGAAATATAATAATTTCAAGTGTGATTTATCTAGAATTTATAAAACTATAGTTGTACTTAATTATAATTTCCTCTGCGATGGAAGCATATTAGAGCAATAGTCTGATAAAATAAAAATCTTTATTATTACATGGTAAGTGTATGTTTGTATATATTAAAATATGAAATAAATCAAACTTTAACTCCAGTTAAATTTTTAATGTAAACATGTTTTCAACAGTGTTAAATAACATACGGCTTAAACTAGCGAACAAGGTTAAGGAGTCCATGGAACCAATTACGAATGGGTGAGTTTATATTTGTCATGTAAATTTTTTCCTTTTGATAAAGCCAGTGCAGTGTCATGGGACATTTGTTACATCTATTCATAGAAGTTATTGTGATATAAGGTTTTTTTTCTCCTTCCGTGTATTGGTTAAATGCTTAATTTGTCTCTGTTATTTATATTATAATTGTTAAATATTTGATTCAATTTTTTTTTTTTCATTGAGTAAATTTACCCTCACATGTTGTAATTGCTTAGTTTAATCATAATTGGCAATTGGTTTTAAGAATGTATTTACATTTGTTTTAAATAATAAATGGGTTTTAGATTGTTTTCTATTTGTAACACTAATGTTGCTGTACTAAAATATTATTTTGATTCTAATGGAAATTAAATTTTAACATTTTCTTCAAAATTCTGCATAATTTTGGTAATATTCAATAATTATGAAAGTCTGTTTATTCTTTTTTAAGTATTTCAATTTGTCGGCAATGTTATTACATTTGAAATATATCATTAATGAATTCTTTTCTAAATTAAGATTATCACCCATTCCAAATGCTGATTCTATCTATCATCGATCTCTACCTTCTAATTTCATCTCTATGAAACTGTCCTGCAATGCAATCCTCTGGAACTGGATAATATAATTAACTTAAGTTGTATGTAGTTTCGGGGTGTGCAAGCGGCTTGATAGCGCGAGAGTAGCTGAGACTAAGGCAGGGCAACGGCTTTAAAAAAAAGTGCTTAGGTGAATTTGACTCTGCGCTGACATTTCTTTTTTCAAAATCATTTGAAAGTTCTAGGGTGTCCCCTAACATAATTTCTACCTTATCTTATTCTTATAAGCAACGATTATGTATTATTTTTATGAAATCAACTTACCGACTAGAGTAAGAAGAGTTGCATGGTCTAGTGTACAAGAATAATTCGTGTATCAATACAGCTATCTATAATGATTTAAGTGCATATTTTTTTTTTTTTTTATTCTTAATGAACAAAAGTGTGTATAGAGTTCAAGTCAAATCTCCTCAATTTCTTATGGACATGTAAGATTTTTTTGACGTGATAATGTCGTATAAATCGATAAACGCCGGCTGCACGCACGAAAAAGCATGACTCATTGTCGCGTTCCGCCTGAGCCAAGCGTGCGAGCGAGAGAGCGGTACAATAGAGAGGCACGATCGGTCTAAGCGTTCGGCTTATGACGCATCTGTCTCTTTACTGTATAATTTAAGTAGAAAAATATTTGAATTAACGAGTGCAAATAAATGTTAATTTACCGAAAACATTGTCATTTTCAAGTAGCTCCTTCTTTGTATTATACAAAATAATGATAAGTCAATGATAATAATTCAATTAAATCCATAAAAGAATGCAATTTTTCATCAATGTTTTCTTATGACACTACCATGTAAAATTATCATCCATAAACTGACTTTACAGTCAACCAATTTTTTTCTATATAAAATCTTGACCTTTCAATTTAAATTCTAATACTACCTCATCTATCATATTAAAAAATTAATAGTAATTGATATCTAATATTGTATATTACTGTAAATGGGGCTCTCAAACATGCCGATACAAAAGTTGATAAGTTAATCTCCTTGTTGTATTGTGCCGACTCTGATAAGCGTTCCCAGTGACCTGGCTGCCTACACGACCGACGGACGGATAGGCCGATTAAAATATTGTAAGGGCTATTATGCACTTATTTTTCCAAATTTTTTTTTAGTTTATTATCTCTAATGTTGCATAAATTTTGATTATCTTGCTTTTGTTATAATTCCTATGTTATATTTGAATATTTCATTTTTATGATAATTTCATTTAAATTTCATTAGAACTTATTGGCACACAATCAAGAAATAAATGAAATTTAAGAGTTCTAGGAATTAAACTGGGTGGTTAACAACAAAATTATGTGGAATTAGGATTTTTTATGTATCTATTCTCATAGAAATAAGTACCCGTATTAAAATTTTCAGTATCTATCTTAGGGCAATTTTTCATTGTCTGTCTGTTTTGGCAAAGTGTAAGGCCTTAAAACTAGAAATTTTAATAAATCATCAAGTGGTTGCTGTAAATATTGTGTTTGTGAATAGATATTTGATCATTTTTTTTTACTTATTAAAGTAAAAAATCTTCTTATTTTATTATTATATAATAGAATAATATATTCTAGAATAATAATAAAATAATAGAATATATTATTCCTTGTAATAACAAGGAAATTTTAAAACTGTCCATCATTATGAATATCGAAAACATGATAACATTAACCTTTTATTGTTTTTGTTATCGTAAAGTGCTATTAACTACTTCTTATTGTTAATTGAAGATAAGTTTATATTGACGTTATTTATGACATTTATTTGACATAGTCAAGTTTTAATTTTCTAAGCACATAAGTGGTAAAATTAAACTAATGATAGGTGTAGTAATTACTTGTGTGGACTTTGTTATGGTCAATATTTAAAAATTTGTCTATTCACATTTGGGAATGTAGATGATTATATAGTTTATTAGGTACATAGTTAATCTAAATTAAAAAACTTATTTGAAATAAACAAATTGTATACTTTATTGTGATAATGTTGTTATACTGTTCTGTTTTAAAAATATATATTAAACTAATAAGTTGGGAGTCCCAACTTGGGACCTATATGACTACTGAGCCAATTAAGCTCGAATTAAAAAAAATGAATAGTCTTTATGCAAATTCATTGACGTAGTTATCAAGGATCGCCATCAGTTTATAAAGAGGCATATACCAAATTAAAATAAAATCATAATCTGCATTAAAATAACATCATAATCTGTATTAAAATAAACTTCATCAATTCATATGACAATTGACAAGCATTTGAGGTTGAGCTCAACACAGCATTTCAGTATGAAGTCAAAAATATCTGAATACTTCTAGAATAATTTGTATGTTATGAAATCACTGCCAGCGAAAATAATAATTGAGCATAATATTCTATTGTCAGATTCAGCGACATGGCGACTACGTGATGTTTTGATAAAACTTCCAGTTACATTATTATTTAATTTTTGTTGGATCAAATCTGACATGAGTGCAGACGCTGCACTCTTTCAATTTTTTGTTGTAATTACATTGTTGTTTTGCAGCAGTAACCTTTTTTTGTTCAATTGTGGCATGTAATTTTAATTCAGTGTTGCAAACTTTATTGCTTGTTAGAAGTACAGTTCCGTCACTGCTTTACCCCCATATAAAGTCCAAGCCAAATATACATTTGTAAATTTATTGTTGGCCTAACATAGGATTTTATTGATTAAACTCGGTGAGTTTTCAGTTCAGGTAGTTAATTTGATAGGTTCTATTGTTATTCATTATTTGGATACAGAAAAATATCTACTTCTCATCTGCAGATGAAAACCGGCTTCAGTTGTTCTTTCCAGGCTATTGCTTATGAATCTGTATAAAGGTAGATCATAATTTTGAGAAAATTTTTGGAATACTATTTTTTGTATTAGCAACTGAAAAATATTTATTTTTAATCTAAATGTTGTAAATGGTTGTTATACCTGACTAGTATTATGCACCCATTGTTCCAGAATGCAATGTAGCACTTTTTATTCATGACATGGTCACTGTAAACATGGCTTATCTTAGAAATTCATGTGTAGAAAAATGTTTTCATACATACTGTTTATTGATTTATGTCGCAGCCTAGTTGCGTTTTTTGCATTCCTTGGATTTTCACCATTTTTCTAAGACAGTTTCTTTCCATTTTTCAATATAAGAATATTTTTCGCAAAACATTTAATAAGTAAGGTATTGTTTTAATAATTCAAAATTAAATAGCTTTTTTGGTTGCAACAAAATTATAATTTAAGGAATATAATCATAAAAGGAGTATAGAACTCTTTTGTTTTTAATTCAACAAATGTGTAATAATATAAAAGTTGTTGCCATTTTTTTTTATAATTAAATACATTATTTATTTTAGAGATGCAGCAATATGATTAGTTAAGTGTAGTTTACAACACTAAATTTTATTAATTATAATACTATAAGTTTATTAAATCGCCCAATTTATCTATATTATGTTTAATTATGGTCAATAATATATATCTTAAGCGGACTTAAAAGCATATTGGCATATTTTTTGGAGTGCCGTTACATGTCTATTCTAATATCTCTATTTGTATAAGAAACATTTTATTGTTAAAGTTTATCATTCATTTGGTTTTGTAATGAACATATATATATGTTCATATGATATTAATATTTAATTAATGGTATTTATATAACCAGAGAATTTGGCACTAAAATATGTTAATAGATTATTATTTTATTTAGGTTTGATTAACTATTATTAATGTTAATATAACTATTCATGTATTCATCAACATTTTGTAGATATAAATTAACATTTCAAGACTGTATCTGATACAGTTTTGAAATAGTACCTATGGAAAGTTTTACACGCTGAAATCGTCAAAATCCTGTGAATCATGATTATTAAGATAGAAAAGATTTTGTATTTCCTTTTTCAGTCATGTACTAGTAACATTTTTTTCGATTTTGTCTGCAGCATAATGAAGTCCGCCATATTAGTAACAGGTGGCGCTGGCTACGTAGGTTCTCATACAGTGGCAGCTCTTCTCGAAGAAGATACACCTTATGAAGTAGTGGTAGTAGACAATCTAGCTAATGCTCACAAGCTGCCGGGACAAAATAAACCTGAACCTCTGTTGAGAGTGGAAGAGATTACAAAGAAGAAAATAAAATTTTACGAAGTTGATATAAGGGATGAAAATGCCCTTTCAGAGGTGTTTGATAAGGTACTTACCTACATAGTGTCATTTTACTTACAACCAATAGATAAATGTTAGTGTAACGTCAATTATATTAGTAACAATGTGATAATTTATCTATAGAAACCAAAATTTTTCATATTTTTGTAATTCTTTTTTGGACATGCCTTCAAAATAGTTTTTCCACCTGGTTTATTAAATACTTAATTACATAAATATTTGAGTTTTATCCTAATCAATCATCAATCATGAAATCTTGATTCTTATTGTGCAATATATTTTTTATATTCAATTTCTATAATAAAATAGAGAATGGAAGAATAGCTGTTACAGTAATAAGTTATTAGATTTTTTAAAATGATATAATCCATTTTAAAATTTACACTTAATATGTGATAATACAATAATAGTAAAAAGATAGTTTTGTAACATTTACAGCACAAGATTGAGTGTGTCATCCATTTCGCTGCTTTAAAGGCTGTGGGAGAATCTGTTCAAAAGCCTTTGGAATACTATCAGACTAATATCACTGGTACCTGTGTACTGTTTGAGGTAACCAATATTATTTTTTTCATATATTTGTTTGGCTCGTAAGACCAGAAAAAATTAAAATGCAACAGTATATGGTAACACAGACAAAACAACCACCACGGTTATGGTTAAAAAACGTCAGGAGCTTTAATTTTCTTACGTCAATTAAAGAAGAATTTGGGTTTGGGATTGTATAAACCAATGAGTCGATTGCAACAGCTAGGTTAGTATGTGAGCCGACAATGCATTAATAGTCGTTGTAAGTAGTGTCAAATTGTGTTTGGTCTCTTTTGATAAATTGATGCTAGATGAAAGATACCGTTGACCATCAACCTCGTTTAAACACGAGGTATATTTTAAATATTTTATTGTTGGTTTACATTTTGAAATTTACCTGAAACTTTTAAGTTCGAAAGTGTTTGTTTGGCTCGTAAGACCAGAAAAAAGTAAAAATAGTATGTTTTGGACATTTTTCTTAAAATATGATCATGTTTTTAATAACATAAATCAATTTTCTTCTTATTGTAAAAATATTATAAAAAAATGTTTAATTTAGTATTTTATCAGTATAAAATGTAAAATCTTTACCAATAACATCATTGTGATTACAGGTGATGAGACAGCATGGTGTTTTCAAACTGATATACAGCTCGTCTTGCACGGTGTATGGGGACCCAGTACACCTGCCATTGCCAGAAACTCATCCTACTGGCTCTGCTCTGGCCAGCCCCTATGGCAAATCCAAGTATTACTGTGAAGAAATTATGAAAGACCTCTGTACCAGCGAGCCGGTTAGTTGATGATTTATCATTTAACATTGATAAAAATTTTCAAGAAATCTAGATAGTTATTATTTTCAGTCCCACTTCAAAAAATGAAAATCTCAATAGATGGCAAGGTTTTGATATCTATTGAGATTTCTAATAGAGATCATAAAGTGTGTGCGTGCATGTGTGTATTGTAACTTTTAAATGGATTCTCTGATTGAGATGGCTTTGCAGTATTCAAAAGAGGCGTTATGATTACTGTATCAAGCATTGTATTGATCCTGAAAATATTCTCTGATGTATATTTTTTAAAACACTAGTATTTGTTTGGACCAAAGTTCCTTAACGCACGACACGTCGCGAGGAGCTAAGCCTCGTTAAGTGAACCAGTTGAAAAAAAGTGAAGTTAAGTTGCGTGACAGCAGTTCACCTAACGAGGTTGTGTCGGTTGTTTTTAACATTCCTTACACCCTGGTGGATGTGACTGTCTGCAATTTCCTGAGGATGCGTCTAGTTGACATGAAACGTACGTAGAAATTATCATTATAATGATTAGTGGATTAAGATAATTATAAAAAATAAAATAAAATAAATAAAATTAACACTGATATAATTGGCGAAATAGTGCATATAGTTTCAAATGGCGAAATAGTGCAAAAAGTTTTATAACTAAATTTAGAGTACAGTAGTTTGTAATTATGATTTTTTTATTTATTAGATGTCGTGAATTGTGATGGATAACGCAGATGCGTGCTCAGTCAATATTCTCGACTTCATTGAGTTCAAAAATAAGGAATTTAGGCTTAAGTGTCAATTGTATCTCACTTTTTTCATAAAACTAGTTTCATTAGTAATTGTAAGATTGAATGACATTTAAAAATACAGTATTCACATTTATCACAATAATTTTAAAAATAGTCATTAACATAGATATAAATTGTTAAAGGGGGAATTAAAAAAAAAACTGTTAAAAAAATTGTTTTAGAATAAAAAAAAAATAAAAGACAACAACCTTATTTACAGAGGTGGCGAGTAATATCGCTACGCTACTTCAACCCGGTGGGCGCACACCCCAGCGGCCGCATAGGCGAAGATCCCGCCGGCAGACCCAATAACTTGATGCCTTACATTGCACAAGTACGTATGTTTTACACCGATAACACTCTTATTCTTTTATTAGAAGATGCCATGGGTATGGCGGAAGTGGACTTTGATATTGATCTTTTGGGCTTAGCAGTCGCTCCAAAAGATTGGTCCTTGTACAGGTACAGATACTCCTATATTCATGTTTTGATGAAAATTTACTGTTTTAATGAACATCAAATGAGTTTAGAAGTTACCTCGAATGTATTTAATGGACTGCCGCTATTAATTTAATGAAAATGACAAATATGTTTATATGACTTTTTAAAATATTTTATCCTCTTATCCTCATGAGTGAATGGTTGAAATTATCACTCACTGAAACACTTATTGAAATGGTTAAATTAAGAATTTTCAGAGAGTGACGAAAGGAATTATTAAAAGATACTGAAAAGCTAATAAGAATATCAAAATCTGACCAAAATAGCGTACTTACTATTTAATATTCTGAAGAAAGTGTTGAATATGGTAAACCTATCCAATATAACCCAAAAAGTTTCTTACTTAATTAGAAATAAAATAGAAATAAGGTATCTACCTTCTTTCTCATCTATCTAGATGAGAAAGAATAAAATAGAAATAATAGAAAAAAGAAATGGATTGCACCTCTATACTTTTTGTAGTAATCTTTTCGTGTTCTCAGTAGTTGTTGTCAGAATATTTTCATTGCTTTCCTTAACGGGTTTTAATAAAAGTAAAATAAATATTTTAAATGAAAAATTTAAAAAGCCACTGATACATATAAAACTTTAAAAAATAATACATATTTGGCCTTTTAAGTTTAATGTTAATAGGTAATATTTTGATCCAAATATTGTCTCATCAGGGGAACGCAAAGGAAAATAGTAAGTTACATATTTAATCATAACAGTAGCTATCCTTTCTACAACAGTATATTTTTACTGTTGCTGAGGCTCGTATTTATTGGCTCGCCTCTCCTATTCCTGCGCGGCCTTCATCCACAGCTCAAGATAGCCAGTGAAGTTGTGATCAGTTATCTACGACTGCAAGGCGCGCGGAGCGTGACCAAGTGCGGCGACTCAAACTGGCGCACACTGGAGGGCAGACATCTTTGACGGTTGATCCTATGTTGAGAATTTTTCAGAGTAAATTAATTAAGACTTAGATTCAACAATCAAATAATGATGTTTTGATATTATATTACAGATAGCTTACTTGTATTTAAACTTTTTAATTGTATTTTGTTATTTTATTTATTTACCTAGTAGTTCCATGTTGCTACATAATTTGGATCAAAATATTACATACTACTTATATTAAAATTAAAAGGCCAATATGCTTTTTTTTTTCCTTTTAGATGTTGTCTTTATATTAACGGTTTTTAAAAATTTTAATTTAAATTTTGTTTCATGCTTTTTAAAATCCATGATTTGCAAGGGCTCATAGTACAATAAGCTATGGTTTATTAAAGTAAAAGTGCTTTTGCAAAAGGCTAAGTTTCCATGGCTTTAAGTAGCGTAACAACCTTGCAGGGTTTTGTTATTTATGAACTCGACAAAAGAAAGTTATTTAATTATCCCAACGATAGATCGGCTTTGACAGATTGTAAAGACTGAGAAGCAAGATTTCAATACGTCAATTTTGCACTAAGTGTTGTATTTAATATTTAATATACTTTTTAATTTTAATTTGAAGCTACTATCAGTAATTAAAATGTACTTAACTCTGTCGTCATAATTTAACACGGTTTTGTTTATGTAGTCTCCAGCTTACTACACCATTCGTAACACTGTATTCAGCATCTAACTCTATCTTCCCAAATTGTAATCATTCATTCACTCAATTCCTTTTAACCGCCTCCCACATTTTTAGTCTTTTCTCTGTAGCGTGTCTTATTATATGCGTCGTACAAATCGTGTTTACTCACTCAATTCATGTCAATTTTTAATTTTATCATCAAATTTACAAATTCATACTCTAATTAGTCATAAACGGTACTATCTTATTTGCCAAAATTTCATATTTTGATTGAACATACAAAATTAGCAACACTTATTCATCCTCATTCTTTTTCCTGTTCGATCGTCAGATCTTG
Organism: Eumeta japonica; assembly: GCA_005406025.1. NCBI lineage: Eukaryota > Metazoa > Arthropoda > Insecta > Lepidoptera > Psychidae > Eumeta > Eumeta japonica. The sequence continues at coordinate 14,011 of BGZK01001138.1, forward strand.
CTGGCCATCTGTCTATAATAATCTATTCATTGAGACCATTCCAATGAGCCTAAACACAATACCTCTCTTGTCAGTTGGTTAAGGAGTTGAATATTCTATAAATCCCAGGTGATGTTGCAGTATCAGTTCGTAGTTACTATGTTCGTCTAATATTATCGAAGTCTAAATTTTGTCTCAGATTGCACTCGTGAAAGACGTTCACATCAATTTATCAACTAGAAAAGACCTGATAATATTCAAGCGGCTTAATAGATATTCTTGAGTCATGGATGAGAACACTCTCAATCAGTGGCGTAGCTAGGGGAGGGCGGTGGGGGCGGCCCGCACCGGGTGCCACCCATTCAGGGGTGACACCCGAGTTCATCTGACCGCAAATTTTGATTCACAAAAACCGCACAACGAGATATAAAACATTGTTTATTATTACAGTTTTTCTTCAAGTCAACAGTTTTGATTTTTAGGGTGTCACTTCAAATCCGCCCCGGGTGACACTCAGGCTAGCTACGCCACTGCTCTCAATCAAGTCACCTTTCAAATAAAAAGTATTAAATTTAAATTGATTCAGCCGTTTAGGAGTTATGATGCCATAAAGAGGCACACAGATGCATACGTTAATCTAAACAAAGAGGCTGTTTGCATCAGGATTTAAAAACGAAAGTTGTGTTATGTACATTTATACCACGCATGACATTTACTAGTGCACTTTATTAATACATAATTTGTGCATAAAATTTATGCAGATTTTGGACAGAATTCTATATCATTCTACATTTTATCATTTTATTTTTAAGGCAAAAATTGTTGATAACATTTTTCCATCGATATCCCATAGGACAATAGTGGTAGACGTGTCATATATGAAACACTTAATATTTCACACCCACAGGTGGCGGTAGGCCGTTTACCGGAGCTGCTGGTGTTCGGTAACGACTATCCCACAGCCGATGGCACTGGGGTCAGGGACTACATCCACGTGCAGGACCTCGCCGAAGGGCACGTCAAGGCGATGAGCTTGTTTGAACAGAAAGGGTTCATTGGATTCCATGCTATCAATCTGGGTATGTACTGGTACAAATTTTCCGAGACTCTTTCTGCCTTTATCATTCATGCGTCAGGTTGATGATGTATGCTGAAACTGTCATCACAATGCTTTATATTTTGTTATTTATATTGAAGTTTATAAATTATATACTTTTGCAATTTAATCAGAATCTAATTTATAGGTTTATTTATTGAATTATGGAAGTTTAATAATGAAAATTATTAATTATATATTTTATAATGAAATAAATTAAGTATATTATCCATAGAGATAATAATACAGTAGAATCCGGTGTCTCTATATTGAAGGTATGTATGAAAAATAGAGAGGGGACTATTTAGTTTGAAGCAGAATATATGCTTTATTTAATTGAAATCGGATTTCGGAAAAAGTTATCTTCATTTGAAGATCTAGCCTGAAAAGTTACTAGGCAAATAATAATTGTTAGTTTCGTAGGTCTATAGACGTCTACGAACGAACAACAAGATGCAAAGGAAGAAAAAAGCAAACTCTTAGCTCGACCTTCTGGTCACAACGCGCTTGACTTATTGAAAAATGAATAAGAGGTAGGAAGGGATTGGAGAAGGTGTGAATGCTTGAATGAGGGAGGGCTCGAGTTGCAATGAAAACTTAAAACTTTATGGACAGACTGAACTCCACGCGAACGAAGTTGCGGGTGGAAAGCTAGTTCTATAGTATAGGCACAGTATATTTTTATTACGACTTAATAATAGCTTCAATACAATTAATTTTATTAAATTATGTGTGAAATATACTAAGATTAACATGTGACCTCAAGTTTTATTGTGTCCATTATATATTATGTTTGATTTATTTTTTTCCTTTTTACAGGCACAGGCACAGGTTACACAGTATTACAAGTAATTAAGGCCTTCGAGGAAGCTAGCGGCAGGCCGGTGCCCTACAAGATAGTAGCCCGCCGGCCCGGCGACATAGCGGCGAACTACGCCGACGTCGAACTGTCGCAGAGTTTACTGGGCTGGCGCGCGAAACGCACTATCAAAGATATGTGCGCAGACGCATGGAGATGGCAGAGCAATAATCCAAACGGATTTGCTAAGGTCAGTCTTCCGTCTTAGTTGTACTGAAACGGCTAACCCTTGTCGTACATGTGGTGTCGTACTGCGATGAGTCCTGTATTTTGAAGACATATACGCACACATGAACTTATCAATATTTTTCAGAATACTAGGTATATTAAAAAGTTTTCAAATGACAAACTGCAAATTTAATCACCAACTATCATGCGCGAAGTGCGACCCTTACTTTCGTGACGTGGCTTATAAAAAAAGTTTTGTTTTTGCATGACTCGTAATTCGCAGTATTTGGGAATGTTTTATGATTGTTTAATTATTATTAATGACTATTACTACAATGTGCTGTTAAGTATACGCTATAAATATCAGAGTCAAATTTAGATAGAGCATCTTGATCGAGATTTTAATCTTTATTAAAACTTCTAAGTTTGGCCTCGTGTCTTCTCTTTTAACCCTTATCGCTATCCTCCATCCCCTTACTTCTCCAATCAAAGCGAGCAAATGAACTTTGGTGATAAAACAGTGACTAAAATTTCGTCACAATCGGTTAAGAAATTGTAGCCTTATACGAGATGTATAGAGAAGCAGATGTTAGCTTATATTTCATGCAATCATAAGATCTATCATCATACTAAATATTGTTAAAATCGACTAATCCATTGTTTAGTTATGAGATGATATACAGACACTTGTGATTCTTTTAAAATCTATATATATATATAGATTTTAAAAGAATCACAAGAGAAAAACAGAGACACATACAAAAGGTAACCTACGTTCTTCTCCATGGTTCAAGACTTACCAAATTTCATTTAGTCACACACTGAATTCCATAAAATGAGTTCAGTTCAGACAGACAGATGATTACTTTCATATGAAGATATATTTAAACCTATAAAATTTATAATCAAGCCTAAACATTAAAAATGTGCTTTATTTACAGAAGTGACCCAACTTTGGCCAGAGTTACCAGCAATCTTTCCATAAAAGGTTGCAAAGAAGAATTTTATTGAGTAAAGGAATCCTATTTTTATATATATTTTTTTTAGTTAATCTGCATATATCTTAAATAACATTCCTCATTTATGAAATTAAATAAATTCAAATATGAAGTATTAAATATTTTATAATTATGCATTTATTATTCTTATATTATTTAATTTCTATGTGTATTGTTTTAAACAATATGATAAATCGAATTATTTAGTTTATAGTTATTTAAACATATTCATTAATATATTGGTATGACTGAATTACACATGTAATTTAGTCCATAAAAATAAGCTCGAATTTAAAGTAAAATTAACACTATTCTAATTTTTTATGAATTCTGCAATTTTATATGAATAGAAAATTGCTAAATGTAATTATTTAAAAATGTAGTCACAGATTTTACGTTCCTATATTATTGCCATTGTCCTTTTTAGTCATGTTGAAAATTTAGTATGACCAAAGAATGTACCAAAAAATTCGTATTATAGTAATATGCCTAATGTGCAAAATGTTTCTTATGCTTTTTGTGCTTTGTACACATATAACTTTTCCAACATAGGAATGCAATAATGATATCATTGCTATGTCATTAAGTATCTCCCCGCTGCTCCGCGTATCGCAGTGCAGCCACACGCGATGTACCTTCGTGCTTAGCGCGCACGTGGGCGACGTGGCCGAACGGACCACGCGTGTCAGTGACGTCACCTCATTTATTGCAGTAGACGAGACTATACACATCTCGTATATAGAAGGGGAGCCCACGATGCTAAATCGGGATTTACTCGAGCGTTATAGAGACCTATTGCGTTGCGAAGCTTAGATGATAAAAAGAGAAAAATGTCACATAATATATACCTTTTCATCGGTGGGGGGAGCGCCTATAGATTTTCAAAAATGTAAAAAAAAAACTGTTGCATGGACATACTCGAGCGTGTCAGATATTGATAGCATCCATGTCCTACGTATTTATAAAAATGTCGGTCATACGTAAGGGTTGAAAATGAAAAAAAAAATTAATCGAACGGGTCAGATTTTCTAAGGGGATGTTAAGTGAACCTAAAAAAAAGCTCTTATATACTAATCTGACGATTTGGACGTGATGCAAATTCGCGGCCATTATTAGAATATGCAAAAAAACTTCACCATTTTGAAATACTCGAGCGCTTCAGATTAAGATATATATGGTTCATCTTTACGCCCTAGACATGCTGTCTCATAATCTAACGATTATCTAGAGGGATTTGCCTAATCTGACAATTAAAAAAAAATATATTTATTTTTTTAAATAATTGAACTTAATTAATTGAAAAGCTCAAGAAATAGCATGCAAATAAAAATGTGTATGTTTTTTAAGTGGAATACTTTTATTTATATGAAAATAATTTAAAAAATATATTATTTTTTGCATTGTTTTTTTATCATTCATTGGTAGAATCATCTTCCTTCGGCTCGATTGCATTCTCAGACGGGAATAAAGGAGCACAGAGAGGAATACAGGCATCACACAGCTGCATGCATTTAACTTTATCAATGAATTTTTGTTACTTCGGCTTGTAGAAATCGTCAGATTATATGTTTTTCGTCATCTTTGAATTATTTCATACAAAATAAAAAAAATTTAGCCATGCTCGAGAATGTCGAGATGACTTTTTTTACAAGTTTGTAACCCTCCCACTTCTTTACGTCACTCGCAAATTGTCAGATTAGTGGAATATACACTTTTTAGCATATAAATCTGACGCGCTCTACCTTAATCTGACGCGCTCGAGAATTTTTGATGATCAATTTTTTTTTACAAATCTGAATCCTTATCCTTGACGGGCGGCGATATATATGAAGCTCATATTTGCTGGAGGTACTCAACAGGGTACAAGGATGCCCCCTTACGTTAATCTGCCGCGCTCGGGTAAATCCCGAAATCCCCTCTTGGGCTTCCCTACCAAGAGAAGCGAAGGTAAACAAACGTGGTTCGTCCGTGCACAGCAATAGAGTGACTGTTAAGAGATTGTTTAAAATATTTACGTTATACTTAACATTTTTTTTTTTTGCTATAACTGTATCCTATTTCTTTGTTGGGAAAGGTATAGATATACTATGGTACAAAATCTCATCACACTTAATTCAATAATTGTTTTTATTATAAAAATCAGTTTAGGCCTCCCTATTATTCATTGTTTTAATGAGAATCATAATAGGGCTTTATTTATATAAACTATATGCATAAATGCAGTATAAATAGATTGTATTTATTTATATAGGTTCTATACATATAAGTTCCAGTACACTTTGTATTTTAATGTATTTTAGTTTCAAAGGTCTCGTCAATGGATTTGTGTAATCATGGATTTGGACTATTGTAACTTTTATCTATTGACATTTTTGGGTTATATATTATTGTATACAATATTTCTATCTTTGACCATTCCACATTTTCTAGGTGCTTCTAATGTTTAATGTGAAATTGCTGTTATGGTGCCATTAATTTATTTTTCAGTGCATATTTTAAGAAAATATGTAATACATATTTTATGTTATATTTTAAATAAATGGGGAACATTGTTTTTAAATTCAGTCTTTTAATACCATCCTATTATTTTATTAAAATTTAATATCTCGTGACACACACCTCACGATTTCTTTTGGCCCGCGTCTTGACATCAAAGATACTTTGGACGGCGATGGGCTTCAACAATGTTATTTGGCTGTCTACTAAAATAATTTGTTGTGTTGTCCTGGGAACATAATTAATATGTGAAATGTAAAATAGTGCATTCATTTATTGATATATTAATAGGATGTAACCATACAGCTCGAAATATTTTCTAGTTCTTTCAGCGGTACCATAGACAAGCCATATTTTAAATAGTACAAGTGAACATACACCCATGGGACTATTTTAAAATCTATATATAATTAACGGTAATACATTTCTAATAAAAAAATATACCACTAATAATTTTCTATTGGGTTAATTTTTAATTTACAGTTCTAATTTAATTGTTTGGCAGATTTTAGTTTTTAAGGATTTAAATATTAGTAACAATTATTTTCTAAACCAACACCTGCAGCTTAGAAAAAGAATATTTTAGTTTTATCTATGGGCCTCCATTCCATACCATTCTTTAATTGTTCAAGAATATGTGCTTTTATTTCATACACCTTATGAATGGCACAATATATCAATTACCTTTGCTAGGCATATTTGTGTATTGATTTTTAAACAGTCTCAAATTTTCAATATTAACAAAGTACTTTGTTAAAATTGAGAATAGTACTACTATTTCAAAAGTGACCTGTTTTAGGGATGTACATATAGACTACTAAATTAAAACAGAATCACTGAAAAATGAGAATACAGACTATAATTAATATACTTTTAATTATCTAAATTACAAATCTTTCAAAATTTCACTATGACCTACATGTGGTTTCACACTCCAGCTTCGGTAGCCTACAAAATAGCAGATTTACATATTTTACATAGTATTGCTCTACGAAACACCGTGAAGGTGTCAAACCTATAAACTTTTACAATGTTAACGATTAAGAGAATGTAATAAAAAGTGAAGAGAGGTGGAAAAGAATTAAAATCAATTTATTTACACAACGAAAAATTGGAATAACCAATGTAGAGGTATTTCAATCTTACAACTAAATTTATTCAGATTTCGTTTACGGAGACATTATGAATATTAATTGATAGAAAAGCAATTACAGAAATTATTTATTGATCATGATTTTTTTTTGTTATAAAAAATGCCAAAAGAAAACGTCAGATTTGACAGTAAATCGAAGTAAAATAACGATCTCTAAAAAACATCATAACATTTCACTCAATTCAACTTTCACACGAGAAGCATAGAGGATTGCACTTAAAAACTAAACATTATTATCGGATAAGTAAACTCACAATATCATATTTTTAGAAATACATAATACGAATATAAAAGTAAAAAAAAAAAAAAGATAATAGACATCATCCAATCTTATAAGTATTTGTACTGCGTTTACATATTTTGTCATATATGAAAAAATAAGACTTAAAACGAGCTCAGAATATTAATTCACATACATACATATGCGGTATTGGAACATATGCATATATATTTTTCCATTCACAAAAGAAAATTATTAATAGTTAATATCCCACGTTTTCTTATAGAGATTTATTATTTTTTAATCTTCATTATTTAAACATTAAAAAATACAATAATGAAAAATAAAAAGTTTTTTCATTTTTTATACAATTTTGTTTGTATTGATTTTTACAAATGAGCAGACGTTAAAGAAATCAAGAATTAAATTGTTGCATACATACAATTAATACATTATATTTTTTTAATTGCACTTCAATATACAAATCCCTACATACATACAGTAGTAGGCATTACTAAACAAAGTAATACATCCACTATTAATTTTATTCGCTATTCATTAATAAATGTCAATTAAATCAAATTGGCAAGTTCTGATGTGACATTAATTCATTATTGATACAATTCATTTATTTCTTTAAGAAATCTCAAAGGTGAATATAGAAAAAAAATTAAACTATTAAAAAATTATATGAATAAACACATGAAATCAAATATATATAACACTTCCTGATTAAATTACTAAAAAAGACATTTTAACGCTTATTTCTACATGAAGAATTCTAATGTTAATTAATGCGAATCTCATTTTTTTTGGAGCGCTGTACAAGGCATGCAAGTTCATCGTCTGTTTTAATAGACAGTAAAATAAAAATATTTCAAAATTTAAATACTAGCCTTTTCCATTTTTAAGCAAGCGTTTATCAAATTCATCCTAACCGCTGATAAATGCTTTAAAATTTTGATTTAACAGCAGTATCATCTAAATAATTACAAGTTATTTAATATATTAATTTATATCTTGACACGTTTTAGGACATATATTTATAATACATATAAATGATTTGAATTTTTTATTTAATGCTAAGGAGACATTCAGTGGATAGTACTATAATGTATCTCTAGTTTGTTGGTATATTGGCTTAACTGATACATTATATTATTAAATTTATGCTAATAAAAATGACAAGACTAATGAAAAGACAAAACGGACTAATTTCATTATACACAAGGATATTTTAAAAGGAATTTTTGAGTTTTAATATTAATTTTGATTATTTTCCATTAAAAAACTTTTATGATTGTATTTCTAAAAATAGTTTGATTTATTCTTATTAATTGGTAAAAAGCTAGGGATGAAAAACAAAGATTGGATTTATGAAAGTAACAATAATAAAAAATATTAAACTGTAATAATTTTTTTTATAATATTCCTTTAACTTTGGTAATTAAGGTAACTTAAGAAAGGATTTTTTACTAAGCCAATATACCAATACTAACTTTATATAAAATTGTATCTGTATACAAAACAAAATCTCAATTATAACCAACAACATTTTGTTGCAATATTATTATCAAGTTTATTGCTGAGATTCTTCATAATTCAAAATGTCGACATAAATGATTTTGTTGCAATACTCTTTTTTTTTTTCTATTTATGGTTACATGACAATATAACATTTAAAATGACCTGACAAAACTCATGATTAAATGCAAAAAAATCAGTCACTTTATAATAATCTTGAATAATAATACTGCAACTTTTTGTGCTTCCCAAGATTTATTTATGACATCAGATAATTCTATCGATTATTCAGCATTGTATATTAAATCGAGTACACTGTTTGCTAAAACGATGAAATAAATTAACTCACAAAACTCTATGTTAAAGATATTTAACAGTTTTTTAGAAGTGCTAAATAACTGATACAATATTTCGATTGTTATTATGTAATAGCAAACAGTATACTTTTTTAAACATCTGATTATTTAGATCTATGCCATTTTTAACATTTCCACTTTGCCGTGTAGTGACACACATGGTTTGATATACTCTCTATTCTCTACTTTGTCTGTCCGTTTGTCAGTTTGCATTTAGGGTTAGTTCTCGAGAGGAGGATGGAGGGGAGGGGGGCACTTTGGTAATCATTACCCTTCCCGTTTGATACTCGGCATTTGCGGTGGAGGCTCTGCCAGACCTTTTACCTGGAAAATGGAAATGCATAATTAGCATAGTTAATTCGGGCTCTGATATATAAAGAAGATACTGTGCACATTTGATGTGATTGGCGGATTGATGAACAGGTTTGTATTAAAATAACATACAACAATAATAAAAGGATTTTGCTAAGAAAAGAAATATGAATTTTAATTTTAGTGTTTGAAAGAAATACAATGTATGACTGATTGCAATATCTTGATAGAAGGTGAACAAGTTTAACACGGTTAAATCTAGGGTAGGTTTCAAATGCCAATAAATATAAAGGTGATAATAAAAAAAGAGTGCAGGAAATAAATAGAATGGGGCCTTTTATACTGTTCATTTTGATGTAAACATATTGGTGCCTCACCGATGTAAAATTTAATCCTAATTCAATATTTATATAAAATATTGCATTAGGTTTGGCATAAGAAACATGAAAACAGCATTACAGGAAAGACATGATTCTTGTTTAGTGTGTGATGTGTGGAGCGTCCTTGATATGTGTAGAAATAGGAATGTGGTGGAAATTATATGTGGTAAAAATTAAAGACTATGATAGGTGGTTTGGTCACCTGGAAAGAATGGCAATGAAAATGGACAGACAGAAGGTATATAAAAAGGGAATGTGATAAAAGGGTCAGCGAGGAGTGCTCGAAGAAAAGTAATGCAGATGAAAATAAAGGCCAATTTTAAGTACTCAAAAGCTACAAACTTGTATTAACATTTAGGAATGTTTCCTAAATATCATTAATCAAAAACCAAAATTTTTGATAGTTACTGTTACAGTTATCAATGTGACAATCTTTACTTGTATCTCACACAATTTTTAAGTATTACGCAGATATGAAAATTAAATTTTTGTATTAATTCTTGTTTTAACATAGAGATAATTTTGACGAGTTCCTTAGGACAAAGAACTGTGATTACAAAAAATTAATTCACAGTGTCAACAATACAAATTACAGTACACCACTTGAAACTCTGCCTCTCTGAATTGGCGTCGAATGATAAAGTTTCGTGCGTTGTACTATACAGTTGATTGAACTGACAAAATTATGTGTGTTACTGATGTCATGTTCAGTTAAAGAACTGTTAAAGAATTCATGACTTCACAACAGCATATTCCATTAAGATATCGTCAAACTAGGTTACAGCTATACTTTGAGCATTGATATGACACTATTCACAAAAATACACACTGCTGATCCAACATGGACACTCGACTGTACGTATTTGACATATTGAAGTGTTTTGGCTATCTCATTTTGTCAAATTATTGAAAAAATTGCATGGTAGGGAGATCTTCCTACCTAACATTTTTTTTATTATATGATGCATGTTAATGCATATGCATGTCTCTTATGATTTTTTTTGGTCAGGAATTTAAAAAATTTGTATACTGAATCAATCTGAAAGCTTTCTGATAATGAAATATAAGTATGGTTTGCATTTATAAGTCTAATCTGAAAAAAAAACATAAAGATGAAACACCATACCTTAAGACGGGCTGCCGTCTTGAGAAAAGCAGGTAATTGCTCCTGTGATACATTCACTTCTCCCGCATACATGAATTCCAATATGGCTTGAAGGTGCAGATATGATACATCTTTCAGGATGATTATGGGGTGTTTTGATGGATTTTCCTACAACAATATTATTTATTTTTATTAATACTTCACATATATTTACATAAGTGGTTGAAAATGTTGTCTTCAAACAAGAAAGTATTTTGTGCGAATTTTGACCGCATAAACCATTGAGTTTTTAACTAAGTCAAATGAAACTACTAGCTCTTGCCTCCGAGAACACGCTAGCTATCAGTGTCAATACTATTCATTGCACTGGTAACAATAGTTGTTAGAATGTGGCCCCAACTCGCACCGGACAAGAATAGAAGGCTTAATGTGCAAACTCTTCAATCTAAAATAAAAAATTGTGAGAAAGTATGCCTACGGAGCAGGTTTAACAAAACATATATGATGCTATATAAAAAAATGATCATACATAAATATTTGTATTTTGTCTAAAGTAACTGAGTTTAAAACTAATGACATTTACAAGCAGAACTCAGTTACATAAATTTATGTCAAAAATGATAAATGCAACATTTCTAAATATATTCTAGGAGTCATTTCAAAATGTCTTAGAGACAAAGTCTACAGGTGTTGCGACATGCAATTCACACACTCGCATGTTGCATCTCTAAGAAACAATGAGACCCTGTTTACAAAGCAGCCACATCGCTCATCCGGTACACGTCAGGAAGCATAGTAGTTTGGTCGCTACAAACAAGTAATTTTCTTCACATATTTTTAGTAAATACAATAGTACTAACCAAAATGAGATAATTCAAAATATCTTTATTTAGTTAATGATTATATAAGAAATTAAATGTATTTTAAGTGTTTCTGCCTTCATAAAAAAAATTCACAATGAATATTTCTGGATATCCTATAGTTTTAATATTATTTATTAAGATTAGAAAAGATTATAGCAATACATTTTATAACTGAAGATTCCATAAAACATCCAAGGTGCCGGATGTATGGTGAGAATTTGAATTGAATTGTATTCTTTGTATTTATATGATGCGGGGACTGCAACGGACATTGTATCTTATACATGGCAATGCGTTTTCTTGGACGATATGTCTTTTTCAATTCTTGCCGTTACATAGCTGACTAGTTTGAATTGTCATAATAGCATCAATGCATGAACAGATCACGTAACTGGTTTGGTATTTAAAGGTATATTAAAATATAGATTGACATTGAGTCAAAATTAGGTACAAAGGTCACTTTAGTGTAATTAATAAATACTTTTTATAAAATATATATGTGTATTTTATAATTTAATAATAGAAATATTTTTTACCTTCATAAAAATATTACTGACAACCTAAATTAAGGGTTTGGATTGTAAGAGTATTAAAATTTATGAGTCTAAATATTCATATTTATTTAGAAAAATACATATCTAACTCTTATTTAATGAGACAAAACTAAAAATGAATCTTCTTAAAAATTAATTAATATGAAAAAAAATACCCACGTTTTTAGTCATATAAAATTATATTATTTAAAATAAGAAATAAAATTCTTATGCAAGGTAATGTTAATTATGTATCAATGCCATATTATTTTGTAAAATCTAAATTACTGAATAAATGAATTCTGTAAAGAGATGTTTGTTAAGGCATTACAATCTTGTTTCACTATTTCCGAGTGCGGCACCATTTAGACATCATAAATTTATGGCATATCTACTGTGATTCAGTTTTAGATAATTATGTTATGCTTCAAATAATACAATTAAATAGATATTTTTAGAAATTGTTTTGCATTAGTTTTTTTTTATATTAATGGATGTGGATTGTTTTTACTTCTCACTACATCAATTTCAAGATACAAATTGTAAATAATGTGAATAAAACATTACAATGCTGTAAACAAACTTCAATTATATCAATTGATCAACATCATTCTTAGTAGTATTCCATTTTATACAGTAAAATCAATTTACCTCCAATAAACTTTTGAAGTATGGACTACACGCTGAGAGGACCATTTTGTGGGCTTTACATGTCTGACCTTCACATGCCAATGTCACCTAAAAAACAAATATATTAATAAAAAACATGATCAAATACTATAATTAATAATAATGATTTAGCTGTATAGTCCAATAAAATAATGTTGATATTTAATTTAGATAAAATTGCAAAGGAACAAATAAAAGTGCTTTACTTAAAATAAATTGAATAATCCAGGTAGGAACACTACACTTTGTATACAAAACAAACCGATGTGTCAAGGCGATAACTTACGTCTGTGAAACTCTTTTCGTCCCGCAAATGCCTGAACGATGTAACCATATTCGTCTGAAAGTCGTTCCATTTTAGAAAAAATTGCTGATCGCCCATTTTCAGTGTCTTGTACAACTTTACAAGCGAAACCTGTAAAATAAGTGACATTATGCGATAGCTATGAAAATATGCTTTTACTATTTATTAGCTGAAATAGAATAAGAAGGTACAAGATGCCATATTGATATTCTACACACGAATTACCAAAAAAAATGTAAGTAAAGGCCACTCGATAGAAGAAATAGTGCAATTACTACGTCATTATGTGAAATGCATCATTGAAAACAAGTGTTAAACTATTGTTATTGTAATTTGGTATATACGACAAAGATCACTTACTACGTTTGAAGGTTATCGTCAGATTCGGTGAATGTTTCACCACTCCCACGGATAAATTAAGCAATTGAAACTCAAAATAAAGACGCCGTTTCGTACGTTTAATAAGACTTTTCTGTTTCTTTCATAAATTCTTCGGCTCATTCGGTCCAAATCATTCATTCGATGTTGCTATATTGCAAACCTTGGATTGATAGTTTAAAGTATGTTTTTAATGTTAAATATATGCCAAATAAAATTATGAAATTTCGAAGGAGTACAATAAAAAATAATAAACATGTAAAAAGTTAAAAATTAAATAATTAATGATTAAACAATGCCGATCCGATTAGACACTATATTTATAACGCCAATAATATTTAAAAGAAATTTTGTTCGCATGTTTAACAAATAATTAAAGCTTGTATGCATCGTTATAATTTTAGTATTTGAAAAATAATTGTAAGTAATAGTTATATGATTTTTGTAAAACAGGTTCTTATAGATCTATCGTCTAAAAGCAAAACTAATATTAGTTTGCTTTTCCACAACAGATGTCGCACAATTCGATGTCAACAATTTTTTGCACAATTAATTATTTTCTTTACGACAAATATTATCAATTGATATTCAAAATACAATTCCAAAAAAAAATAAAATTAGGGAATCTATGTATTAAAATGACTCAAAAATCATGATACCATTCGTTTTACTGTAAAAAACGAAAAAAAAAGCGCTAAAAATATACTTTTGGTTTTAAGTACATCTGTTGTAGTGTGGAAAACACAAAATTAAACACTTACACGTAAATGCAAGTGGGCATTTTTGTCTTATTAAAATGTAATGCTGTTTAGATTATTTCCTAGAAATTCTCATTCACCTAATAGACTGACTGATCCACTAGGGAATATTTAATGTACAGTTTTATTTATGAATATTTTGCGTAAATCAGATAACGTAGTGATGATATTTGTTGATTAAGTCGGAAAAAAATGGACTTGTTGAAAGGATACACGGCGAGCGTTACAAAGTCAACGAAGGTGTAGGTGTGACAATAATGTAGGTACTATGTGATAGAATCGTTCCGATTAAACAGTTTTAAAGAAAAGTCCCCGATAATTTATGTTTGTCCATTAAGATTAACTTGAAACCCAAAATGATAAAAAAAAAAACGGGCGAATCGCGAGTCACGTTTGCGCACAAAGGATCCTATACCATTTAAAACTCCGTCGCAAGTAAATCTACATTATCCCATTTAGCTCGAGATTTTTTGGCTCGAGTCCACGTTCACACTTTGCCGGTTTTTATTCATTGCTGTTTAACTTTAAGATTTGTTTTCTAATCGTTTGACTTTGTACCTATTACCTATTTAGAAATTTTTTAGATATAGACCAAAAAGAAAAATCTATTACGGTTCAAACTATGCAGCTATTTGAATGTAGGACAGACAGACGGATGGTCTGTATAAAGGGAGCTTTAGTAATACGTCTAGTATAATACTTAAATTTTTACAAGTCGTTTGTGAGATAAAGTATATGAATGCTTATTAAATTGATTACACGACGGGTGTTTAATTACTATAAGGATGAGAATGAGGTACAAATTCTTTGGAACCAAAAAAAAGTAAATAGACTACTGGCTGGTAAAACTGGAATATTCATTACATTTTGAAAATGAAATAATTTCCTTTTTTTTGACGGAAGTCTCTTATTTGCAATTTGTGCGTAGCGTGTCGTTGAAAATGGAAAAAATATTTTCATTGTATAAAAATTAGGACCCTCGCTCGGGTCGTCCAACAACGGTAGCGGCCGAAGAAATGATGAAAAATTTAAAACTGTTGTTTTAGCAAATCGTTACGTCACGGTAAGTTTTAAAGTTGAAGAAACAAAGAAAAAACAAACGAAGAAACTGGTAGTGGGTATAACATCTTACACGAACGTTTGGAGATGAAAAAAGTATCTATCCTCGTGCTGGGTTCTTAGAATGCTTGTCGACGCCCAAAAAGGAACTAGGCTAAAAATTTCGCGAGCTTCTTCTTTGTTACAACAAAATCCTCTATAATTTTTAGGTTCGGCTTACAACCATGAATGAAATGTGGCTTCGTAATTACGATCTAGGGACAGAATTACAGTCTATTAATTGAAAAAAAAACATTCATCTCCAACCCCTAAGAAATTTGCGGCAAGTCTTTCTGCCGCAAAGACCGTGGGCTCTCGTTCTTGGGGTAGTAAAATCGTGATAGAATATATAGATCATCGATATTGTTACGGGCTCTTTGTATGTAGAGCACAAAAAAATTAATAATGAAATTTGAAAGAAACGGCGAGACAAACTAGCAAAAATTGTTCTGTTCCATCAAGATAATGCCTCGGCTCACAGGCCCTCGTTGCTGTGGCTGCAATTTGTGATGCTGACTTCGAAATACTTGAGCATTCTCCATATTCACCCAACCTTGTCCTTAGTGATTTCTGCCTACTTAAAAGTTTGAAGGAGTATCTGGAACGACAGATTCGAAGATGATGAATCAGTAGCCGCTGCAGTACAGGAAGTTTTGGGTACCTACTCAGGATGAAAAGTTTTGTAAGAAAGAAATTTGAAGCTTAGAAGAAGATATGCCAAGTGTATTACGTTAAAAGGAGATATTTGTTGAAAAAATAAAACAACGTTTAATAAAAGTTTAAAAGCAATATATTAATTCTCAATTTTTCTCGCCCTTCGTAATAATGGTTTTATAAGTATTTTATCTCGATTAAAACAGTTTTAACCTATAAATTTTGTGCAATTAGTAAGAATTTAATTTTTGTGTGAAACAATTGTTTTTCGAATAAAAAAAAAGGAATTAAATCTTATCGTCTGCGTCAAGGAGGTAAAGATAAAAATTCTTTTATTTAATGCGGAATCGTTTCACTCATTTTATTAACACATTTTATTTTAATTGAAGACGTCATTAAATAGTTTAACGCTCTAAAAAGAAAAAAAAAAAGACGTGAATAAAGAAATCGAATCTAGGAACACCGCGCTGCAAGCCGGTAGTTAAACTTACCACTACGCCACCTGGGGTTATGGAAGATTACGATCACCATAGTCTATCTCTAATATCTCTATAGACCTACTCTGCCGGCGTGGGTCGCTAATAGGCGACAGTAGAGACGAAACTGGAATACGATAGTAATTTCATTATGGGTATAACGTATAAGAATTATGTAAACATTACCCTTATGTGAAAATCGTCTCATGTATATATTTTTTTTGAAATCACGTATATAACGGCTTTGAATAATTGACACTTTCTTGAGTGATATTTCAATTGAGGAGCGATTTGGCAAATACAAACAATTCCATCTTTTGGAAAAATCTACTTTCTTGTATATTTTTTTTTTGTACTTAAGTGTATAACTTGTGGTTTGAATAGCAATATTTTCACCCTAGTTATAAACCAAAATCACCTGTACAAAAAGAACGAATCTAACATTAGATTTTGTACAGAAAAATAATCCATTTGGTCAAACAGGTAGGTAGATGTAGGTGTACCTAAACTACGCAGGAATAATAACGAAATATTAAAAAAATATATATTATTATATCGAAAAGTAATAAAACAACATGTAATGATTTACTGAGCGTTTTAAACTCACTTTTAAACGCACTCAACTTTTAGTTCATTATAAATATATAATCAAAGTAAGAAATCCTTATAAAGAAAAAAACACATAAGTTGGTAGATAAAGACGTGTTCTGTGATCTGTTGCACAGGTAACAACATCAATGTCCTCAAGAATTCAACGAATTAAAAACTGATTTTAACATTGCAAACGAATTATTATTAAACGATTATGGGTATATAGTCTAAGACTCACTAAACTTCCTTAAAAATATTACAAAACGGAAGATTTTCACATGTCTCGGTTTAACAAAACACCGTCGAATACTAATCTCATCAACAAGTCTTTCCAATTACCCTTGAGACAATTTATATACAACTACAATGACGGCTATCATACTAATAAATTTGAATCACAATATCAATTTTTTTCGTATCGCAAGACCACCGAAGCCGTATTGTCAAATACTATAGACAAAGTTATCTATAGTATTTGATATTGTCGCCTTATATATCAGTCGAAGGCGCGCAGACTCGCGATTGGCCGGTCGGGGGTGGGCGTGGCCGGCTCCAGCGCAGCATCCAATAGCGGAGTTATCTGCAGATGGAGCGGAGATAAACGGAGCACAGATTTGTGCGCGGAGAGAGTGGGCATATAGCAGAGGGAGCTTTCGTCGATTACATTTATGTACCTACATTCGGTCCGTTGCGTCGTGTAGTCGCGCACGTCTGTGGGGGTCTTATTTGTAAGGAAGGAGAATTTTTTTTATTTGTTTTTAAAACAATTATCGAATGCATGCGTTCAAACAATATACTTAATATATAATGCGCTATACGAACGAATAATTATTTATTTATTTCCTAATCGGTTTTAGAATACCCGAGTTTCTAGATGCTACATTTGTTTTGTTATTTATATTCGATATTTAATTGCAATAAGAGTTTGAATAAAAAAATACCAATACAAAACAAAGCGATGTACATTTTTTTAGAAATAGCGCTTAGATATAAAGCGTATCTTTTATTAATTTATCATTACCTATCAGTGAGATTAATCATATAGGTTCCTAGAATGTATAAGTACCTAAATAATTATACAAAAATGAGCCAATTTCAAATCTTATATTAATTTATGCCAATAATTATATTCATGATGATTGCGCTCAAATACACAATTTCAGTTTTAACACACACATAGGTAATGTTATGTGTGTGTGAAAATTAATGAATGTCTGACATTAATTTTCTGGTTACTACTTTTTTTTTTCCGTCACTGATTTTCAACCTTCCAAGAGACGTGTTCAGGAATGTTTAAATATGCCGACATTTATAAAAAAAAATCTATAGTCGTAGATTACTACATGTCGTCTACCTCATATTTAGTTTTTCTGTAGCGAAGCACGCGCAAGCTCTCGGTGAAGTCGCAGAGTCCTGCGCCTTCACTACTAGTCTACAAAAGCTTACGCATCATAAAAACGACATCATTATTTTATCGTTCGCATACAATTCAGTGCAGCGCCTCTACCGGTCACTGCAAAGAATTAATCTCTTCACGCAAAGTAAGCACTAGTTATTGATTGTGGTTAGGACATAGTTGCTGGCCAATTTTTCGTGAAATAAACAGCAGATAACTGTTCTACAGCATTATAGGCAGGTATTCTTATTGTAATACCTGTGGCATTACTGAATGCTTCCTTATCGAAGGTCGATGAGCTTTTTCACGCGGATCTGCTTCTTCTTCTATCCATTTTGTCGCCGTCTTTATATAAACTGGCTTCTTTACATCTCGACCTAGCTTTCCCAGCTGCGCCTGAGTGCAATTGTGATTCGGGATGAGGGGGGGGGGGGTTTACGTTGAGGTTATGACTCCCTTGGGATGGGTGTTTGTTTGATTATTATAATCCACTTAGTGGTCCATAAGCTGCGAGGTATTTTAGGGTAGGTACTTTTTGGGACACATTAAAAACCTGTATAATAATTTTTTTACGATAGTATCTAAATGCAAACTTAGCTGAAGGATGGCGGGATTTTACTGATCGTTTCATTTTTAAATTAGTGAAATTTTGTTCACAAAAAATATTCTTGAAGCATTTTGAAACTTTAATGCCTTTAAATTTAATATTTAAGGAATAAAAAAAAAAGTCGTATTATTTAGTTATATCTAAAGCATAGCCAGGCGTTTGCCAAATTATTTTCCGAAATAATCAATAAACATATTCAAGGCACGTTAAAACTTTAACAGAGTAAATAAACCTTATTTGGTAAATAAGAAGAATATTTTCAACAAGACAGCTCATCTAGGTGGAACATTTTATCTGTCAGGTCATGATCGAAATTTAGTGCCAGTGATGTTTGAAAAATTGATTTGCCGAGGACTTGATAGATTTTAGACCCGATAAGATAATCTGATTTCATTTCATATTTTGATTCTTTGAATATTAAATTTAGAGGTATTAAAAATGAAAAATTGTTCAAGAATATTTACGTGAAATCAAAATCCCACTTTAAAAATTTAAGGGGCGGTGAAGCCTCTTTATATTTCAGCCAGGTTTACACTCAATGTTTAGATACGTATTGCAAAAGAAGTACTGCACAAGTATTCAAAGTGCCTCAAATACTTACCCAGAAGTGTTTAACAGCTCTCCGTTTATCATAGAATCTGTCCCGACTGCATCTCGAATTAGGTGCCTAAACCCGACTTGAAGGCTTATTCTATACCATTGCCTGCATGACCTAAAAATAATCCTTTGACTTTTTATGTCCAGCGACCTCCCTTTCAATAAATCAAGCCTTTTTTAATTGATATAGCATCCAATAAAGACAAAGAATTCGAAACACGAATTGTTTGTTGATATTCATATTTTGGTTGAAAAAAGGTTTCATTAATAATTTGAAATAGTAAAGAATTTTCAGATATTTACAGCATGTTGTTATTAATGACACTTGTCTCATTATGTGTGAACTTAAGTAACTAGGATGTTAACCTCAAATATTGCCTGTTGAATACGGAAAATAAACTAACCTAACGTTCTATCTGAAAATGTAACGTCTTCTTTTTGGATATCCAAGTCCCCGATATTACCTTATAGATTTAAATTCAACATGAGCGAGATACATTATTTTTGTTCCATAAATAATATTACACTTATTTTTGTAAACATTAAAAACAGACTCTCTTATGCACCTAATACAGTCAAACTTACAAATCCGTTTTATTATTATTAAATACTGTTTATTAATTTTATTTTGGATTATATTTTTATTTACTTGTTTATTGAAGCATTTTTATTAAAATGTTGAAATTGCGAACTATTTAATCTTCCGATCTCTTATACAGAAAATTTATGTATTATATTATATACTTACAAAATGTTTGTTAATCTGTTTTTCGAAAATTTTTTCAACGTTTTTCAATTTAAAAAATGAAGACAGTACGCCTTCAAAGTATCATAACGAGAAAATGTTGCTGTTAAGAACTTCAATACCGATCGCACAAAACTTAAGTCATAGCTATGTTTTAAACGTTTCATTTTTGTCAATGGTTTCTTAAAGGTGTACTATCAACTAGAAATGTTATATCACAATAGACGAAGTTTATCACATGTCCAAAGACCTATGTCGTAGGGTACCTACAACGGACGGTGTACTAGTCACCTAAGATTATGCAATTAATATCCAGCTGTTTTTTTAAGGATTCGTAGTCTATTGATATTCGTGTTTATATTAGTTCATGATAGTCGTGTTTATATTAGTAGCATTAAAAAGAGTGATCAGTTTGCAAAATAAACAATCTCGCATTGTCGGTTATCTGTACGAAATGAGGAACCAAAAATGTATTTAAGTAATTCTCACTTATCCCACTGAGATTCTCTATCTATAAAGTATTGATTAAATAAATTTAGTTCTTTATTTTTATATTGCCATTAAACACACGAGTCTTCAGCGATCATAGACAATGCGATCCGCGACGACGATGGCCGAGAGACCGTCTCAGCAGATGCACGGACAAAACGCACTTGACCAGTTACATGTACAAGGTGCGTTCACGAACGTAAATAAAGTTCAATAGCGCTATCGCTGACCACGCAACAAGTTCAGCAATTAAAATATCGTTGCGCAATGAATGTAGTAGTGGTTGTGGAGCGACAGGCGGAGCCGGGCGCGAAGAGCAGATGCGACGGGAACGGCTTTCACCCGCACTTAGTATTTTTATTTCGACATCGGGACAGAACGACATCTATTTATGCGATTGCGATAGGACAATGAATTGTGTATTTAAGTCGGTCGTATATTAAATAATCATGAATAATATAATTTAATAATTGTATATGTGACTATTTTAAAATTATTTTACATTCTAGTTTGAATTAAAACTCGTAGCTAGGGGTATTTTTAATATATATATCGATCTATTTCCTGTAGGAGTTAATGGTTTTGGTTTTTACAAAATATAGTTTTCTTGATTAGAAATAGACTTAGGTACACCGAATTTGGTTTTGTGAAATGAAACCCTTTACAAAAGTGCGGGGATGCGGTGACAAGTGGGAGAGACAAAATATGAATAGGTACAGACAAAAATATTGAGTGGCGATAAAGGAGATGTTCTATTCGGTCTGTACTTTGTACATGTCTTACAAAATCTAATAAAACTCTATCGGTATTTGGAAAAATAATAAGATTGCAATTTTTTAACGATATTTTAAATTAATTATACTTATACAGTATTATTTAATAATACGTTCATTCCGAAAGTTGTTAGCTATTAGTCACAAATTAAATGTACCGTATGATATCACTCAATAACAATATAATAATGGAAAAAACTTATCAGCCCAGATTAATTTATAACTTAAAAATATACAAGTATATAACACAGCTTTTGATATATATATATATATTTTCTGTTTTGCTGAATGCCTTAAGCTTTATAGTTGTGCTTTTCGAACATTCCTTGAAACTTCATTGTGCTTCAATCAACATAAAGTCTAAATACATCGGGCGAGCATTTCCGGCATTCAGAATGGGATGCAGTCTCATACAAAGAAAAAGAATACACTTTTAATTTCTTTTTCGATTGTATGACTCTATTCCTCTCTGTCTGCCGGACATGCTCGCTTCTGAACATTTATTACGTCATTGACGCCATGATTATTGCTTAAATTAGGTAGTGCCTATATTTGTTTGTTGAATAGCTTTGTACAAAAAAGGAAAATTGTTATAAAATACGCCAAAATGGTAGCCAAAATGAATTTTTGTTGATGGCGTTTTTAAATTAGTTATGCACCTATAAGTTGCAGGGCGAAGCTGCATACATTCATTAAATATTGTTCCGTTAATAGTACCTATAGTTTCGGAAAAAAAATCATACCACGCTTTAGATTGTTGCTGTGTCAGGTATAATAATTCCTGAACGCATGCAGAGATACGGAACTTGCAGTTTTTTTTGCACTTAAGTTGTATACTCCTCGGTCAATTTGTCCCTGGTGAGCCTCGAACCCGCTGCCTTCTGGTCCAAGGGGATGCTTTTGACCACTGAGCCGCCGACTCTGTTTCTGTACATACCATCTGTATAAAACTTGTCGCTTTTTTTTCGACGTTGACTTTTTAAGAAATTCGGTAGGTATAAACATCTTCACGTTTGATAAGCTTTTAAGGGAAACGAGAGACAAGAATGAGCTTTAATTCTTTTTTTTTTGTGGGGTAAATAACAAATACATTGTACTCAAAGAAAAATATATAACATCGTTCATATTATACAGAGTAAGCGTTAATTTTATTAAATATATACTGGATCAACGAGATTTGGTCGCAATCCTTCGAGCTTGATGTGGCAATATGATTACTTCCTGTGCGGGAGAAAAGTTGCTTATACGCATTTACTGCAATTAAATATTTAGTTACATAATACATATGCACCCCTAAAAGATGTAAAAGTTACTTGTTGTGTACCAGCTGGTCTACTACGGCGATAATAAAGCAATAGCCGTTTGGTTGTGGTAACGCGATGGCGCGAAAATCGCTTTCCTTCAAGTCGCTAATATGATTGTATACTTTGACAACGCTATTTGAAAACCCTTCTGTACGATTGTCATTTCAAAACTTTTTCAAACACTGGTGGAGGAATTAACATCTTATGTAATTAAGGCATAAGGTCGCTTTTCGTAATACGATGCATTCCTATTTGATTTTGTTAAAAAAATCCCTTTTAAATTGCATAAATCATGTATGATAAATCAAATTTTATTGGTGTTATTATTTTGTGTTTCTTGATCTGTATAATATTCTAATCTATACTCAAACTTTGAAAGCTTAAAGTTTTGTGAGAAGTTGCAAACTTAATACTAAATTTAAAGTTTTTAAAATACCTAAATATAAATTTATTTAATTCCTAATAATACTAGTATAATTAGTAACCTTTCGAATAAAAAAAAAATCTAATGCAAATATTGTTAGTTAGACCAAAGGTTACGAAATCTTGATTTTTAAAATTTTCTAATCTTAATTTTCTAATTAATAAAATATGCAATATAAAGTGAATAACATTTAAAAACAATATTAAGGAATTTGAAAGAGATGCATGACATAGATTACTATTTTTTGCTAGTTCGTGGGCTATGTTAATTACAGCAACTTTATAATAATAATATAATTAAAAATACTGTTTTAAGTATATGCGCATTTTGAAATATTTGATATACAGTAAATTAGCCAGAGTACCATTTTGACAAGTGTCCACACAAAATGTACTGTGCGAAATGCATCACGAAAACCACCGCGATAACTTTCGCGAAGCCATTTAAAGATCGCTAGAACTATCAGTGGGAATACGGATTTTTTGAAATGGTGCATAGTCAGCGTCAGTTTACATTACATTGATTTACTCCAGTAGACCAGCTGATTTCATATCAATAATGTTAATCAGTACTCCTTCTCTAATCGGGCATGTAGTGCCATCTGTTACCGAGAACGGTGTATTAAACCCGCCGATACCTCGGCCCTACATCCGATAGCATAGCACCAATGCAATTATTTGAAAACTCTACAATGTCGCGCTAACAACATTTAGAATTTGTTTAATCGCTTTCCTACAGGAAAGACGCCAATTCAGATGAGAACTTAGAGAAAGTCAATTTTCATCGAATTCGTCCGACCGTTTCCGAGATAACTAATTTACAAATTTATATATGTACTTACACAAGAATCGTTCATTTAAAACAATAAGATAAGGTAGTGATGCACACCCAGCCAGTCCGGTCAAAAGGTGTGAGCGGTCAAAGCGTGACGAAATTCAAAGATCCATTCACCATTAACCGATCGAGGAGCACGACGTCGTCGAAAGCTTTTTCTCGGTCGGGGCTCGTGCCGCACTTACACCATCCGGTACAATCGCGTATAAAAGTTTGGAAGTACGGGGTACATGCGAGTGCTGAATGGTCGATGATAATGATTGGAACTAGTTGCAAGCCAAAAAAAATACTATGAGGTAAGTATTTACCCATTATTGTAACCTAAATCATTAAGATGGTACATGAATATTCAGATTTGTTTCATATTGTTTCGACCAATCGGTAGATATGGCTTAGTTAGAGGTTATATTGTGAAGTGGTCAGTTGTGTAACTGTATTAGAATTCGTACCTATAATATTTCAGGAATTACATGAATATAAATTCTTTAAAATTGACGGTATAATTTTTCATGAGGTGTATTTTCAATGCTTCTAGTGTTGTTTTTCTTACTAAAAGAATATTCATTGTTTAAGGGAATTTCGTTGATTTATTTTTCAAGACAATTTACCTTTGTTGACGAGAAGTTATCGATACAAGGTAAGTATTCAGGTACAAATTCATATCAAAGATGATGTTGGGGAATAGACAGGAAAAAAATGTAATTATATGAAATGAAATCCCCGAAATCATATTTTTCAATGCAGTAGATTAGGATCGTAAGATAAAAACGCAACAAACTACCAGTGTAGAAACATACGTCAGCTACGTTAGTTATTTTGTAACATTGAGATATCACTCTTTTACACTACCACTTTTTTCCATAATATACTAAGATATACTTTTACCCTAATACACACTTTCTACACTACACTAAGATGTTACATTTGCACATTAACCTACTCTGTCCACACGACACTAAGATGAAGTATTCTTCATCTCAGTGTCGTGTGGACACTAAGATGAAGAATACGATGCGATCACTTTCACCGTCGCAAGTACTAAAAATTAGCTTCAACATTTTTCGATTTCTGTAAGTCAAATAAGTGGTTTGCGACGGAAATCTGTCTTTTTTTAAATTGGTGTCATCGTTTTTAAATATTCGTTCCGTATAAATCTTCTATTGAAATCGGCAGACTACTTGATTTGAAACATAAAGAAGAAGAAGTTGTTGCTAGAAGTAAAAAAAAGTTATTTCTAGATGGTAGCTAGGTTATAAAAGCTAAGATTGTTATCAAGTTGTTTTGTTTTCAATAAAGAAATAAAAAATTGTAACTGGTTAAATAGCTTTTTTTTTGTTAAATAACTTTTGCTAACTAAATAGGTATTGATAGATATTGTATTGTGTGAGGTGTTAATTCGCGGAAATCCATAGTAGACGCTTGCCTGCAACATGCATTAACACGCAGCATGCAACCCACCGCTGACCCTCGAATCTGCCTCTCCACTACGAATCTCTATCCAAAGGATTGAATATTGATTCCAGAGGATTGACAGATATTGAACACCTAAGCAAGTGTTATTTATTTTTATAATTATCTTATTCCGCTAACTGTTAAACTGTCAATTCTACGTACGTTTCATGCCAACCAGGCACAACCAGGTATTGATAGCTTCCGTTATATTTAATTAACATCTCAGCTGTTTTTTCACAATTTATATTACAATACAAATAAATCGGAAACACAATGTTGTAACTTTAAAAGTTTAACTAAATACAGTACTGCAACCGAATTACTTTTTATCGGTAACGACAAAAAGCATAGAGACCAAATTGACGGCAAAGTCAATTTAAAAAAATAACGGAAGCAGAAAAAAAAAACTACTGTCACAAATCGACATCCCGTGGCGCGTGCTACAAAACACAACAACTGAATTTAAACCAAACAAGTTCTTTTTTTTGGACACTCTTAGTTCGTGTCCAAACTCTGTACTATTTTGACATCGGGAAACCCGGTCTACCAATACGAGTACCATAAATAACATCACTGAGGTTTTCTCCTATTTGGTTTTGTTACATTAAATGACGAGTTGTTGAGCATTGTTTTGCATAAATACTCAAAGAAAATACTAATTAAATAGTTCTAGGTTTATCAACTTCGTGTATTTGTGTTCACAAAAGATTTATTAAAAAGAGAATTCGGAAAAGGAAAAAATAACTTCCAATAAAAATTTCGTGTCAACCTCAAACCATAGCCATTCAAGGAATTTTAAAAAATCTTTCCTTCACCATAGATTATAACACTACCGATGCATTAATTCGTCTATGATGCGATTAGTTCCGTGTACGAAATTAGTCTTTGGATGCATGTTACATTCATAATATGAGATTGGCCAAGAAAAATAATCATGAATCAATTGAGATTTTTCATCTTGAGATCTGGTTGGTTTTTTTTTATCTTCTTGGGATTGAGCATTATAGAGAACGAAACGGGAAAGTTTTAATATTTCAAGAATATTCAACCTTTTATTGATTTTTGCACTTCGTTATCAAATATTACCCGAAAAATAAAAGCTGTGTCAGATAGTCCCAGAGGGACAGTGAACAAGAAATCTACAGGAAAATATAAATACCTCGTCATAAAAAATAATTGTTGTAGTTTTGAACTCCACAGAAAAATTTAAATGTAATACATTCAATTGCATAAAAAATATTTTAAGCTGTACCTTGTTGATAGAAGCGAATGTCGTATTGGAAATTGAATAAACATTTATTCGTTACATATATTCAATCGTCTCTCGCTGCAAAACAAAACCGTAAACCAATAAAAACGATCAACAACCCCGTAA
This sequence comes from Eumeta japonica, assembly GCA_005406025.1. Classification (NCBI taxonomy): domain Eukaryota; kingdom Metazoa; phylum Arthropoda; class Insecta; order Lepidoptera; family Psychidae; genus Eumeta; species Eumeta japonica. The sequence goes on from BGZK01001138.1 coordinate 40,977, forward strand.
TTAATTAAACAAAATAGTATAAACGACGGCACAATATTATAATAAAAAAAACAATGAGATGATATAATTACGCAAGAGGCTCGGCTCTCGGTCAATGTCAGGTGCGATGAGTCACTACGCACACCAGCGCAGCGGGCGGACACACTCGTGCACGCGTGCGCCGGAGCATGCGCTCTAGATGAATTAAACTAGCAAAGTGCGAGTCGGCTTCGCGTATCGAGTGTTCCGTACCACGTTAAAAAAAATATGTATATAAAATACAATCATTTGCTTTTTTTTGGTGGATAATTAAAACACAGTATTTACTATAACAAAAACTGTTTCATTTAAAACAATTCAGGATCCATAGGGTAAACCCGACTCATACTTGGTCGGTTTTTATTAATTGTTATTATAGTTTAGAGTTTGCACTGTGATTACACTAAATAAATGACGAATGCATCACCGTTTTTATAACATAAACAAAAAAAAGTACATCTGTGCAATGCACATACGGTAGAAGTGAAATTTCGGTTAAGTAACCTATGTGAGAATGAGATAAATATAGACTAAATTTTATAGTTTATTTTTTTTATAACATTTTTACCAAGTTCAAAAGTTATTTTAAATTTTAATTATGTTATACATGTTATCTATGAGAAATGAGAAATAAGAATGAAATTTATTTATTAGATCATACCAAAGTAGAATTTTGTACTTAAAGAAAGATCAGAAAAATTAGAAAATATTCAAATGCAATATAGATGTACCTAGTATTCTCTACTCACTATACGATGCCTTCTCCCAAGACTTAGTAATGTGTAGGCCTACACGCACTAACACACGTAAAACTCTTCGATGAGAGTATTAGACAGTGTGCGATATAGATACACATCGACGTTTGCTCTCTCTCTACTTGCACTGTTAATGTACCTACCTGTACATTTCCGAGCTAAAGGAAATGTACAGGCGCACACAAAAATACAATGCTCAGTAGACGAGAGTGGGGAGACTATGAATGTATTCTCCCTCATTCCCTCTCTGGCTTTATCCCATATACTTTAAGATGCATTTTCGTTTCATCGAGTTTCAAATCACAACGATTTTACAGAAGTTTCATTTGAAAACTTGAAATAAAGCGTTTCTTGCAACTTCATTTTTAACATATTGTTTAATTAGTTGTTTAACTGTCCGCTATAGTGATTATCTATTACAATTAAAAACATAGAGTCCTTTACAGGTAGGACAGACGGTCCTTCGAGCGGCATAGGGTTAATACAATGATAGGTTCAAATTGCCACCGCTTGGGGATCCTTACTAATGAGGATAAAAATTAAAACAGATATGAAGTAATTCTGGATTCACAAATCGCTAAATGCATGTCATTAATTTTTAAGTAAATCAGAAGTTAATAGGCACTGACGTTCGGCATTAAATGAAACCATTACATACAAAGTTGTATATTTGCATGTAGGTAGGTATATGTATTTTGTTAAAAAATTCTCCTTTTCCAACTCGATCTGAACGTCGAATTGATATACCCAAGTAACGACGTGTACGCACACATACGAATGCAACGCAGAAAGCGAGATGCGCACGCGCCGCAGCTGACCGCTATGTAGTGCATCCAAAACACCTTGATAGTCCCGCAAACAGTGAAAGTAGGAGTAAATTACAAATTATTTAAAAATACCTGCAAATATGCCGCTTTCAATAATTTAATTAATGTACATAAGTTATAAAATATATTTTAAATCACTTTGCGTACACTGCAAGTACGTGTGTATCTATCTAATAAGTCCAACATGAATTATAAATTATTTTTTATTAAATCCCTTTCCTATTAGTTTCATACAAGTTACTTTTTAACATAAAAAATCTGATTGATATAGAAATAAAATGTTACAAAGATTGAATCAAAAGTCTAACATGGTATTTTCGAAGTCGATTTTGTATTACACATTTAGAAGAATATTTTGCAATTAGAGTGAAATAGTTATTATCATATAAGACTTGTACAACGTACAATTATTAAATCAATAGAAAATATAACGCATAGAAGGACCGATAGTAATTGTTTAATAATTATCTAGATATATATACGAACATATTGCAGCGCATGTTGCAAAAACTGTATTACAAACTCGTACAGAATAAGAAACTATATTAAATTAAATTATATAGTTACACCAAAAGATAAAAATGCTAATTGCTCAATTAAACGTAAGATTTGACAGATAACGTGTCGACAATCTGTCAAACCGTACGGTCAACGTCTACAAGTTGCGTTTTTTTTTGTTGTAACCGAACACATTGGAATATAGTAACGGTAAATATAGACTGTTATACGAACCTTATTATACGTTTAGGCACGTCACATATTGTTGATTAAGTAATACAAATTAATGTTGTTGGTTGTCTCCTGTTTTATTTATGATTTAAAATATGATCTAAGATTAGTCGTGATTTAAAATTGTCTAGCACTTATTAATTACATTATGAATCATCAAAGTATTTATATAACTATACATCTTTTAAAACTAGCGTTTCAGTTTAAAGTTTTATTAACTTATTTTAAAAGTGAATGCAACTTAATGATAATGTATTGCTGATGGTTAGTTTGGTTAAATGGAATATTTCGGGTTTGATCATTGTAGAATGACTATTTATTACACTAACAAAATAGAATCTATTCCAATATACTTGCCTATTCTGCCTATACCGATCAAACTTGGCCAAGTAAGCAAGAAACCTTGTATAGGTCCTAAATTTAATTACAATTATTTGATACTTATACGAGCATAAAACACATAATTTTTGGCTGTTTGTTTTTAGTAGCGTTTTTGTTGAATTTTCTTTCTGTACACCTTTATTAACCTGTACATTGTATGTATTACACTTCGTTTAAATGTTGTTATCTTTGTTTTATTCTTTCGATCAATCTTAGCTAGTAAGTTTTATTTCTTATGTCTATATTTTTAATGGAAGTTAAATCGCCAATGTACAGTATTTTTGGAATGTAATGACGAAAAAAAACCGTGCTCCATCTAAAGTTTTTCGACTATATTTTATTGGTGATCCATCAGCTCTCAATAACATAGGAGGTATAACACTATAGTGGTATGTTTACGGAGTTTGCGTATAAAATATATGGTATAAGTATTGTAGTAGCAGGAGGGTTTGGAAAGTTAGTTTGAGAATTGTTTAAAAACCAATTGGATTCTTTTTTCATTGTATTTTTTTATTATGTAAAAAATGTCAAAGATCAAGCTTCATCCAATTTTGGATTATAGTGATCTATGAGTTAGTTAGACGGATCACTGAATGCCTTGAATTGTGATTTTTAGACTTTCACATTTTGGAGTATTCAGATAAATGAAGTTTAACATAATTTTTATTGATGAACTTAATTCCTCTGGAAAAATTCTGTCATGTTACCCAAACGACCAAATGGGTTCGTATGGGATCGTGTAACTATTGCAGAGGATACTCCCTAGCAGGAACTTGGCGTTACGAAAGTCAGATGCAATGTGCATTGCTGCAACTCAACCGTTTTCAATAAATTCATGTCCCTTTCAATAATAAATACCACAGTGCACACATTAATCAACATTACATAATATTCATTTACATATTGAATAATGATATGGACGAACTTATTTATAGATAATGGCGTTTGAAAAACTTAACAAGAAAAAAAAAATTTTTAGAGATCGTATTTTTGTGGTATACACATTGTGACCATCCAGTATATACTATAATTAGTCTTACCTTATTAGGTTGAAATAGATTAAGTATTATATGGGAATTTGAAATATTTTAAACAATGTGTTTTATGATGAAGATCCATTCGGAATGACTATTCAAACCGAAGTTTTAAAAAAGTTTATTCTGACAAGCCTGAAAATTTATGTGACAGAGATAAGGCTCGAGACTGGTTCAGTTAGGTAGAGGCGCGTGCCTATCAGCAGATGTTCCCAGCATCTGTCTGCGCGTGCGCAGGGAATAAGAACGCAACCTGCGCGCTCTCCTGCAACGGGGTTATTTACCTTCTTTAATCGGAATCTGTGTGTCTACTTACCTTAAATAAATGCACCAGCTTTTATTTATTTATAGAAAAAGAATTACATACCATTTATAATTTTTATTCATTTCTATATTGTCATTTATTAATCCATCCTTTTTACTAATTGATATTCTTTTGTGAATTATTTGTTCATGTAATTCTAAATCAAAATAAAAACTGAATCATTAATAAAAAACGGGTAAGTTTTATAATTTATGCGGCGAAAGTGTGTGTTCTCCGATTATGACAAGTTTTACTTGAATTTGATTATGTCTTTAGATTGATATTCAATTTATTCAATAGTCAGTCAAAAGAGTCAATGAAAATCAGTATCTGTTTAATAGGCTTTAAGGCACATCAATATCTGATTAAAAGCCTTTTATTACATACTTTTTGTATTCCAGAATAAACAAATAGGTATGGTTGTTTTTCGTAAGCATTCACTAAACTGTGTAGTATATCGTTTACAACTACTCATATCGTAAAAAACCTAGGTTGTTGTCATAAATGTATGCACAATATGAGCCTAAACACTTCGTCATTGTTACCAAAGACGAAGTAACCTTAATATATTTACTAGCTTAGCGCCCTAGGCTTCGCCCGCGTAAACGTAGACGGATTACTTCATCTTCATTATAACGATCGATCTTCGTGCCAATCGCAATCGCGGTACTGCCCTTAGTTTGGATCTTGGTCATGCCCCCCTAATTCTAGATCCGACCCGACATTCAATTTAGCCCTCAGGTAGTCCCTTGCTCCATTATGATTCCGGTCACGGCTCTCTCCCGCTTTCAATTCTATTTCTAGGTCCCTAATTTAGATGAAACCGGGGAAAAACGCTCGTGTCGAAATAAAATACAATCTATGTTACTTGGGGATATCGTAAACCATGTACTGGTTCCGATGAACGCCACAAGTTTTCGGACGAAGTGGAGGACACGAACACTGGTAGATATGTAGAAATACGAGGGCAACCCAAAGCAATGTCGTATTAAAACTTCAAGTCAGTCGATCGACTATTTTTCGAGTTTTGCAACTACAATCGTATAGAATAATTATATAAGAGCTGAATAATTACATATTTGACTTTAGCTTCCGCCCGCGTACGCAGAACGAATCCCTTCATCTCATACATCGACCGATTACGATAATTATAATTAATCACGTTCCTGAGCGCTGTCCCGTTCACGTTTCCCGATGCCAGGCTTGTTTTCGATGCCAGTTATACCACTTCTGGTTCTGAACCCAGTATCAGTTTGAGTGGGTTCTAATGCTTATTCCGCTTTTGATCCCGGACCCGCTGTCGATTCTGATCCTAGATCCCATTCCGGTCACAACTTTAATTATAATTTTGGTCCCATAATGTATTAATATCTTGGCCCTCCCGTTCTCGATTTCGAATCCTGCCGCTCTCGGCTCTCGCTTCTGCTGCTCGTGCCGTTTTCTATTTGTAATTCCGTTATCGGTGTTAATTTGGCCGAGGCTGGGGCAAAATCTAGTATCAAAATCAAATTTGTATTAGTTGAGGACGGTGTTGCTTTCTGCGAGTGAAAGACTTTTTACTATCTGTAAAAACAGAAACGTGCAGATGAAGCTAAATGGAAATGTTAATACTGTATTTTATTCAAGGTGTTTGATTATTAATAAAGTAATTTTTAGCATCAGTTTAATAGCTTGGTACAATCATGAAAATATGTAGAGACAACGTCAGACGCGAATGCTAGTTTCCTTTTTTCAGAAATCTTCCCATTTGCGAGTAAAATATATCTCCAGTTACATAGTAATTGTATAAATGGTTTAAGCAAAGAAATACATATATATGTACATAAATACACTCATTTTTATTCTTTACACAACTCCAGTTCCCCACCGAATTGTGTAAGATGCATCTCACCACTTTCCAAAAACGTTCTATGAAACGTTTCAAACAAAATTCAAATTCGCTTTACTCCGAAAAATAGCAAATTACGCACACATACACTTGTATTTAATTACATAAAATCAAATGAATATGGCTACTAAGGGATTAAAAAAAATGATGATTGATTTTATGGTTATCATATGTGCGAAAATAACTCTATGCTATAACGTCAAAATTACGTCGACGAAGCCATGCGGCGAATTGGTCTGCTACTACTAGTACTAGTACTGATAGCGCGCAACACTGAGTGATGTTCGAACGTGATCTATGTGCGCACGAGTTCAGACTGAAAATACAAATTATCACTCGTTTTAACGGTGAAGGTAACTTCCTTACTACATTTTAATGCTGAGTAATGATCATCAGGATCTCCGAAGACACGTGTCATGTTCCCGATAAGCGTTCTATATACATGAAACGATTCAGTTCGTGTAGGTATGACGTCAAGATTACGTCAGGACGAGAAAGATTGTCGCCGCGTGCCCCGGTTGACGTAATTTTGACGTCACAACGATATGAAGTGAATCGTTTTAAATCTACAGGATCGGTGTACTGGGCCGGCGCGTGCGCGGCTACGGCCTAACGCATCTCTTGTAATGAGTGGTACCGTTTGGTTAGAATAGGTCAGTGCCGCTGTAGGCATGGGTCTCCACACAGACAGACGATATAACGTTTGTGCATGTTAAATATGTAGGTACCATGACCTTACTTGAATTGATTAAAATTCGTTTCCCACGAAAGTCGAAGGGGTTAAATGGGAAACGAAAGCGTTGCGGATACAAATCAGTATATTGGGGCAGCGATCGCAATGCGTGAAAGTCGAACGCATGATAAATAAATGTGTGGTCAGAAAATCGGCCGAGATGGGAGGCGGTTTCTTGCATCCAGATTTTTCTACCGCTGGCAGACATTATGTGAAATTTATAATTGTACTAAGTTAAACCAAAGGGCATAACTCTTTATAAATTTGAAAAATATAATTCATATTGCACCTACGTATATTATAGCAATAGCAGTGAAACTCACTCGCCTGTCCATATGGGCGGTCAATTCATTGTTACCGTGGACATACGAAAATTGTAAAATTGTGAATAACTAAAAAAAATTGTAAACACATTTTATGCAAAAAAAAAAAATTCTTGAATTTACTTATACATAAAACGTTATTGTTGTGAAATTCTCATAAATTATGGTTTGTAAAATATGTACGCCGTAGGAAAACTCACTCGAGAGCTTTCAGTGAATTTTCAATCAATTTTCAATGCAGTAGGTACGTGTAAAAAATATTTTTTAATGATTGAACGGATGTTTATCCAGAAATTCAAAAAAAAAGTCATCGCTTTCTATATCTATGGTAAATATGGAAAGTTGTCACGAATTTTTCTTGTAAAATAGTTACATACCATGAAAAAATGGCGGAGTTCTAAAACTACGATGTAGACACGGACGTATGGATGAACAGATGAACAGGATGTAACTGTAAAGGTTCATTATCTGCTTTTGGCTACAGAACCCTAAAAGTAGAAGACATAACCCGCTATTCAGTTATATCATCATGTTCTCATAAAAACATGCTACTTACATCGATTCATTTTACGTTTTTTTTTTCCAATAAAGTTGATTCCACTATAATATTTTACTAATTGCAATACTAATATTAAATTAATCGCGCATGAATCTCATTAATTAGTCTCCCTACAGCGTACAGTTTGTTCGAGATGCAAGGTGCGAAAGGAGTGTAAAGCCGACACGCGCCGAGTTCTACGCACGACACGTAAAACATAAAATAAGGACATATCTACGCGAGTAAACGCTCTCCCGGCGCACCTGCGCGTGCACCGGCGAGCCCTCTGTTAAGGGATTATTTTACTAGAATCTATGAGATCTTTGTAGGTATAGTTTCTATAAGTTCTCATAAGGGCGAGTTGCGCCAAAATTAAAAACGTAATTTGAAAACGTAGACTGTAAATTTGATGAATAATGCTCACGCACTATCCATCAAATGTTATGGTATATATTTGTGAATTATGGCTTTATTTTCGGTGCAAATCGTCTTCAGTTTTGAAGATCAAGACCCTAAATAAAAGTCAGTCTTAGATTCTGTTTCTATCGACATGGACTTAGTCTACGACTTTTTCATAACAGAATAAGTACGGTGAAGTTTCGGATTTGAAATTTCTAGAGAAGTAGCGAAACAAGGTTAAATAAAGAAATAAATGTTGAAAATTTAACAACAATAATCTGTAAAGAAGAATGCCTGCAAAAAAAAAAACCTAAGTAAGAATAAAATTTATCCTAAAGTCGATCGATTGTGTCAGTTTCTAACACACAATCGTGTTTTAGATTTTACATGTTTGACTGTTTGAATTTGCACGTACAATAAAAAAAAATACATATGACTTAAAATGAAAGTTAAACCAAATTTTTCCACAATTTTGGTTCATTATTTTATTCTCCATTTTAGGTTGTTCCGGAACAGCACACGCGTGCAATGGAATTAATGAAATGTCACCTATGGCCGTGTGAAAACGAATTTTAATTGTTATCTTTTAATTACACAAATAATAAAACCCGGTATGTCTATAGACGGAAGGTATGTATAGAAAAAATGGAGAGTGAACGAAAACAGAATGATAATAGAAGAGGAAACGACGCTTTTTAAATTTTTATATGTCTGTGGGACTAGTATTAGAATTAAGAGCGTGGTCGGGATCAAAATTAGAAACAGTACTGAGACGAGAATTGAAAGCGGGGACGAGGTTGGCATTAACACATAAATCGTTCAAAATGTAAGATGACGAGAGACATTCTATTTGAGCGCGGGCGAAGCCGCGGACGGAAAAATAAACTCATAAAGTAGCCCCAATATTATAAGGAAAATTTAATACGCGAAGTCATTGGCTTCTTGACAATTCTACCAATATTTAAGTAATTTTTATTCATTAATATATGAAGGGAATTCATTATTGATGCTTTTTATTAAATCTTTACTTCCATATTCATTGGGGGTAACGTTAGGTTGTTAATATTAATAGACTAAACAGGTAAACATAGACCATTCATAAATTTATCTTTACTTGTTTATGTTTTTACTACAATTTGTTTATGTTTTTACACTTGGGTCCCTCTTAATCTTTAGGGTTCATTCTGATTTTTGCCGCATTTTCACGAATCGTTTCTCAGTGCTTTTTATTGTGATTGTTTTATATAAAAGCATAGAGTAAAATTTTATGTTTTACTTCTAATAGTTTTCGTAAATAAATTTGTTTTAATAGCCTTTCTAAAGTCATGGAAGAACAAGACTTGTTCTGTCAATACTTAAATACATTTAGCAAATAAATAATATTTACCCTTAATTTACCCGTGCCTCATTTGTGTATAATAGTTTAGTCGATTTTTTTTTGCAAGTAAATGCACTAGATTTTACTCTAATGCAAAATCTAGTGCATTTACTAACGTAACATCAAAAATATTTAATACAGATAATTTAAGCAGGTACAAAAAGATGTGTTATCGTACATACCAAATCTTCTTGTATTTATTTTTTGTTTAGAGATCACAGGCCGTTCAAATTATACGTCTAAATAAATTATTTCCAATCTTGATGTTGATCGATGCAAACAAAATCTAACGAAAATAGCATCAAATATATCATCAAGAACAAACATAACAGTATAAGCCGCACAACAATCGTTTGCCATTTTCAGTTAGGTAAATGTTTGCTACATGTATATGTCGTCCTATTTTTCGTACTCTAATAGTTCCGGTCTGATAGCTTACGCATCTCTATCCTTATATGTCGCGTTATAGATCTAAATTAGAATCGACCCGTTGAATGAAGTATACAACGCAACACACGTCCACTCCTTTCCTTATTCGTAATGAGCGGTTAAGTGTACCTCTACAATCTATGGCGAATCGAAATACACTAGCGATTCTTTAGTCTGTGATTCATTACAATAAAGGGCGGCGGGATAAAAATATGGCCGCTTTTACGCATGTTATGACGTGCGGACAGACAGTGACTCAGGGGCGGACAATGCTCACTGATTCACTCATTGTGTGCGCCGCCTTACGGCGAGAGCAGCGCATGCGGACGACCTCTCTTCGGATGGGGCATCTTGTGGCTTATTCTATGATATTTATGTTTTGACACGGCTGGCCAGAAAAAGGCAGTAAGGTGGGGTACTATAGTTTACGGTATTATTTTTGGAGTGAAAGATTGAGTGCGGTAGGAAAAAATTTCGCAACGTTACTGTCACTTGTTGCGCAAATTTAAACGAATATATGTGGTTCATAAGTGTGCCCAAATTGGTAAATGTACAGTTTAGTATTGATTCTATGGAAAAGTACAATGGTGTACTGGAATTATGTCTAAATAAAATTATTTTTATAATTTTTTTAATAATTAATAAAAATTAAATTAATTAATTAAAATTTTAAAAATTAATAATTAATTAAAAGAAATTATTAATAAACTTATTTTTATTTGGAGCTAATAAAAAAAATCTCTTGTTGACATTTCTCCTACCTTGTTTATTTTAAGTATAAATTTAAATTATCTTTATTTCGTAGGTGATAATATAATATTTGAAACACGTCATAACATTTAAAGAAGTTACAGTACTTTAAAATTAAAACTTTTTTTTAGTTACCCGAGTTTTTCCTCAAGAAGAACGAGCAAGAAACTTAACAGTAGCTTTTTTTAAATAAAAATTATATAGATCTACAATTATATAGATCCACTACTGCGAGAAAAACAAACCTGTAGGAAGTTGAGCTGGAATATCAATTTTTCCTCTAAATATTCACAGACTGTGTACTATACCCTTTTTACAGTATTTCCTTAATATGTAAAATCTTTAAATTTGTGCTAGGGTAAATCTAGTATATCCTCAGTAATCTTATTGAACCTGCACACAGACAGCCCCTTAATTAAATACATGACCTTATACAGTCAATTAACATGCGAACACAGTTTATTTTATTTATAGTGTTGAAATGATGTCACTATTATTATTAATAAATTGTGTATTTTTTCTTATGTTTAATAAATTCTTGTACAGAGGTAAACCGCGGTCTTACAGTTAAAATTGTTATTTAAGTTTTTTTTTAAGAAATATTTTAAGTCCCAGCTCGTAAACCGCGCGAATGGCGAGCTTTTGCAACACAAGATTCTGTGAAAGCTTGCAGCATGTCTCCATGCAGCATATCAACAAGCTCTAACTCCCCGTCCCTTAATTAAAATAGTCCCAGATCAAGCTTTTACTTTCAAAAGTGACATTATCACACGTTCAATTTTTTTTTCTGCTCTGAAGTAAATGGTTAGCATTAAATTATTTATTAATTTTAGAAATAACTATGTTCATTCATATCGTCATTTTGAACTGCCTTACTCTTGGAATACATCCATAGAAAAATTACATTCGAGCACGTAGTATGTTGTTTCGGAAATTTTAAACAATTCCGAGTGTCACTGTTTTCATTTGTATCATACAAAGTACTCACTACATGCCGAAGTTGCTAGATTATTTCGTTTAAAAAAGGCACTATTTAAGTAAATCGTTCAATCGATTCGTTTATCGTATGCCGAGTGAATCCCAGAGCGGCAGTTGCTCGCCGGACTGCTATTAGCGTCATCAATCGATGCACGCATCACAGTCATACGCCGTCGGGTGTGACAACATTGCAGGGTTGAGAGGCTTCTGTGCTAATCTTTGATATCGATTGGTGGCATGGTATGTGGACACCTTTACTGTTTTACAATTACTGTACAGCGGTCTCGTGTTAATCGCTACCATAGAGCTGAGAAGATTTTTAATATCAATCACATTATTGTTGTAGTCTTTATTAAGTTTATTTTGCTACAAGTAGAGTGCTTATAAAATTAAAAATAATCAAAATACATTATTCCTAAATGTATCCTTCATTAGAAGTTTGCTCGCGACATGCAGTAACAAGCAGTATGCAATTCACCGCTGACCCTCGAATCTGTTCTTTCACTACTAATCGTCACCCAACAAATTGAATATTGACTCGAGAGGATTGACAGATGTCGAACACCTAAGCAAGTGTTAGTTTAATAATAAATATCCCCGAAATGACACCGTATACAACAGAATGTATCCTTCATATTTATTTTCATGGCTGACTCCATAAATAGAGTGGAACAGGTGAATTGAGCTAGTTGTAATTGAACTTTCATATTTTCCGCTGTTATTTATATCCATGCCGGTTACGCTCTTAAATGTAATACAGGTTCCATCCATATTTCCAACCTAGGACCAGTTTTCAACTTCGGCCCGCCCTAGCTCTTGATTTTGCTTCTCGTCCCGCTTTCATTTTCAATGCTGCTATCGGTCATAGTTTCAATTTGCACATATTCGGAGCTAATGCTTATATCTACATAAAGTATGAGATAAGTAACTCGGAGATAGTGCAGCTTTCTACGTGTGAAAGAATTTTTAAAGTAAGTATAATAGTTTGTTTCCGTACTACAATTGCACGGTCGAAGTCAGGCACAGAGGCTAGTGGGTATAATCGAAATGCGTGCGTAATCGAATGAACGTCATGTCAAAAATTCAAGTCAATTGATCAACTACATTTTGAGTTTTGCAACCACAAACATACAGTAGCTGAATTCTCATACATAAGACGTAACAAAATATATTTAAAGGAAGCCGATTGCAAAACATTGTTCTTCCATTCCAACCGACATCTTCGAACTTTCCCTACGGTGAATTCAACATACAAAAATCTCATTGCTTCTAGTGACCGAGCAGTGATAACATATCTTAGAAGACGTAAAACTTTAAAAATCTCCATTGCCAATACACTTGACTAACACGAGTCAGTCTTGGGTAAACCAGCAAAGCGTACAGATTGAAAATTTAGGAAACTCATTATCTCAAACGTTAAACGCGTGCATACGAGCAAACAGGAATTTCAATTCGATAGTTTCTCTCGAACCGAACGAAAAACAAACGGAATCAAACGAATGACAAACACGACGGACAATAATTGAATATCTTGTAAAACGACTCCGCTGACAAGCGGAATTGATTTCGATCGAGTTCCGTTTTATTTCTTTTTTTTTGTCCAAATCGCGGCGCCGATTGAAATCGCCTTTGTGCCGCACATCCGTTCCGATTGCGGCAGGCGCGAGTCGTTTGAATGTCCGCAAATGGTTCCGCAGCGGATATTAACTTTTGTCACTGTGCGCCCGCATTGTATTCCCGACCCGCTCGAAGCGAGTTTGAAATGTTCGCTTCGAGATCTGTGTATTTTCACTTAGGTGATTATTATTCGCCCTGCTTTTGTTTAGGAATGAAATTGTTTTTTTGTATACGGGCATGTAGAAGTGTATTTTTTTAATGGTTGTCGGGCGATTTCTCTTTAAGCTTATAAGATTTACTAGCTGTCCCGTCCGCTTCGCTCGGTAATTTTTATTTATAAATAAAATGGCAAAAGATTTACGGAATTCGAAAAATGAGTAGCCTAGAACCATCTACAAATCATTCCGCATCGAATGGTTTCAGTCCCATGTCTATACGTTTAGTAGTTTTTACGTGATTGGCGAACAAAGACAACCTATTTTCATTATATATGATGGCTGTCGGTTCGTAAAGAAACGAGTTATGATATTCGCGAATTATTACTCTTATACAATATGTTCGCATGTAGTAAGTCTGTTTTCCGTATACGTGCCGCGGAAATATATTAAAAAGTACAATATGACTTGTTATTAACAATGAGTCTTATGATAATTGACGGTGATATTACGTTAACGATGTTTTATTAAAGACTAGTTTATTATTAAAGACTAATATTCAAGCGCTCACTCAGATTTTGACTCAGAGCAGAGGGCGATGGGGCAAATCAGAAACTCGAGTCAGGTCACTCGCACTTGTTTTGCTTTACACAACATACTACACGAAGGTATTATATATCTACATAAAAAATTATGTGTGCGTACCCAGGTACCGGTCAAATGCAGGGGGGGGGGGTCAGCTGCACACCCCTACCCCTCTCTGGATACTGATATTAATAATTACGATCATTAGTGTTTTATGTGTAATCATGGGCGTCGCTGACCTTTGAGCCCGGCGGAGACAGAAGAATGAGAAAAAATAAAAAATTCTTATTCGGGAGGGTCAAAATTATATTGGCATAAAAGTCTTTATTGCCCAAATGTAAAAAAAATTAAACACAAAAAAAATGGTCTGGTGCGAGTATGTCCTGCACGCCGTGCCTTCCATAGAGACGGTTATTCTCTGGTTTACAAGTTGGTTATAAGCTATTCCGATTGAAAACCGATACAATTGTAAAAAAAGTTATCAAAGAGAATGTATACTCTTTAATTTTGTCGTGTGTTGTTAAGTGGTAGTTGATAGTTAACCAAATAGGTTAATAGCGACTGCCTTACGATTGTAGGTCGTTGGTTATAGCCCCAATCACATAGAATATATTATTTTATTTTGCAGCTCTTATGACGTGTTTAAATTATGGTCACTTACATGAGGTAGTTCCGGGTGATAATTTAGTATATAACATAAGCGCGTTCATCGCTTTAAAAAATTAGGTGATTGAAAAGGAAGTTTGTTTGCGATATAATCACAAATTAATGCATATCAGTAAGTACATATTTTGTTATTTAAAAAATAACTAAAATATAATTTTTTTGGGTTTCATTATTATGATTTGATTTTAACTGGAGAGTGTTTCTACTAAACGCTCACAATTTATCAATCGCCTGTACTGTGGCTTCGGGCAGGAAAATCTATAAAATTTAAAAATCCCTGAGCCTTCCGGGGAGGCAGCCGTCCCTACCTGCTCCGCTTTGGCCATGCCCTTATACACATTATCACAAACAATAAATATTAATAATTATTGTTCAGTATAGTGGTGGACATTCTCAATTGTGATGGTTTCCGAAATGGTGGTAAATTTATTTCAACTTTGATTAAGAGCGTGTATTGAATAATTTTTTTTCCCATTTGTTTCTATCACAGAGCGAAGGTCGTCGGCAATACAGAAAGCGATATAGAATTTTCTTTTTGGTGAAAATTCTCAATGTCAGGTCATTGTGAAATTGCCCTTTGTTTTTCCACCCTCCACTTCAACTCTCCTTTGCAATAGTTAAATGCTAACTGCCAACGTTAAAAACTGAACATGTCGAAATATCGGTAATCTGAGAGACGTCATCTGCGGCATTAATTTAATATCACAAACTTCGATATCTTTAAGATCAACTTTAAGACTAACTACCCACTATGAACTTAAAACAGCGTGTTTTGACGTGTTTGCTTTTTAACTTTAACGTTTAACAGTTGATTATTTCAAACGAGAGTTTGAAGCACATCGCTGTATAACTATGTATATGCAAGGGCAAGTTCAAAATCACATATAAAGCGCCACGGCTTTTTAATACATACTATACCAGTAAAGAGAACATATTTACACGTTTGTCTTATTTAAGTAAAAGTAGGACAACAAGCTTTTAAGAAACCTCACGGCTAGTTTTTTTGCTATACCTTCGATGGTTCGTTCTATTATGCAATGCACTTATTCATTTATTTATAAAAAGACAGATAAAAGAACAAAAATGCCATTCCATCGATTAATAAATCTACATGGAGTCGAAGAATAGGAACCGTTTTCCGCATAAGGCGTATATCTGCGCCGGCGCCGAACGGCGCGTGTCCGATTGCACGTCCGTGCCATCTGGACCGGAGTCGCTTAATCTCAGGCTTTAGTGTTAGAACGCGCCTGCGTGGCTGCTGCAGCCGCTTCAAGTGACCGCCTGTGGACTTTGATGCTCGCGATATGTAGTGTCGCTATCGACGAACGCGTAAGCAATAATCCGGCGGCACTTGAGAGAATGTCGTCTACTCTTATAAAATTAATTATCACTAAAGAAAAATAAATAAGTTTCGAAAAAGAAAGCTGGTAATAATCGTTATAGTTTGGAGCAAT
Organism: Eumeta japonica; assembly: GCA_005406025.1. NCBI lineage: Eukaryota > Metazoa > Arthropoda > Insecta > Lepidoptera > Psychidae > Eumeta > Eumeta japonica. The sequence goes on from BGZK01001138.1 coordinate 56,918, forward strand.
TTCTGACCGCACCTATACTAGCATTATCAGAGACGAGCCAACTTAAAACGCAAAATGATTGCAATGCATATTACTTTAAATGTGAAGTTAGCTTATCCGACTTTTTTTTTATTCTATCAAATTGATGTGTAAAATAGAAACTAAGTATCTTTAAATTTTTGATTATTAATTAATTGTTTTTATTTTCATGTAGACTTTAGCCGTAAATTACTATAAAATATGTATAAACCTTTCCAACGAGAACCCTATTCAAACAGAGAAAATCGTATAAAAAATTATTTATTTACTTTATATTTAAATTTTTAGATTTTTTATATTGACACGTTTTTTATGATAATTTAAGCACGATTGACACTTCAAATTTTTATTTAATTTTTCCCGGTAAAATAACAATATACAAAACACTGTTTACGAAAAAAAAGATATTTTATGGTAAGAAAGTTGAAAACATATTACTGTGAATACATTTTTATAAAACAAACAATCTATAAAAACACAAACAATATCTCCATCTTCCGCTATGAAATCACCTACTTAAGGATGGAAAATTGAATATTCAATATGCGATTAAAAAGGTACGGATTTTAGCATTTAAATTGTCAACAGAATTCCAAATTTCGTATTAACTAGCTGGAGACACTTCCGTTTTAGCAAAAGAATCGGTTCGCATCAAGAAGAAATTAGTAGACGGATGTGGGGTACGGGGCGGTCGTTAAGCCACCAAGTTTATGGGTCCCGTTCGGGAGTCAGGTAAGGGATATGTCTAAACAGGCAACTATTTTGAAACGAACTGCGGTCGCGTATTAAACGTCTGTTTCATTATGGACCGTTACGTTGTTAATGGCCCGTTAAGTCTCAATCGGCCGCCGACTAGCTGGTCGCTCATGTTAGAACATGAGCTGCAACTCGATTATAGCGATTGACAGGTGCACTGTGTGTGGTGAAATCGCCTCTCGATCTGTTCAAATTTATAAAAAAAAAATTGCAATTAATCACAATGTGTTACATTAGCACTAGATGTTTAACATCCGATTATGATCATTGATCTAAAAAATATAAATATACAGTTTTTCGATTAATGAGAAATACATTAGAAATAAAAAGTAAACGTGGTACTTTTAAGTTAATAGTAGATTTTTTTTGACATTTTTTTTTCTTTCAGCAATAACAGAACACTTACAAATATTAAATATCGCAGCTGAATATAAAAAAAAAATATACACTAAATTTATGTTTATACCATTGCTAATGTAAATTCTATAAATTAACGCTATAGTAAAAATTCAAGTCAACTAAATTATTTTTCCATTTACGTCTCGCCTCTGCATTATAGTTATTTAAATCGTCTATGGTTCCATGAGCGACACGTCATGCGGTTTTAGAGAATTCTTAACACCCGCGCGGTTTATGCACAAACGCCATAAACAAATAGGGGGTGCACTCTCTAAAAACACGCTGGCGACAAAATAGAAATTAAATTATTATCATTCCTACCCTCATGAGTGCACGTATCTGGCTTTAGTCATCTAGCCGCTGAGCCTTAATCTCCCACGATCTCCTAATTTCAGATGGGATTCCTCGGAGTAAGCCCTCCGTGTTGACCTATCCAGTTTGGGGGCTCCTGTAATTCTAGCTCCTAGTTCCTAGCTCTTAGAGCTCCTAGACCGTTACCATCAATGCGATGGCAATATTCGGAAACGTCTGCCAAAGTGCTCTTTAAGTTATTGGTCAACTTTTCTGTACTCAGAATATAATTTCTTACCTTGGGATTGCAATGAAAGGGTCCACTACCGCTCTGGAGTAAGCCAGCGTCGCTCATAGTTGCATGCTCATATGAGAAATTTCATATCGTTTTGTCGCTTCGTTGTAGGATATGAATATTAAAAAAAAAACTGGACAAGTGCGAATATGACTAGCACTCTGAGGTTTCGTAAAAAAAAATTCAACCGTGTATTGACATCACGGCCCACACTGAAATTATAAGTATAACTTTATAATTACATTTTTTTACATATTGCACTTTGAAAATTGAAAAATTTCATAAAATTGGAAACTTACTGTTTTCATCGCGAATTTCTAAAATCAAGTTTTCACCAGATCTTGATGTTTAATCTTGACGTTCCTAGTACTCTATTCCGTCTATTTTCCTAGTGATGTCTGTAAATGTGTGTGCGTGCGTGTGCGCGCGCATATGCGCGCGCGTTTCGCGAGGTGGATTTTAGGAAACCTCAAAAATAAAGCTTTCACAAAAAGGATTTTTTTTAATAATGTCTAAACTACTTTACTGATCAATACCAAAATCTAATCAGCTCTTTTCCCTAACCAGGAGAATCGACTGTCGTAAACTGCATAAAAATCGGTTGATTCGTTAAAGAGATATCGGCTGAGAAAGGATTTTTCAAAGAGTTTTTGACGTGACAACGTCTTAAATTAGGTTGCGGCTGGGAGTCACTTATGAAAAGGTGTAACGCTCGGTAACGTAACGATGAGTCACCGAACGAGAGAGGCCCGCCAGATGCCTTGCGTCTCTCCCACTCAACTATGATCGGTCTGCCGCGCTAGCCTAGAGTAGTGCATAGCTTGCAAATGTATTGCAAGTTATTGTATGTATATTTGTATATAAATACGTATGTATGTGTAAAGGTAAAAATAAAATTTTGTTGATATGAAATTCAGTGCGAGATTCTTTGTATAAATTAATGTTTTAAATATAATTCTTTGTATAAATAAATGTTTTAAATTATTACTATTATTTCATCCTTCTTCCTACTATACGAATGAATATTCACATTAAAATGATTTACCATTCAAAGTCGTTGTCACGTAAAACTTTCGCCCGTATACCGACTTTTTATATAATATTTTGTAAACTGCTTCACCGATAAATTCCAAAATGTATCCAGTTGTTCCTTTTAAAAAAAAAACATTTTTTATTATAGTACATTGCTAAATGTATCGAAATCGGCTATTTGTTTAAGATATTTTGTTGGGGAAAAAGAGTTTTTTAAAATATTTTTTAAACCACTCTATCGCTAAATTCTAAAATCTAACCAGTTGTTTTCTTTAAAAACAAAATCGGTCGTCGTAAATTGCATTAAATCCGGGTGGTTCGTTCGAGGCTTATGGTTAACGACTGGTCAACAACGTAGTCACCTTTTACTTCTTAGAGAATGCCATAAAGCAGATCAAAATCGAATTCGAAAGTTATCAGTCGAAATATTTAAAAAAAGTGGTAAATTTAAAAAATTAAAAACCTCTCGCTATGGACATTTTCATGAATCGGAAAGATACTGCTTTCAGTTCGTTTTGTCAAAACAGACTTTTCAGTAGATTTTGAAGTTTTAGGATGCTAGGAATTTATTTTGACCATTTTTCGTTTGCTGAGTGATATGTGTATGCCTGTATGTATATGTATATCTGGGCGCGCACGCGCGTGCGTGTGTCTTGCAAAAATATTCCATAAGTGTTTTTGTAGAATATTTGTTGAACTACGCTATCGATAAATTTGGTTTATTATTAAAATAAAAAAAAATGATAGTTTTTTTTTTGCTAAATACAACATCAATCACTGCAAACTACATCAAAATCGGTCGGTTTGTTCGAGAAACGTCGTAACGGAAAATTCGGAAATAGAGTTTTTTCACAAAAACATATGAAATTCTTGATGGATTGATGTTTGGTACTCGGTCATTTTTTTCTGCTTATAAAACTGCGTCGTATATCATAAAGCAGATCAAAATCAAATAGTGCGTTCGAAAAATATAGAAATTTAAAGGTTAATAAAAAAAGCGTTTTGTACAATGTATACATCATTGACCTCAAAAAGCTCAAAATGCATTTAATTGGAATTATATTTTTGAAACGGAGAACTTTAAAAGCACTAAAATCGATCTCTTGAGCGTCTTGATTTCAATAATTCATTACTAATTAATTTTTGAACTCTTTGAACACCAAAGCAGTAACAAGTTTCAGTGATGGTTTGGTAAATAAAGACAATCTTTACCTACAAGTGAAGAAGCTCAAACACACATCGACAAATATCGCATCGGAATGTTTTAGGGACGGCTTGCAGGGTCAATGGTTTTACAGATTTTTTTTTAATATGACGTAAGAAAAAACTACCGATTTTTGTCTTTACTCGTGCCGTAAGACTTTTCTTCCAGGCAAATTTCATGATTCTAGGTCAACGGTAAATACCCTATAAGTTTTGATTCGCTCGCGAATATCAAAATAAGCGGCATAAACGGTCGTGTCTTTTGATTGTGTCGCCTTTGAAGTCCGATTTTATCACGGCTCCAAAAAAACATTTGATTTAATACCTAAGCATTCAATATTAATATCAACTTGATACCTCCACGCGTGCACGAGAAAAAAAAGGTCTCGACAGAGAGAACGATAGATAGACAGACAGACGGTCGGACGAACGGACGGACAACGAAGTCAAGCTTTAAGGGTTCTTTTTTTCCTTTTGACATACGGAACTCTCGAAATAGGCGAATCGAGGTCATCGCTCTGTTACCCGATCCCGTTCTATCTAATGCAAAACGCGCTTCGAAGCGAGTACCTGAGTACGTGTCACTGGCGCAGTTCGATCTCCCTAACCGTAAGTCATTGGCACGAGCGGGTTCCGTGGAAGTGGCGCCCCCTGTGGGGCTTCCGGAAGCATCTCCGATTACCTTCCGTCCGGAGGTAACGAGTTTTTTTTTGTGCACACCGTACCTGTCGGCGCGGGCTCGGACAGCGATACCTGTTCGCAGGGTTTGTATGTTAACTTCTCGATTTCCTCTGTTGATATTAAAAACTGAGTGAGGTCGGACACTATGGTAAAGGATGGTTCTGTTGGTGTACAACTCGTCTCTGCTAATAAAATTGCTATTTTTGTCTATTACTGTTTCCTTTTTCAGAGCTGGCATTATCTTAACCGTAATTTTTTTTATTATTGTATTCCGAAAATATGAAATGTTATTTGTTAATATTTAATTATATGCCATCAGTTACGGAGGTGCTACGTAAGCGTATAATGCTCCGTGTTTTGATCTACATAAAAAAAAATCACTGGGCATGTATTATATCTGATACAGATCTATATACCGTTAATACACGATAAAACTCCTATTTTGGTGGTATAAAACTTGAAATCAATATGTATTGAGAGAAGCAGTTAGTTTATCAGATAAATTAGGCTTTTCTATTTTTGAAAGAGAAATACGAGAAAATTCTTAATAGAAATTCTATATTTTGTATTAATTATCTAAAAATATCATATACAGTTAATGTCAACCTCAGTAATTCTTTCTCTTTATTTCTCAACAGTAAAATTTGTCTATGACAAAAGTCAAATATGATTTGCAATACATTTATTGTCTATCCATGTTATTTTCTTATCAATCTGTGTCCAGATGTTCTGTCGTTCCTTGAGTCCCCTTATTGTACTCTTACCAACCGTTTAGATAAGAGACAGGACTATTCTTTGTGACATCTACGACGCAAGCGGAGTTTTGTGTCATGACACTTCATGGAAAAATATTGATTTGTCTATTATATCAGGAGAGAAAATGAAGAAAAAAAAATAAATGGGTCCCTTTCATACCGAGTCTCGGAGCCACCGAGGCCGAGAGATTTGACAATATAATCGCATATCTATTTTCTCAATGCGTTGTTTATATGGGGTTAATTTTAAAGAAGACCGTATACTACGAGCTGTAGCCGCCGAGTCTACGACTAATAAGAAAATATATTGAAAAAAAAGAAAATGTACGTTGACTACTACAGCATAAATAAAAAAATTGACTGATTCAAATTATGTCCGTTTTGACTCTACATTGACGAACTACCCAGCGGAAGGCTCTTTATGTTGCTGTCGTACAGTAAGACGAGACGAGCCATCTACGAGACCTGGGCGTCGACCACGAAAGGCGCCAGGTCAGTGGCCGGCCCCGCCAGATGCGCTCGCATCTGTCCCGTCCACCCTCGGCTCGCAGGCCGGCGCGCCGACCCGGCACTGCTCACCCCAAGTTAAAGGGTATGCCGTAACGGCGGCGTGCGCCCGATAGCGCTCTATTGACGTGCGCGCCGTCGCCTTAACGATCCTCGCGACGTCAGTCGAGAACTGATAATTTGTTATGTTCGGAACTAGCTTCCGCCCGCGACTCCGCCCGCGAGGGCTTACAACGAATTAAAAATATAAAATATCATACCGAAACCATGAATAGAATTTGTTGTATTGATTGATTGGTTCAGCACTGACCATAGTTAATAGTTGTTGGTTAGCCATTAATTAGCGACTCTATAATTGATTGCAATTTAGTCTGATTGCAGTTTTTTAATGAGCTTCAACTAAATAGATTTCAATCTGCTCCTATGAGCAAGCCTAATAAGAAAAATAGTGCATGTGTTTTCTTAACCCATCGTTCAGAAGCTACGAACTTAAAGTTGAGTGTATATAATTCATTATGGGCTGTATTTTATATAGTTCTGTCAGACAGATCCATGGACCGTCGCTAGTCATGAAATACATACATAAGTAACCAAACATCCTTATCGCTTATCTAGTTATCTATCAGTTCGATTGGTTTCGTAGTCCTCGAGAAAGATCGTGTATTGTACGAACACTTTTTATATTCATTTACACTGTACCTATACATATAGCTATTTATTCCGTCGACGACACCGTAGTCCGTAAGCCGAAACAGTACGTTGTCACAGACTAGAAGTGAACGGAGTGTTATCAGAATTCATATTTCTAGTCTGTAGCTGAACTTTGCGCGTCCAACGAATCATAGATCTCAGTGGCACATGCTATTTAGAATTTATGCAAACGCGGGTATGCGCTGAAGCATTCGATTATTGAAGTCATACACCCTCCAGTTTAGCTGAGTATGGCGTGACAGGAGAAGCTTAAACTCTGTCTAAGTATAGAGCGCGAGGGTCGCGCGTCACGGCCGAGCGGTGACCCCGCATCTTACGCCATCTGCGGCTTTCTTGCGACGGTTATGGGCAATTATCTAACGAACTTTCTAGAACACGCACGCGCGCGAGGACTACTCGCGTTCGCTCTTGTGACAGGATAACCACTGTAAGGTAACAAGTTAGGTACATTCGTTTCTAAAGGCCTTCGCAGTGTCAGAAAAGTCTGCAAACACAGTTTGTCCTGGATTTTGAGGATAACCATGATTTGTTTCGATTGTACGTCGACGTATACATGTATTTATGTAAATTACAAACATCAATTTTCTGCTTACGCGCACTTAACAAATTGTTGTTTAAATTCTTCGTCTATGGTTTCTTTTTTTTTTTAATACGGTAACGTCTATGTCTTAAAAGCTTTTCCTGGCGAACACACTTATTGCTGTTCCACCGCCTCGTTTGTATCCTTCGGTTTTGACCATCGGTCGTTTGGTGTTACCGTTGGCCGTTCAGTCACGTATAGGTAGGTGATCGTAAGTCGCCGCTCTAGAATTTTTTCATACCCAGCGGTTATTAGTTCTGAAAACATGACCTGTCTATTACTACTTCGAGTTTTTGATTCAGTGATCTTCATCGATTTGAGAGGTCCTTATTGTTTCGGACATTGACTCAGACGGAAACGCTGGTTTTCGTTGAGCGACTTTGAGTTAGTTCATGAGATCAAAAGTAAGGAATATCGTATTTTACTGGTATCCGAGATATTTATCTTTGAGATTTGTGTATATCATTTAGTGCTTTCCTGTATGATGCCCATCCGAGCTTGTGCAAAAAACACAAAGTAAAAATTATAAAAAAAATTGGTTGCCTGTAAAGTCGGTATACGGGCGAAAGTTTTACGTGACAACGACTTTGAATGGTAAAATCATTTTAATGTGAATATTCATTTGTATAGTAGGAAGAAGGATGAAATAATAGTAACAATTTAAAACATTTATTTATACAAAGAATTATATTTAAAACATTAATTTATACAAAGAATCTCGCACTGAATTTCATATTAACAAAATTTTATTTTTACCTTTACACATACATACGTATTTATATACAAATATACATACAATAACTTGCAATACATTTGCAAGCTATGCACTAATTCTCTAGTGCTGCGCGCGCGGCAGACCGATCATAGTTGAGTGGGAGAGAGACGCAAGGCATTCGGCGGGCCTCTCTCTCGTTCGGTGACTCATCGTAACGTTACCGAGCGTTACACTTTTTCATAAGTGACTCCCAGCCGCAACCTAATTTAAGACGTTGTCACGTCAAAAAAGAACACTAAAAATACAGATTATTCATTGATTACCCATTACAATAATAAGTTACTTATTGTAGACTCTTTACTTGGCATCGCAATATCGGACCTGTAGGATATTGTTATATAGAAAATTGAAATATCATATACCTATCCGGAACTAAGTTGAACTTTTAAGCTCACCGCACGGCGGAGGACAAAGCTCGGGCCAACGTGTGGGAGAAAGCAGTCGCGGACACCTGTGGCTACTGCGATGCGCGCGTCTTGATACCCCAAGCAATATTGAATATTATTTAAAAATGATTTTACGGAACAGCAGCATAATATATAATGATAAATTATTTATGTACAGGTATGGAAAAAATACCTGAATATTGTCTGCCAATATATGCGCGAGACAATTAAAAGTTTAGAAGGAACTACATATATGAATTGATATAGTTTTTGTTGTTTCTTGATTCCACAAGAACTTTCATGTAGGACTTTTTGTAGAATCGAATCTGTTATATCATTACTTACAAAACAAAATCTATTCGTATTTAAAATGAAAAATTACTCATTTTAAAATTAAAGGTAAGACGGAAAAAAATTAACTATCTACGTGCGTACATGTTTTTTTTTTTATTTTTCTCAGTTATTACGTGTAAACCACTGAGTATTTTTTTATATTATAGTTTATGTGCAAAAGTTTAACGTATTTCTTACAATTTCCTGTAGTACGTAATATTACCTGCATAATATATAAAACAATGTTTCTGACAAATTAATTATTTATGTATTTATACATAAAATATTGTAACGTTCATAGATTTATTGCTGTGTACTATTGCGTTTCTCTAGGACTTTCTATTCATCAAAGCCATATTTTAAATATTATAATATTAATGACGATCTCACTTATTTATGGTACATTCGGTACATTACATTTGGTAAATTTTTAGCTTCTTTTAAGTAACTTTATTATTTCTTTAAAAAGCTACTAGTCTCGAGAATATTTATCGGGGCGTCGCACTGCACACGGTGGCTTCTTTAATCTTGATATAAAAATAATAAAAAAAAACTATAACGGATCGACACATGTGGCCGGCGGTTGAGAACTCGCCGCTTGTCAACCATTCTCGGGGCTTTGACGTTAAAACTTTTATGATGCGCGACGCTAATGACACGACGACGGGAAAGAAAATGTTGCTGATTTCTGTAATTCTTTTCTTACGAATAAAAAGGAGATCTTTTTTTTTATTTTAAATCACATTTGACATTTTTAATATAAGTTACGATTCTGAATAAAACTTTTAAGGAGTTTTAGCAATAGGGCAATATATTTTTTTTAATCCTCACATAGCACGATACTTGACTTTCGTTTGGGATTCTGCTTTATACTCGTAATAATACAATTTACGTTTTATTATGCAGAATATTTTTTTAGTATTTTTTTATTGAGTCATGTTTTTGTTATCACTTGCATGCTCTCAATCTTTTATTTAAGATTGAGGCCTTGAACCTTATTGAAGTTTACCGATTCAAAGTAGATAATTGAAATTTTATTACAATATACAACAAATTTTTTGAATGTTCAAAATATTAAATTCATCTCTCTATGTTTATGGTACATTATATTCTTGTTCCAAAATAAGCTTTGTCTTATTCATTTTTGGTACCTATATGCTCACCAGTATTTTGATAAGCCTAATACCAGCGTTTACATTTTTATATTCCGTAACTAATATTTATAAAGAATTTGAAGCATTCTCTTTCTCGGCTTGGAAATATCAATGTTTCAGCAGTGATGTAAAGACATTAATATAGTTTTCAGGTTCTTTAGGCGATATATTCTGTTAAATTAGTCGTGCACAAGAAATATGTCATATTACAGTTTCACGAACAAGGACGTTAGTCTATTTCTTTCCCAAGCACAAGATGAATATAAAACTTTATGGGTTAAGTTAGTATGAAAGTATCTTATTGACGCAGCAAATGTCTTTTCAGTGACGGATCCAGGGGGCTGTGGGTTATGGGGCCTCTAAGTTGGGTCTTTATCTGAATGTTTCAGTTGTGATAAAGCCCGTCTTGACTGAACCTCGTAGGTGTGACCCCCCTGGAAATTTTTTTGTGTCTGTTTCATTGTAATCGTTACATTATTGTTTACATTTGCATTATTAATAATTATTCTATTGAAATATTGATTTACTTTGATGTCCGTCTCATTTTCTTCTTATGTTAACGTACTGAATAATATTCATTATATGTTTATTCACCTCAATAAATATAAGATGGTCTTAATTCTCTTGGAGTAACACAATATCGACGAAAATAATTACTGAATTGATAAATTAAGTGAAATAACTTTTATTCACATAAGGTATTCACACATTCTTATTGAAAGTGGTAATATGTTTCTGTTTTTAGTTTACTACCAGTTCGGAAAAGCAAGAAAAATGACCGGCCAGGTACTTCCTCAGGCCTATTTTTATACATGTCAGACCTAAATTTATTACATCTGTGCCCAAGAATAATTGTTATTTAAATATTCATTAACACAATAACGGTAGCCTATTTTTGTTTCTCGTTTCGTTTAAGATAAATTCGTAATAACTAGCAAAAAGCGATTAAGAAAGATATTGTTTTTAGTGTATCGGAAATGATTACAAAAGGACGTCATGCTAACCAAATGTTGTAAAACCCTGGCGCGGGTGTGCTCGCACCTGCGCCTGCGCACGTGCCAACTGTCCCGTGATCCCCGCGACCCCGCTGCCGCACCGCGCGCTCCTCTGGCGCTCCTTCCTCACATCCGGGGCGCTGCCCCTTAAAAGAGGAAACTTTGTTAAGATCGAGGGTTAAGCTGCTTTAATCGATAGTCGATATTACTACGTGTATGCAATTTACAATAAAAAATACATCCCTATAACAGTATTACAAATGCAAAAGTAACTATGTATCTTGGTCTGTTACGTTTTGACGGTTAAGCTGTTATGTTGAGTTTGGTTAAATGCGATATGTAGGTAGCTTGAACCCTAGGGAAGGACTTAGACAACATTTATTTGTCTATTTGTTCGTTGTTCTGTATGTAAAATAATTAAACTGACATTTATGGACGTTGGTGTGATAATAGAACACACCGTCGGAAAAAATATAAATGGGTATCTGTCTACCTTCGTTTGTTATTTGTGTATCTTTCTATTAGGCAACCGTAAAACGGATTTTAAATAAATCCGATATAAAATATAGGTTAGTGTTCGTTTACCTGTGTGTTTCTCGATGTATCGTTTTACAATTAGACAATTTCAAAGTCATTATTTTTATTTCATCGACTACCTTTATTACTCTCACTAGTTGAAGAGGAAGAAAAATGAGGGAGGGGAGTAGGAGAGAGAAGGAGATACAGAGTGAGAAGATGAAGCATAAGGAGAGTGAGCGTGAATGACAGGGATGAGCGAGCGGGAAAAAGAGAAATAAAATCAGGAATAGGACCAAGACCGGTATCGGTATCGGCTTAGGAACAAGTTTAATATTGAGGTTTTCATAAAGATCAGAATTTCCATCGAAATTCTCTATCCACGCGGGAAGAGTCGCAGGCAAAAGTTAGTATTAATGTAACAGACTATTTAAAAGACAAGTCTATGTTGTCACCGAACCAAAATGATCATGACAAGAAGGCAGTCATTGCTGAAGGATCAACCAACCGATTCAGACTATACATTTTCGTGGTTTTCTTGGTGCTCATATTTTCGTAATCATCACCTAAAAATACGATCAAGATTAATACTGTTTTTAATTCATGTAGATGATTTAGTAGATTTTATAATGTATAAAACTTTGTTTTTTACGAAAAATTCACAGAACATATTAGAAAATGTTGAGAATTGAATTTCATTTTACACAGTTTCAAATATATCTGTATAAATAAATATACACAGACATATTTGATCACATGCAACTGAAACTGAGTTTGAATCGCGTTTAGAGGTGAATCATCGTCACCAATATATTGTATCAAAATAGACGCGAGTACATATCCTTATATATTCACGCCTATTTATCATAGGTGCAAACGAGGACCACTGACCTCCACATGGCACGATCCTTGCACACATCTTTTGCCTCACTGATAATCGTTACATGCAAGTTTATCCATTTCGGGTGCAAAAAGTTTACCCCTTTTTTAAAACGTAACCAATTAGGTCGGCATAAATTTTTCCAGTACGACCCATGCCGTCCTTGATATCAAACTATTATTCTTTATTGTTGGTCTACTTTCGTTCACCCTTTCTAAACCAACGCTAACTTCCTTTCTGCATTCTAGTCCCTGCATCTTATTTAAATCCACACTGTCTCTATTTCTATATCCATCTTTCAAAGACACTCCACGCTTTCTATGCAGCAATTGTATATCCACTGTATTAGTTCTACATTCATTTTTCTTCTACTACACCCAACCTTCGCTATCATATATAAGGATAGAGACCAGTACTCTTTTATGGACAGCCAAACGCGCTTGTGTGTAGAAGTGCACATAGTAGCGAGATACTTTTATCACTCATAACAGAAAGAAAAACTCCATTAATTTTGTTTTCAATATTTATTCTCCTTATAAAATCTCTATAAAGTTTACTGTCATATGTAAACAAACAATCTAAGTGTACTAAGTCTTTTATTTCTTCAACTCTCTCACCTCTTATGTATATCACATTCAACCTTGTTTTTACTTCCTTCAAACATCATGACGTTAGTCTCGCCAGGATTTACTTTCATACTTTTTTCTTAACAGAATTCGTTTTAGTTACCATCGCTTGCAACTCGCACGCCTATTTTGGAAGGATTATTCGATCGTCGAGGCATTTGACAGACAGCTCATCCATTCTTAATCCATTCTCATACAATTTCGAATCATAGAAACAGCCACCTCTACGAATGTCACGTGGGTCTCGTTATCGTGTGCAGTCAATGTATGTATTTTGGCGCAGACATTGGAGTCCTCGAGGAGGTCACAGTGCCCTTTTCAAACCGCTTCACACAAGACGAAAGCATAGGGCGTTCAATAGATTCAGATCTATGATAGTACATAAAATCTTTTAGCCCTTACCTGAAAACTGTTCTTTTGCTGCTGCTCAGATAAATTTACCGATAGAATAAAGCCAACGCTCCGCCGCTTGACATGCATTGACTGCCGCTTATTGGCAGTCGTCAATGCAGACCACTAAATATGGTCTTACTGACTTAAATGTCAGTCCGTTTCACGTCATGTCATGACACGGCACTAACATTTAAGTGATATATTAAAAGGTTTTTCCGAGTGGCAAGTTATATTATATAAAAATAATGTTGAAATATGTTTATAATTGTCCAATTAACACAAAAAATTCATTAATAGATTATTAATTAATGACAAGTGAGAACAAACATAACAAACAATACAGGACATTAAAAATCAAAGTTAGAATAGAGTCACCCATAAATCTCTTTTTGGCCTAAATTAACTTGCGCGCGATACAATATTAAATATTTCGTTTTAATTTCACTTCCTTGTATTTAATTTAAGACCGTGAATAAGCAATAATAATTGTTATAATTTACGGCATGTGCGTTGAGTTTATTACTAGAGTATATTTATACTTTGGACAAAATGTAAATTAGTTGGCTAACAATTTTGTTATAAGATAGACTTCATTAACAATACATATATCACGTTCGCTGCATTTCAAAAACAATTCTTTTATAGGTGAATTATTTTATTTTATGTGTCACTATGATTTTTTATTGTATGCAAATGCAATATCAAATTGTGGTTAAATGCTCGGGTACAAAGTATTAAGGTGGTATCAGTTGATAAAATCAGGGTCGGAGTCAGTTTGAAAGGCCCGGGTGGTATTGTTAATTTAAGGGCTTCCAAAAAGCCTTCGATAAGGGTAAATGAGATATACAATATTTATGGTTAAAAATGTACATCAAATGTTACAAAACAGACCAAAATCGGCTGTTTCGTTCAAAAGATATGGTCTTTAAAATTTTTGAGGAAGGAGTAGGGTGTTATATAATGTACAAAAGTGAGTGTGTATTGTGTTCGTCTTCTTTGCGTGTCTAAACGATTCGTCCAATTATTATAAGACTGGCGATATGTTGTGCTCGCGAGCGAGAAGGTTTCTGAAAAAAAAAACTAGCAACTGTCCCCAATTTCGTCTGCGTGTTCGTAGTACTGAACCAAACTACCGAACCGTATCGAAAAATTTCTACATGAATAAGAAGCTCTGCGAGTAAAATAGACTATTAAACGTTTGGCTTTGGCGTCACATGCATGTTTATGTTATTACAGATTTTGAGAGTTACATTATTCCAGATTAATACAGATTAAATTTTATTTTGATACTATAATTTACCCCGTCCAAAACGAAACCGTGACCGGTAGCAGAATCAAAATTGCGAACGGCACGAGGAGCAGAATCGAGAGACCAGACCAAAAGAAATCAAAATCGAGAACGAAACCCAGGTCGGAATCGAGTGTGGGTTAAAATTGGAATCGAGACCGTGATGGCAATAGGGATAAGGAGCGACAATGAGACCAGGATTTAGAGCGGTACTACAGGGGTTCGAGAGTCTACTCAGATCTGGCCAGCTTTGGAATAAAAGCGGGTTGGAAAGAAAAGAGTGAGACAAATTGGCGTCGAGAGCAGAATCGGGATCAGAATCGAGAACGGGATAAAGATCGGAATCATTATTGAAGTTGCAATTGGTCTATTATCACCCCTTTGCTGAAGCACATCTTCCCACAAACCTTTAATTTCTGATCGAGGCGTTCGTACCTGGCCCAGTGAGGGTCGGGGACCGCCAACGACCGTCATCAGCGACATGCTCTTCGAGCCATGGAGTGAGTGATTAATTTTGACTTAAGATAAAACTCATCGGTCAAGTTTTGATCACGTGAACAGAACAAGATATCTGATGTAAGGGGGAATGGGCTGATGTAGGGGGTGAGTACAGTGATTTAGGGAGAGTGGTATTATGGAGCACTTTATTCTGTGAGACCGTGGCATTTCACGGGTCCAGCTGGTGCATCTTCGTGACTTGAGTACGGCTCCACTAGAACCTAACTTTAGTTTTTTTTTCACAATATCCTTATTATTCATCTCGATTCGTGCTATGCCAATCTTACGTAATGTGTGTTTCTATAGTACTCGATTTTTTTTAGTACAGATTTTCGAGTGTTACGATTTAGACCGAAACGATAATCGGGATTCCTATTCCGACTTATGGCCGGGCAAAGCCTCCGATGAGACGAGCCCTCTCGATATGGCGGTTTCAAAAGTAAAGGAAGCGTTAAACGCGTAAACAGCAATGTACCGAGACGCGAGGCGTTATCGGCGCGGCGTTTCCGGCGCGCGCGTCGGCCGACGACCACGATAAGGCGGCGGCGGTTTTGCGCTCCGTGGTGTGAACGCTTCGAAAAAAAAAGAGAACATGCGGGCCGTTCGCGTTCTCTCGGCAGGCGAATAATACTGGCCAAGTGCGAGTCGATTCGCGCGCTTACAGTTCCGTACTGCTGCGTTATACATGTGGATCGTTCGTCTATTCACCATATACGTATCTATCATAGTAAAAGTTGGTTGTGGCAGGAAAAATATGAAAGTAGAATCGATGCAGTCGAGATGCGATACCTGCGTAGTGTGTGTGGAGTGGCTTTGAAAAATGATATAGGAATAGTGAAGTCAGAAAGCCGTGCGGTTTGAAAGAAAATTTAATGGCTAGAGTATAGAAAAGTATGATGCAGTGTATTGGTCGTCTCGAAAGGATGAATGAAAGTTGACTGACCAAACGAATTTACGGAGTACACGTGTGCGATGAAAGGGTCGGCAAGGGTCGTCCTAGGAAACCGTATGTCGGCCGATTGGTGGCATATTATAGAAGGGCCACATTCTATGTAAGCACCCAAAATCGACGAGCTTGATGAAAACGATCGATGGATCTCAGCGAAGCAAGACAGGTATGCAAAGATCGCACCATGTGGGTAATGTCTTTGGTATCTGTAGTACCTCTTTGGGAAACAGACGTGAAGTTATGATTATCATAACAAATAAAAATATTTAACATGTTTGTATATGGAAAAAAAAAAGTTTTCTTTTATTTACTTTGTGATGCCAATCACGATTCGACTGACATTTTGTTGCTTTTAATGGAGAGTTTCAAGTATCTACATAAATATTATTTTTTTACATATAAAAAAATCGATCATAGATTAATTTTTTTTCACCTAAATCCAATCTAATTCATACCGCAATATAAATTTTTAATGAAATAAATATATTTATATAACTTTAATATTCTTTTAAATAATATACAGGTACGTATAAGTCGTGTTTTGATATAGAGAATTAGTCGGTCGATAACGATTAAAAACTTTATACGAAATGCAATTAATACAAAAAAAGCTAGGCTGTTTAACTCGTCTACATGATTTTGTGTAAGCATTTGTAGAAAAATTATCATTTTTCACATCTGACCTACCACAAATTCCACGTTAACACACTCCGTCCGCGCCGTCGGCGTACATCGACATTGTTAATTCGTCTACGAAGCCAACTATCCCCTTTTCCTGGATAATTTCAACAACAAAGAAAGGGAATTTACGCAATATGCATTATTAACGTCCATACAAAGGCTATTATACGTTTTTGGCGCTGTCGCGAGCGCAGCACGGTGCACTCTTTGGCCGTCTTTGTTCCCATAGCTGTACGCATGCGCTCGGTGCCCGTACCCGCCAAAAAGTCCGCCCGCCTTCCGTTTCCTTCGACCTACTTGATTCTGCAACCCTTTTCCCATGGCTGACCATAACAAAAGGACTATCTATTCCTTTGCGAATTCGAAGCTATGGGAACGAGCGCGCCTTGTATGCTCTATTTTTTTTCGCATTGTCCCGAAGGAACGTCGGGCGGGCGGGCGAAAGCCATTCTTTATACGGGTTTTGATAGAAATAATAGAAGACCGTTAGCTGTTGCCGGACAGTACAAAAAATATCGATCCATGAATGGATATGCACGATGAATCGTCGTTTGATTGAACCGCTAACTGCTACTTGTCTATGGTCGAAGAATTCGTTGTTAGTCCGGTAACGCGGGCAATGTATATATATAATATTACACTGGCGGCAAATTGCGAATCAATAATAAACGAAATTACCATAGTCAAAATAGAAGTTTGTACCGCTGAGGTGTGAGGGGAGTGTATATACGTTAAAATTCAATTCGATTGTGTACTAACCGACTGTGTAACGGTCGTTTTAAGTTGCGCAAAGAAAAAAAAACACAGAAGAAAATTGTTAACTAAGCAGTCTAGTTGTTTTATCTACACCTATTTGGCAAAAAAAAAAACAATTTACAAAATATTTGACAGCATTTATCTCGACTAGAAAACTTTATTTCTGAAAAAAAAAATACGGATTCTGATTGTTTTTAAACAAGGATCAGTTTCAGTTTTAAAATGTAAGCTGGAAAAAAATGACGCACTTTTTTTATGAAAAACTGAAAGTTTGATTATTGTGGTTTAATAAGTCTTACTACACTGTAAATGTATTATAAGATTTTCTTACATACATTCTTTATGTAGGTTGTAATACGATGAGAACTTTCTGTGGATCTACGATTAATTATAAATAAATTATGGAGGTGGATGATAAATAACTCTTGATTTTTTTTTGCATAAAAAGACGCAAGATTTGCAAGGTGCATGTACATGTTGTGTGTGTTCTACTCGAAACTGATGAGCGTAGTGTCGTGCATGTGTTTAGACTAGACCAAGCGAAAAATATGTAACTTTATTATCAAGTTGCACGAAAATTCTACAGTTGTAATAGAGTTTTAACGGTTTTTGTAATTGCAGTGTCTTGAACACAGTTTTGATATGCCAAATACAAATTAAGGAAAATTTTGTGTTTATCGTAGACAATTGAACAAAGTTGAATTAGAGTAGAACAAAGCTGTTACGTAACTATTAATAGTTAATCGATGATTAATCATAGAATTGATTCCCGAAGTAAGATCAAAATTTAAAAATATTGATTTTTCACTTTAAGATCTTATTTCACTTCGGCGAAGTCAAATTGAATTAATAGAAACTAGTTCGTAAAGTACCTACAATGGACAGTAAAATCGTACAAATTGCATTCAAAGAATGAAACGAACGATTTATATAAGTCGTAGGGTTATCGCGATTTTCCGTATTACAACGGCAATACGTATCGTTTTAACCGTTCATTACGGATCGGGGGTCCGACTGACCCGTCCGGTGCGCCGGCGCAGGTACGCGCCTGACCCGCCCCGCTGCCGGGTCACGACAACCCTTTACGCCAATTTAAACACCCCGAAAGCGGCGAGACATGAACGATGGGGTCACCGGATGACCCCGACTGCCCTTTCCTTTGTAGACAACCCTTTTCTTACTAGCCATTATTTGTTATTGCGAATCTATTTCATTGTGCTCTATCTATTCAATAGATGGGCCGCGTATCGGTGAAATTTTTGCAGCTTTCTTCGTCCGTGGGAATGTTCCAGTTTCGGCTCTCGTGTGCGAAATTCGTAACGTTTTTTTTTTCGTTCTATTTTCTATCGCCTAACAAAAAGGATCGGTCTCTTTTTAACGACGGCCGCCTTTGTGCCGGCCGCGGTGACCGTTGGCCAACGGATTCGCCGAAGGTATATATGCGGGCGACGGCCACCTCTGGTGTCCAATGCAGCCGGCGCGGCCGACCGGCCGTTGCCGTTCCAGCAACGAACGTTCGGTGTCGTTGCTGGAACGCGACCATTGATGGGTTGATTGGTTTAAGACGTGACGACGTACCGAACAATCGATGGGTCACGACCGAAAGGAGTCTTGATAATATCGACTCTCGCGTAATTTATACGGATCTTAATAAAGTCATGGTCTCGCCATATTGATACTATCAGCAATTATAATTGGCGAATTTTATTGAATATTTTAAATAGCGTTCAAAAGCCCATGGATTTTTAAGTACATGACATTTTTGTTTGATAAGTCTTTTTTTATTTGATTGAAGGACTTCCAACTTAAAAAGAATTTAACGTATTCCTTTTTTACTGGAACATTTGAACATTTTGATGAAAATTCGCAAATTTTTGATTCTCAAACTATCGTTACATTTAGCAGATCGTAATCAATGCTTAGAATTCATTTATAATTTTTTTTCTTAATACTATTTCGATAATGATTTTACTTCGGTAATTTCAAAGCATCTGGATTATTTGTAACAGACAATCGTAATACAGTGTTTTATAATTTTCGGATAATATTCTAATAAGATTTATTGATTCCAAAATTCAACTTATCTTAATTTCTAATACAAAGAACATTTCAGCTAGACTGAGTTCTAGTGAATTGTTTAAGCGAGTTAGCGTGCCGGCCGCCAGCAGTCAGTGCTTTGACTAGTATTTGAACAGAGTTGCATCTGCATCTGATATCGCACTGGATCTGGATCTGAATCGAACCTGGTTACGAAGGGATATCTAGATTTAACCTAAAGATAAACTTTAAGACTTGAAATAGTTCCATGTTGGACTGTTTAGGTGAGTAGGTCCATTCTGGTGGCATACATAAAAGTAGAAGAATTTTGACAGCTTCTATTCCAAGAAGATTACTTTTTCTCATTGGAATTTAGTGACAAAAGAAAGACTAGTACTCACAACCCAACAACCATCAGATTCGGTGACTTGTATCCATTTGTATTTCCATGTCGCCAATCGCATAAAAGCGTGATTTCCTTTAACAACGATTTAAACAAGATCGATTTCTAGGTACAGGTATATACACGAATTGTTAGTCCGATATTCGTTTTATAATTTCCATATCAACGGTTGCCGTAAATGCAGCAACATAATTATAGTGTAAAGACGTGTCATAAACGATACAATATACTGATTAGTTCATGCAGAACGAGCAACAAGATTCTCATATATTTCCCAATGAAGATTAACTTCGAAAGTGTGAACTGGTCTCTCCGAGCGGCTTGAATAAAAGTATCAAAGTTTCTGCTGTGTAAAAAAATATGTATTAAACAAATTAGGACTATATAGACATTATATTATTGACAAAAGCACGGTTATATAATGAAAGTCAAGATTTTAACTGCTTAGATCATCATAAGTATTATGTGACTGTCAATTAAAAATAAAAGTAATTTACACTAACGTCAGTAGAAGGTTTAACTTTGTATAAAGGTAATGAGTTTGCACAGATCTCAATAAGATGGTTACTAAAATATCTGCTCACACTGCTGCTCGTCTGTCGTTTTGAACAAAATGCACAGATTTCTAAATAGACTTAAATAAATATTTCTAACCGACTTCGAATTTGTCTCGGTTACATATACTGCGTTGTGATAGTCGAATAATTTATTGTATTAAAAAATAATGCATATAATTTAAACAATCGAATTAATAGAATTAATATACAGTTTTGTTGAGACAACCAAAATATTGATTCTCTCAAATTCGACAATGCAAATTCGTTATCCTATTGAAACTTTTAGTTGGAATGACTTTTTTTCAGTGCAGATTGATTTATCCATATTTACATTGTTAGTTTAGATTAGTTATTTAGTATACTCTGTAACAGCCAAAAATATGTTTTATTACACTCGTCATGTCTTGCTTGAGAAGTGACCATCGTCATTAAACGTAATATCGAACCCGGTCTCATTAAGTCCGTTTGTTTCTATTAGTTGTGTAGCCTGTACAGCCTCCCAGACAAAAACGCCCATCGTATATAACTAGCATTGAATTATAATTAACCAATGCTAAATTATAATTATATATAAACAAATTATAGTTATAATATAAGTATTGATATATATTGATAGTTTATAATGTTCCGTACCCGGATTGGGCGATGTTACTTCAGTCGCGTATGTGGGTTTGTTTTTCAGAGCTTCGGAGTCCCTTGGATGTTGGAAGTTCAAGAACGTGATCGACGAAGACGTTCAGCGACAGTCGGACAATTTATATTCAAACGCGCACTCCAAATTACAAGCGATCGTCATACCTCATTGATCATATGTTTCACTTAAACTTTATACATAACTCATTTCAGTATCAAACTAGATGAGTGGATGTGGGTTATCAAATAGCGAATCACATTTGATTCGATACCGGATCGTTATAAGTTAAGTACATATATTATACTTATAACGACCCCACTCCAATTCAGTCACCGATTTCTTTATTCCGGTCTTGATGCCTATCCCTGTCCGGTGTCGATTTCACTCAGCGCAAGTACCAGTTCGATCGGTCTGCAAATTTATATACATTATTGTATTTGTACAATCCGTACGGTAGAGGATTCTAATTAGAAACGACATTCACCCATCTGTTTGATGGATGAAACGTATTTTATATGAATTTTAGAATATTGATAAATACATCGCGAGTGGGTTTGCTAAGAAATTCCTGGACAACTTCCAGGATTAATTAAAAATTCTAAGATGACTTTTTTAAACATTACACACATTAAGTTTAACGAAGAAATTTTATACCAATCGAAAGTATGAAGTCTGTAAAATATGTAAACGTCGGGTTGTCTATTTCTTCCTAGCGTTAACTATATAAACAGACAAGTCGATACTAGTAATTTACACATATCCGCTTAATAAAAAAGCAAAAAGTACCGCTTTGTGATTGTGTGACACAATTTTTTTCTTTAAACTAATGAAAGCAATAAAGAGCATTATTCAATTTTTAATTAATCGTAGTCCGGCCAGGAATTTTTTAATCAACCCAACCGCGATATATCTTTTAATATACCAAATTTGATATTAAATACTTTATATTCATCGAACAGATGGGTGAAGAACGCTGTTCGTTCGGATCTTAGACTAATACATCACATCGCTGTGCATGTGTCCACGGCCTCGCGCCGTTCAGCTATCATGTATTGTTGACAATTATCTCTGAGACGCAGGTTACGTCACAATTTCCTTTTATCCATCTCCAATTTCCACAGTTTTCACAAACGCGAATCCGTGAACGTTCATGACATCTAATTTATATTAGAATTCCAAAGAGAAGCATTGATGAGTACGAAGGTTTTTCGCTGACTCGAATCGAATATAACCTGAACATTCAACGACAAGGATAGAAAGACGAAGAGAAATCGCAATCGCGGGCGACGCGGGCGCACTCTAGCGGAACGGCAGTTAAGTAAGTGCGCGCGGTGGACGTTATCGGCGGCCGTCACCTGCCCGCAGATGTGCAGATCCTCGCCGGTTACTTACTTACACGCTACTGAGTTACTGCGAATACGAGAGAAAAAAATGAAAGTCAACCGCGAATCGATATCGCGGATCAAGGGTTCCGTACGAATAGCAGCATATTTGTGTTATATATTATATTTATAAAAAAAAAGTGTTATTTTCTTTCATTTCATTATGAATTTCCAGCGAATGCTGGATTGTCGTTTGACGCTTGTATGTAATTCTTACAGTTTTTACGATAGAATAAAAACAAAAATAAGCCGGGCAAGTGCGAATAGGTTTCGCACTCTAAGGGCTCTTTACAAAATTGATCATGTATGTAGATATTTCATCCAATATATGTAGATCTTTAAACATTCTCGATGACTTTAGTTTGTTTTCGGTACCATACTGACAAGACATTTAATCCAGGAATTCCGAAACATCCTTTCTTTTTAAAAAGATTTTCCTTTTTTTTTAAAAATCCAACTTTTTCAAAATCTTAAGATAAAAATGTTATCTCATGTTTTGGTCTGAATCACGACCCGTACTACAGTAGTAAGTGTTAGTTTATAATCACAAAAATTATTTCTTCTTACGATATAAATAGAAAATAACGATTTAAAGATTTTCCCATTTACTTGTGCTGTGACACTTTTCTTGTCAAATTTGATGATTTCAGGTCAATTATGAGTTCTATGCGGGTTTTGATTTATTTGCGACTTTCAAAATATAAGGCATAAATGTCTGTATTTTTTAATATATTTACTTAGAATCTTGGTTCTTGTTATATATCCAAGGGATCCTAGGTCTAAGTGTTTGGTATTAATTTTAACTTTATACCTCCAGGCATCCCAAAGCAGAAAGAAAGGCTCTTGACAGACAGACAGATAGACAGACAACGAATTGATATAAAAACACGTTTCTAAGATGACGACACCCTATAATTTCTTTTTCTTCTCAATATTTTCATTATTTATTAGAATATCTATAATAAGACATTTTCTCCAAACATTTTAATTTTCTATCTATTGCGATTCAGACAATACTACCTTTAATGGTACGTATAACAGACAGACAGATGCGTGAACAGACCAACACATAGCACAGGTTCAGTAACGTGGCGTACGTTAGCATCCCTTGATTGCGGAATCCTAAATAAACGCCTGTTAGTTATATGTTTTTGCGTAAAGTATTTTTAGCGGCGTACCTAAGTTATTTCGTTTATTTATATATCCATATCTATAATTAAACTTACTTTAATGAAGCGTACATAGAATAACGTTAAAGTCGCGTTTGTGTCGGTTGCGATGAAATACTCGTTTTTATCTAAAGTAACAGATTCCTGCCCACTTCGCTACACGTAAATTTAGAATACATTATTTTCGATCACCGTCTCGCTCTCTATTGCAATGGCGGTCCCGACGCCAATTGTTGGTCGTCCCTTGGACATTGCTGCTGCTTTCCATCGATGCTTCTATTGTATAAAGAGTACCCTATCTCGTATTACAGAAGATAAATTTACCTGTATGCAAAATTTGATTACAATCCGTTTAGACGGTTTGTTTCCTATAGTGGAAGACTAAATATATTATCTTGAATTTTTCTTTTATAGCGAAACCTTAAAATAGGTTTACAAATTCGACCTTTCTCTTATTGTTACAGTTAAATCTGATCAATGAAAAATTAAAGGAATATCAATTTTCAGTCTCTTCAACGACGAAGAAAAATTCGATGAACACTGGAAATCAAAGGAGATTCACATACTTAGAGTCGTAAAAGCCTCTCTATAAGGGGATTGTGACTTATATACTTATTGCTATTATACTTATGTCTGTTATACTTGTGCAACGCACGTAACCGCATTATGTGAATTGTGTAAGTATCTGAGAAAAGCTCGATATCTAGGAAAATACGATTTAGACAGTTGATAATTTTTTTCTTTATTATTTCCCACATACAATCACTATTCCCATATCGTTTTACATGAATCGGAAGATAAAATGAAATAGACCAATATGGAGTAATAAAGTCGAGTAAAGCCGGACTAGACGTATACGTTGTGCCAATGACTCACGCGCACCGCCTCGCACATCGTGAGAAACGTCAGCGAATGTGCTGACTCGTTGGGAAATTAAGAGTGCGGTCGCTCTCATTTGTAGTGAAGTAGCGCCTGCGCATGCGTCGGATGTCGTCTTGCGTTTGCGACGGATGTTGACACTTGAATACGATATTATGACATTAAGTCTTATTTGCAATATTTAGCATAATTATTTGACGTAAAATTGCTAGAACAATTTTAACGCTTCTAGCCATTTTTTACATATGTTTTAAATAAATCCAATTGAAAAAATACGAAATGCCATGTGTAAATTACATTTTTAGATTACAATTGTAAATTACATGCGCAGTATACGAATTACACAGAGAGAAATTGACGCTATGTTGCATCAAAAATAAAAGCGTGACACATTTTCCATACATTATCTGTCAAATGTTACGGATTATATTTTTTTATTTTGACGCAACTCGCTTTAAGCGGTTCAAAGATTCGAGACGCAAGACCATATTAAAAGATTTAGTTATAAATAAAAATCGGGACAAGTCTGAATGTATGATTAGAAAAAATATGTTTTAGTGTCATAACTCAGTAGATACATTAAAATTCTTGCAGCGATCAGTTCGCGTTAAAGCGACCAGAGAAACCGGCCTGCCAGAGGCGCGTGCGCAACAACAAAAGTACCTACCGATGAAAACTGGAAGCACGAACTTCGTGACGAATAAGGACAGGCGACACTGGAGAAGGTGGGCGCGCTGGAAGAACGCTGTAACTGATATCTGACTACTAGTAGACTTCAGGGACGTATAGAACGGCATAGATAATAAACGTGGGTAGCTCAGCGGTTAGGAGCGTTGTCGTGGAAGCGAAAAGTATTTGTCGGTTTCAATCCTGCCGAATCAAATCCGTTCTTTTGAAACTGCATACAAGGAATGTATTTCGGCTTTTAAAAATAATAAATCGGACAGATCTTAATTTGCTGAACATTAAATACAAACCGGCCATAAACTCAATAACGATCACAAGTTCGATGTTTTGCATGTACGTAGAAGGGGTTACGTTTGAAAGATTTGGAATCTTTTGAAATTCCAAAACATAAAGGTAATAATTATATGATCAATGGCCAAATTAATATTTATAAACCGCCATTGTTGGACGTTTGCCTGTAACTAATTGGGTAATGGTTGGCGGTGGTTGGTCTGTGACAATTGACAGGCACGTCTACTGTTGATGGTCTGTGACTGCTAGTAGAGATGCTTTCGTCACGCTTTGACTTATTGCATGATTGCTTGTCATAGTAGAAGGTGGGGTCCGCATTTTTCGGTGGTTTCTAACACTCCTTACGCTCTAGTGGATGTGACTGTCTGCGTTTTTCTGAGGATGTGTCTAGTTGGCATGAAACGTATCTAGAATTAACAATACCACGATTAGTGGACTAAAATAAATAAACAATTAACACTTGCTTAGGTGTTCGATGTCAATCCTCTCGAATCTATATGCAATTCGTTGAATAGGGATTCTTAGTAGAAGAACAGATACGAGGGTCAGCGGTGGGTTGCATGTTAATGCATGATGCAGGAAAGCGTTCAATGTTGAACACGAGCGAATCGATCAGTGCGTTTTTGTCGCTAATAAAATTATACTACTTGTTTTGTGCCTCCGAGAGCACGTTAAGCCATCGGCTCCGGTCGTTGCCATCGTATTGATGGCAATGGCCGTCAGCAGCCATCGACCCGCGTTGAGACAGCGTGGTACCATTGATGTCCTAGTCCCTCGATTCAAAACGAAGAGATCGCGGGAGGGTGTACTCGTAATGGGGCGATGAAACCTGACAACAAGATCATTAAGGTCGACATTATTCTGTGAATTCTATAATAACTGTCAAATTGTATTTTCGTCATTGTTTATAGTAATAATAATTTGAGTTACACCTCTATGATGTTTGTGCAATACGACTGTTACGCGATAATTCATTGTTTCGTATCGAACAGTAGTTTTTTTGACCGTTACGTAGTTGGATGGATTTACACGACATTCGATTGAAAACCTTGTAATTCTTGTGAAACTTAGGTAGATAACCGAAAGTACGACATAAATAAAATAGATACTAGTGTAATTGACTATTTTTGATTATAATACTTAAACCTATTTTATTTAAAAACGAGATTTAATATCTACAACAATGTTCAAAACGTAAACGTTTTCACCAGCTAATGGAACAAAAAGAAAGCATTGCTAGTGTTTTCTTTGTCTATGATATAAATAGCCTCATGTAAGATGTATTGTTAAGCTTCGTTTTGCAAGAAAGAGATTGCGACCGATATTGGCATGCATTTTGTCATTTTTCACTCATTTCGATTCAACTGTTTCTTAAATTATAGAATCGATTTATATTTTTGATCCACAAACAATGTTTTCAGTGTCGGCCAACGACTCCGTCCGATCTCTCCCATAGACGTCGATGCACATAGACCATTCATATTTCCGCACGCAATAGCTTTGGTCCCCCGAGATCTCGTCTCCTATAGAGTGTTTGTCCGACGACCGTCATTGTAGTTGACCCTTTGCATCGGAGAGGCTTCCCATACAGGGCGTCCTTTTAATCGTTTAATATTGTGTCGGGATAAAAATTGGCTAAGACGGAAAAAAAGACAAAAAGACGATTGTAAACGGTGTCGCGGCGCTGTGGGGCTATTTCCTGACATAACCGGTTTCACGAACCGGTCCCATAACCGCCCGGACGTAATGCGTTGTTTATGGTAATTTGGCTGTTAATGTGTGTTTTAGGCGTCTTTTTTTTTCTGCAGTCGGTTCAGCCAAACGAGGGATGCTGTAGCGATTTCGTCACAATGGGATTAGTGGTCGAGCTGTGAAATTCTCCGTGCGGATTTGACGTGTGGGAATTTCTGAGCCCTTTCAAAATATTGTCTATGGTGACCTATAATTTCATACAGGATATATGAAAGAATAAAGAAAAAAAAGTGTACGTGTTTCAATGTACACGCACAAGGAGCGAAACTCTTTTAGGTTATAATGTCATTTTCTTTTTATTTGAAATTGACTTATTACGTGTTTTTGCACACCATTCTATACCAGTGACGCTAAACTGTACATCTACCAGTTTTAGTATACTCATGCACTACATACATTCGCTACATATTTAACCGTGACGGAGAAACGTGACGGGCAAATGTGACTTTTTTTTGACACCGTCTTAGTTTTCCCTCGACGTTTCCCTCGAATATTTACAAATGCGTTGCTACCATTAATTATCTATTTGTGAAAACAGACTGATACGTTAATGGAGCATCGAAACGGAACAGTTTATTTAAAAAATGTAAAGGACCGTTTTGGGAAAACAAAACCAAGCATTGGAATGGGTCTTGCACTTGGTCGTATTCGGGACGGCGACTAAGCGGACGCCACACTTCGGAATTTCATACGTTTCGGGATCAGAGCCTCGATCGATATGCGACAAGGGGCGTTCAATTAGAGCCGGATTACAGGTGCAAGGCTCTTTTTAAATCTTAGTGTGATATGTGTTGCAGTAGGAAAAGTTTGAAAATTGGAAAGACCATAAAATTCTGTATACTTACTGTGTTTTATATAGTATGAAGAATATATAATAAACCTGGGTTTCCAATATCCATCTTCCAATACTTCTTTTATATTGATTTGTTAGCTAAAAGCTGCTTCTAATGGTGTCGGATCACTACGTATCAGTGTCGAGGCTTACATAACCTTTGTTGTTTTTATAAAAATCATTAAGGTCAATATAACAAAATTAAAAAATCAAAGATATTTTTAACACGCTTTTATAAGCTTAGGGTGTATGTTTGTATGTATGTATGTATGTAACTATGTAACGGAACCTTTGAGCTTAATTTTCACCGGTTTCTAGAAATCTGATCAACTTGAAACTTTGTACACATCTCAAGGATCGATGACAATAATTTGATAACAGTTTCCCATTATTCTTATTAGGATCGCCAGGATTAATATAATCTTGGGTTGTATGTATCTATGTATGTAACGGAATTTTTGAGCTTATTTTCACCAATTTTAAGAAGTCTGATTAATTTGAAACTTTGCGTACGCGTCAAGGAGCAATGAAAATACAATAATTTGATAAATTTATCCTCTTATCCTGATCAGGATCGCCAGGATCGAATAATTT
This sequence comes from Eumeta japonica, assembly GCA_005406025.1. Classification (NCBI taxonomy): domain Eukaryota; kingdom Metazoa; phylum Arthropoda; class Insecta; order Lepidoptera; family Psychidae; genus Eumeta; species Eumeta japonica. The sequence goes on from BGZK01001138.1 coordinate 85,593, forward strand.
CGTCACGTATCGTCTGCGTGAGAGCAAGTGGCTTATTACTGTTACTAAATTCTATTACTGTTTTATAATAGAATTTAGTAACAGTAATAAGCATTCAACTGTTGTTGTATTGTTAAAAATTACAAATTTTTACCAATCAATCGAACTAAAAAGTGAAAAATAAACATAGTTAAAAAAAACTAAAAAACACGCTTTTAAAGCACATTAAACTAAAAAGTGAAAAATAATTCTTAATATGAACTCAAAAAAATAATGAACAATGACGAAAAATACTAGTATTATTGTGGCAAAAGCGTGGGTTGCTCTTTATATGAAAAATGTGGCACAAAGCGCCCGACGCTTTTTCCACAATAATACCAGTATTTTTCGTCCTTGTTCATTATTTTTTTGAGTTCATATTAAGGATTATTTTTCAGTTTTTAATTTAATGTACTTTAAAATCGTGTTTTTTAGTTTTTTTTAAACTATATTTATTTTTTTGTCATTATGACTTTAATGTTATTAATTTACTAAGGTCAATTGTGAATTGGGTAGCTCCTCGTATGGCCAACATTTTAAAATTTTGTATTAGAACTAGATTTTTTCTGATCTTAATGAAATTCATTAAAGAAATTCGTTTGTACAATTTTGAAGAAAAGTCGTAATTGCTTATAAATATCGTTAATATCAACAGTTTTAATGTTTAGCGAAATAATTGAAACAATGATACTTAGGCAACAATTATTTCAATTTTAATCAATTACGTCATATTCAATAATCAGACTTGACTAAGGGCAATACCACAAAATTGAACGCAGGATTTTTGATTTATCCAAATGGCGATGGTGATTCGTTCAAGATATTTGATTGCGTTATTCACGGAATATTAATCTCTAAAATAGAGCACCACGGCCTCAAAGGTGCATTAAATTTAATTTTGTCAAATGTAAGCCTCGGCGTACAGGTAGTGGGTGTACGGGATTAAGTCTATTGGACACCAGCAACAATGGAAAAGCCTCGGAGATCTATTTCGGGATTTTTTCCTCTTTGCATAAAATTTTTAGCGCAGGCGTCGATTACGCCTGTACCGATAGCGGATGATGCTTCTGTTTCTATTAAGAATTTATAGGAACAAACAAACTTTTGATGAATGTTCAAGCTTTTTCTCTTTCGGTTCGGCTTCCTGGAAATAATTTCTTACTGAACACCAATAAGATCCGTTGTGGGATTGGCAGTGTCTTTGTGTGATTTTAAATTTTGAAGTCCGCTAGCACATTGTCGAATTTTATGACAAACGTACACTCGCCGCTGCTGCTGCTGGTCAAAGAGCACGTTTCACACAAACGTCCACAACCGCAGAATTAGTTATAATTCAATTATACCCGTATGCATTATCCTGTGAAGTCATTCAGTGTATCAACGTTGCCGCAACACATGGAAACTATCTTTAGATTGTAGGAAAGAGGAATACGCGCGATTTATAATTCGGGTTCGCGTGTTTCCCGGAGAGGTTTCGCTGGAATTCGCTGGAACTAGCATCCTTCCTGTTGCATTGCGGTCTAATAGCATCTACAAGAATATCACGTACGTGCTTAAAAATCTTCAATCATATTCCAGCATTGATTACAGCGCATGCGGTTATCGTAGAGACATACACGTGGCAGATGCATCAAATAGTATGTACTATTGTAGCTCCATAATAATATGTCCTGTAACTCCGACTCGCTGGATATGTCTGTACTGGAATCAGAAGGTGCCAGGTCCCGTGGCAGCAGTGACAGCGGCCGTGGGCAGTTCTGAACCCGGAGCTATCCGGCGTGGAGCGCCAAGGCCCGATCTGAAATAAAAAGGTCGTGGGAGGGTGTACCTCGGCGGCGAGGTGACCGGAAGAAATAAAGCAACAATGTGTTCAAGAATCGAAACCATCTATATTGATTTTCTTTTGTGAGATGTACCTATGTATTTTATTTCATGTTTATTAAATAATATACAAATCGCATAGTAAAATAAGTTAAAAATCATGAATTTCAATATTAATTTAATGTATGAAGGCATTAGACGTATCATGTAAAATGCATATTTTACTCTATTAAGTATTTTCTTTAAAAAAAGTCAAAAATATCACTTACTTTAAGATCGACTGTTCAAGTAGGGTAAAAGGAGGTCGAATTTCGTATGAAACTTTTTTATGGAGCGAAGTATGTCACGTTACTCGTATTGGGTGAATGGGGGGTAGTGGGATTATATAATGTATTAAAATCAATGAGCATAATTAAAGGCGGGACGGGAAGTGAAATCGAGGCCCAGGAACGAGAAAGAAATCGAGAACGAGACTGGTGTCAATACGGAGTGTCGGATAGGGACAGGATAAAATTCGTGACCGGAATCAAAATCAAGAACAATTCCGGAACCAGTATTTAAAGGGGATACAATATTGAGAGGGACAACAATATCTTTCCATATAAAAGATGAGGAATACACTCTATATCTATGCGGGCAGAACCGGGGAGGAAACTTAGTCAAAACATAATAACGATTAAAAAATTAAGGGCACAGGTAAACGAACGAACGTGTAAATAGAATAAATAAAAACATAAAATAGTGATAGTTTAACTCACATAAACTATATACACCAGTTAAATCAATTGGAGAACATTGACTAAATTGCTGTACTAAGCCAGTGATATGGAACTTCAAATGCGTTGTGTCGTTTCCGAACAACAATCACACCAGCATGGGAATTGCAGATGGGTTAAAACCTTCTACGGACAATTATCGCCCTGCATGTAAACGGCGTTGTAAAGCCTCACCTGTCACTAGTGCAGCGTGGGAGGCGTAGACCTCTCTGTTTGAGAGTAGGAAGGTACGATTTCAATGAGAGTAGGAAAGTACGATTTCAAAGTTTCAGGACGAAAACAAGAAATACAATGTGCATTTCATACTCTTATGCAGTACATAAGGAAATTATAACCCGTAATGTAATAAATCAGTAAAGTCTTTGACTACAGCCATCCTTTTGCTTCATTGCGCTCACAAACGAGCGGTGTGACCAGTCTCCGTCGGTCATAGGCGATGCCCCTTCCTTTGTGCTCGGCGCATCCGCCGAAATACTTTATGCAAATATACGCAATTAAAATTTTGCGAGTAACTGCCGTACCTTTTGTTGCGCGAGCGCACAGCTGCTCTTATATGCCCTTTGTCCGCGAAGGATCCTTTAAGATATTGCTGAACATGTTTAACGTTTCAAATTTAGTCAAAGATTAATGTTAGTTTATCATTATTTTTTATCGACGTTTTTTCTTCTTCAGTTCAATGTATCTAACTGACCAAGGGAATGATAACACAAATTGATATAAATATGTATATGCGTTAATAATTTTTGCCAACTGAATTTCTTGGTTTTAAGTAAAATTGTCTAATAAAAGTATTTTCTATATAACGAATCTTTTATGACTTCAACAATGTATCCTGACGTACAACAGACAGAAGGTATTAATTAAAATATACATAACACAGTATTGTCGTATTAGGGTTAAGTCCATTCTTCCTCCCACCTTCAGTGCATACTCAAAGCCATTACCGCTAACGAGGGATTACTAACGATCGCCGCTGTCAGTTCGATTTGGAAAACGTCCGCGACCGACGACTTAAAGTGCTCTTCGAAGCACGGAACGAGTGGTTTAATTTGATTAAAATAAATAACGTATTGGTTAATTGTGGCAAGTGCGGACAGGATTGAACTCGGTACAGTCTGGTACGAAAGTGACTCTCTTGACCATCTTCCCACCGCCGCTTTCTCTAAATAAAGTAAAGAAAATGACAATATTGATTTCGGTATTTCATAAACTAAAGAAAAAATAGGCCTATATTTTTATAATGAGATGTTTTCAATACAATCGAAAAATAAAGTTTTATATTTTAACTACGCATGTATTTTTATAGCATTTTCGATGTAAAAACGGATATGCTAACAGGAGAGTAAGTAGTCACGCCGCCCATGGACACTCGCAACCCTGGGAAGAATGAAAGCGCAAGGGAATAAATAAATTATAAAAAGAGGATTTCTTCTATGAAGAGCTGGACACCGTCTACTTAACACCATTTCCATATCTACAACAATAGAAACAAAAATTGGATGCCCTACTTACACATGGGAGACTCGTATAAGTAAAACGTTATCTATCACAACAGGAACAAATAAGAATGGACCGCGTTAGATTAGAGCGAATCGGGCATTAAAATTACTGCTGATGAAATTCATGAATTTCCAGATGGTTATTGAAAGTCCCGAACCAAGTGAAGAAAATAAAGAATGAAGGTTAACGAAAAAAATTAATTAACTAAGACGGAAGGATTTATTTTAAGAAGAATTTGACACTACTTAATTCCGCTTTAAGATTTACTACAACAGAAAGCCAATTACATTTAGGAGACACGCTTAAACAAGACACGAACTATTTATTACGATGGGTTTCATATTAAATGGACTTAATTAGCACAGAGAAAAGTAGCGACCAATAAAAGTGCAGATGAACTTTATTAACTGACAGAAATAGACATCGAAAACCTGCACCAAGCGGAGGATATGAAGAATAAGAGATTAAAGGAAGATAGGAATTAGGAAAGAAGGATTTCTTTTAAGAAGAGCTTGACACAATCTAATGGATATTACTTTAAGATCAAACACAAAAAATAATTTGGACACACTAGTTACACACCGGACAATTGCAAAGACAAAAATGAGCTATGATAGTAAAGTAAGAAAAATGGGCTCCACGAAATTAACAAGGTTATGGTCGAACTTTGCAGGTTTTCACAAACGGACACTGAAAATCTGCACCCAGCGAAGAGAATGAAGAATGAATCGATCATCTAATTAAAATCTATTTTTAAAGTATAGCTCGTCATCATTAAGTTGATTCTGCTTTTAGATCTACTACAACAGAAATATAGTTATACTCACGAGATTCGCTCAGACAAGACAACTGTTACTGTTACACGAGCCAAAAAAATGAACTACGTTATTACAAAGCAAACTAGAGATTACAAAGATTGTGGATTATCTTTACCAATTCTCAAAAACGGACATTGAGAATATGCACTAAATGAAGAAGAAGAAGAATGAAAGATTGACGGCAGCAAAGAAATAAATATTTCTTTCAAAATAAGAGTTCGACATCATCTAATGAACACCGCCTTAAGATCTGCTACGACAGAAAAAAAATTTCACATCCTAGTCACACATGAGAGACTTGGGTAGAGCAAGCTACTATAACAGGAACCAAGAAGAAAAGGCGACTATAGTACAGAGCAAAGCAGCAAATCCGAAACTAAAAAGGCTGGCGATGAACTTTCTCAACTCCTGAACGGACGCTAAAACTCCTTCATGAAGTTAATAATAAACAGTTAAAGATTGAGGGAAGAAAAAACCAGAAAGCATTTGATTAAGAGTTCGACACCATCTACTCGACTCTGCTTTAAGATCTACAATAGAAATTTATTCACAGTTGGAAGACTCGCTTAATAAATCGCTAGTTTTTGCTATAGGAACCAAGAACAAGAAACAACATTAGCACAGAGTACAGTACAAATTAAAAAGGCTGGAGATGAACTGTTCCAACTTTCAGAAATGGATTTCAAAGTAGGCACTAAGCAAAGGAAAAGAAGAACGAAAGAGAAACGGAAAAAACATACCCTTCTCACTATATTTATTGACACTATATCTATTACCTATCCTCACTCCAGTTTCTGGTTCAAGGTTGCTCAGCACCGGCTGGCTCTACACTCCTGCCACTCTAGACTAGAAACTAGAACCTGCACTTCCCCTATAATTACGCTCTTTTCAGACTTGTCCCTTTCAGTCATTGCGACTGACTGAAGGTTGAGCGATGATGATGATGATGATATAAAATATTGTCGGTTTTGGACGTATCATCACTCTCTCTTACATTGATTCCTTACACGATGATCTCATGATGTCATTTTTTCGACAATAATTTTCTTCGGCAATTCGACCATTGCGCAATACTTCTTGAATAGCTATTGAAGAAAAGGTATTTCAGAAGATAAATGAGAAGTTTAGACACACATCAAAGTGACAAATACTTCGATCATAGCATTGAGTATTATAGGTTATAATACTATAAAATAATCTATTTAATTAAATAAATTTATATAGTCTGTCTAAACATAGGAGGGGATGACCATAGAATTATAAAGTTGCATAAGGACAAAAAAAGTGATTACGACATAAGAAATACTTCAAAATTCAATCCGACACTTTGTATCTATTCTCAATTCGCCTAGGACTCTAGCCGGGTTTCTTTTCTCGTTATATTCGAAAGGTATTAAACGATTTTAATTCACAGCAATATTCATAGTTTACTCCAAGAGACCTCATTGTTTTGAAGGCGATACCGTGGGAATGATGATGCATCGCGATAGTAGATAATTATCTGGTTTAAATATAGCAAATCGTGATTCACACTCGAGACCAAAAGCTCGGTGGCTAATTGGCGGTTGTCGGAGTCGTAAGCGAGAAGAGAATCAACGCATCGCTCCACCATTTTGGACGAGTGGAATTCGTCCATTTCAAGTGCCAAATTATGACCAAATTATCTGTTGCCTCGTCATGTTTTCGCCTCGCAGTAGTAGAAATGTTTGAGTAGGTATTTTGACTTTTAGATAAAATAAAAATAGGAAAAACTTATTGAAGCACATAGGTGTATCCAGGGGTGCAGGGGAGGGCAGCTGCCTTCCCCCCCAGGAATTGCATGTTCTAAAACATCTTACTTGCCCCCCCCCACCCCCCCCCCCTTGGCCAGAAGCTGGGTACGCCCATGTTGAAGCACTTTGTATATATGCTGTAGTTGTATTATTTACCTACATTATTTCAATGCAAAAGAATAAATTCATTATTCGATGTATAATAATAAATATGGCTTACGCATTTCTTAAAGAAAACATTTTTTTCTATTTCTAGTTTAAAAAAACATTTTTTTTTAATTTTTTGGAAATATGTTTTTTCACTGTTTCTAATATAAAACATAATTTTCAATATTTATATTTATTGTATAATTTTTCAAAATTAATTAGACCCTTGCAATTGACACGGCACTAATTCTATATGAATAATATTCTCTCTGGATATAAAAAAAATTCTCGTGTTAACGTTCGTAAAAGGGCTCGCTCGACCCTTCTCCGATTTCAAGAAACTTGACCTATGGTCATCTGGACCAATACGGACAAAAGTGACCCCCACGAGAAAAGGGATTGGCCGGACACAACGAAATACTGACCCTTGAAATTAAGGTGCCTGATCTTTGGGGTTCTTTAGGGTGGATTATGACGAAGGGTTAAGATTAGAGGTGTTGCCATGAATGCCCATTGTCGTTTTGATCTTCATAAGGGATTTATTTGTAGGGGTGACGCGCGGTTTTTTGAATTTATTTTCTTTTGTGCTCTTTTTCATTTCGTCCATGGAATATGATACACATTCTTAGAATTATGAACTAAAATAAAATTGGAATATAACATATAATTTTAAACCGTTAGTCGCAGAAAACTAACTGTAATGACAATAATTCGAAATAGCCATATTAGCTATTCCTGATTATTTCACATATAAATTATTAGAAAAATAAGTTAAATACACACATTCCTTAACATAAAGCTAACCGCAAACAGTGAATGCCGAAACCAAAGATTACAATACAGAGTACGCAGAACATTTAAAAACTATATATTAAATTATTGAAGTAGACACAGAACGCCAACATATTAAGAATATACCTACAACAGCCGGCCACAAAGTCTAGTTTACCTCACTCTCACTGTCACAATCAAATAATAATTACTATAACATGACACGAGCATAAAAATATTTTTCGTTATTATTGGAAAATGGCTGTTTGACTAACACTGAAAATATTACATTTGTTAATGGCATACGTAAATGTTAACATCTGTTAAAATGCAATGAAACGAAACATAGCAAAGATGTTTCTTGAAAAATGGAGCTAAGCTCGTATTTTATAAAACATGTAAACGTTGACGCCACGACATCCAAGTCTACCCATGTAAAGGTGAGGGAGAAAACCTAGACGATGGGTATTCAAAAGATTCAAGAGTTATATATCATACTGGTTTTTTAGTTATATAAAAAATGAATAGGCTTTTTTTAGGTAAGGTTTAAGTACAGTAAGAGAATAATTTTGTTCCTTCTCGTTGACGGCTGATCGTATTCGAATACATATATTTGGATTATATGAAAATTAGTTTAATTTTTTGTTGTTTTTTTTTTCTGAATGTTAAAGAGTAAAAATGCATGATAAATTGTTTTTCGCTTACGTCACATCAATAGCCGTTATTAAGGTTTTACGCGGGCTTAAAATGTCTAAACCTTTTTTACAAGCAAAGAAAGGATTTTGTATGTAATACAGAGAAACGTATTTTAGACTAAATTCGCGTAATATAAAAGTAAATAATGGATAAACTGTGATTATTCGACCATTACATTTTCTATCTGACCGTAAAAAAACATACCAAAATTGGTAAATATTATCTGTAAATGTATAATCGACATTAACGTAAATTTAGCCTAATCGATTTTTTTGTACAGATAAACCCATCCATTTTTTTATTGCAGAGTTGTATTAATATTAGTTCGAACAGAACAGACTTATAAGGATTAAAAGAAGCCAACCGCGTGAACAAGTCAACAACAAACTTTGTAAAAAGCCGGTTTGTATAAAAAGTCGCCGCCGCCGGCCGAGTCGTAACCGAGAGCGGCGTGCGCGGCGTGTGAGCGACGTACGTAGTATTTGAAGTTAAACAAGCGTGACGCCTGCGCACTCATTTCACGGCGTCGATCACTGAATAAGGAATAAGCGGTTGCGCAGATATTACGTTCATGATACTACTACAGTTGATACATAAATACGCATAAGTGTATATTACATAAATTTGATATCATAGTAAATATTTTCGTCCGTCGAGTGAGAGGTCCGATGGCGCACTCTCCCCTCCATCACCCCCCTCGCGCTGCTGTCTGTCCATTACAACGCACTGATGTTTTCTCTGGAATTGCGAGTGTCTATGGGCGGCGGTGATCACCTAGATACTCTCTAGTGGCCTGCAAGCTCGTTTGATCTTTAAAAGGATATAATATATCATATATATATTCATATTCATTAATTATTGAGGACATGGCGATTAAAAAAATAGATATTAAATTTTCAAAATTAATTTTGAACTTTTTCAGATAATCAATAAAGTATTTAAAAAAACGAGATTAATGATATACACAATTATTGGACCGAATATAAATTTGAGTATAAAGTGTAACATCTATGTTAATCGTCATATAATTAATTACATTTAATAAATTTACATAATTGTAAGTGTTTTCTGCTATTTATACCAAAAAAAAAAATACTAGTCCGTTATCATTAATCCACGGGAAGATTACGGTTCGACTCTTCTAGAAGAGGTGAAATGCAAATGAAGGCTTGTCAGACATTGTGGCGGCAAATCGTCATGTGACCAAAGCTAGACCTCGAGAGTGGCATTCGGATTATTAATTTTCCTTGAGAGCCTACATTCATTTGCATAGATAATCGTTTGAGGGTTGTAAAGAACGGCCGATAGGTGCGCTGTACAAACTCTCATATCGATCATAGCAAAAGCGAATCGGGTTAGATTTATAAAAACGCACAATCATTTTGTCCCTATCTAATGTCGCCGATATAAAGTCCGGCACCGACGGCTTAAAGTATGCCCCGAGGAACGAAGCGAGCGGTTAACTTTGAATGAAATTACTTAGCTGGTTACTTTCTAGTTCGAAGGTATCGCTCTCATTTGCCGAGTCAACACTGTTCACTGTTCAGCATAAGATTTTAAATAAAACACGTGGAGTTTGATAACAATATTCAAAACAGAATGGCGGGGCATGCGGTGGTCAAAAAGGGGTCCTGTCATTAGCTGAGGACGCCCCGAGGCGACTAAAAGGCCGACGGGAATCCTCGTATATGCTAATCGACAATTTTTATTTCATATTTACGTAAATCTCTATAATCTATGCTTATGCGTATATGGAGCTTTGAGCGCATATGTTATACAATACGAAAGTATGATGAACACACAATCGAAATTGTAATTTGATTTGTACTAATAGTACTAATATCTTGTGTTGAAAATCTAAAATTGCGACTTAGGTTTTTTTTAATTTAATTGGACGACAAAATATGAAGGAGACTTGTTCGAACTCGCAGTCATAAATGAAGATTTTCTTAGATATTTTATAATAATACAAGTGAATTGCATTTGTACTGACAACATATAATGACAGTGAACAAGTAAAAAATTGCAATGCGGATATTTATTAATCGTTCTGAAACATGCACTCTCGCTTGGTTGTTGGCGTGTCTGACGTCATAGCAATTGCTACACGCATAGATTGCCACGTGAAAGTAATCCGATGTTTTTTTTTTAGGCTAATAATACAGAATTATAACTATACGGGCTGTATCATAATGTGTCCAATTTTAATGTGGCGAAATAGAGCCTTTTGGCTGCTGTACGAATCAATCGATAAGTATAAAGATTGTATGAGATATGCAAACGAGAATGGATCGTAAAGCGGTACCTACTTAAAATTCAACGGTCCAATGTTGTCTACTCGAAATCTTACACTGGTCAAAAAATCGTACACACGTGTGGTGCGATTTATAAAAAATAAAATATTTCAGATATTAGAAGATAAAATTTATCTGCAGAATCGACATGCCTGTACTACGGTTGGGAGGGGAAGATTAGCGTTAAACGAAATGGCGGGCCTTGGTGAACGAAAAGATTAAATATGAGACGAAGACACAGACGCAAATATTTTTCGAAATATCCAGGGACTGTTGTGCCCAATTTCAACATCGAATGAAAATAACATCTAAGATCTTTTACAATCTTCGCTTAACCAACGCCCATATCTAATTCTAAAGGTTCTTGAAGGAAATCAACAAATTTCCCGTTTCAAATCAGTCAATTTATTAAATTTTAAATATACGTATATGAGTTGACATTTAATATAAGCGCCTTTAAAAAGTCAAATTTGATGTCTTTTTAGGCGGTCATCTGTACATGTAATAAAATCGTAAAAGAGTCGTGTCTGTGTGTTATATAATTTTACAAAAAAGCGTTTTTTACATGTCGTGAATACGATACCGACACCAAAAAAATATTTTTTAAAATTTTTGTCTGTGCTTTTGTGGATGCTAATCTCGGAAACGGCTTAACTTGTTTAAATGCAGTTTCCAATGATATATTGCAGCCAGCTTCCAGTAACATTTAATTGTGCATTACAGTAGGCCAACAGAAACCATTGAAGCCTACTCAATTTTAATCATCCTCACGAACAATATAATATAATTATTAGGTGCAAAAATGCAATTATTAAGAGGAATCTTTATTCTTCAAACTGTATATTATTTCAAGTATATCACAAGACAATTATAACAACAAGACTTTAAAAATTACCACATAAAAATCCAGAAAGCCGATATTTTTAATCAGACTTTCCAAACCGAAATTTTCTCGGTCCCAAGAATCTATTCCAATTAAATATTATTATTATAATGTCAGAATGCATGTGCGCGCCTACGTACATATGTATCACGTACAATCACCTGTTTTTTACAAGCTTTTATTTAGTTTCACCTGTCCCGTTGTCTGTCTGTCGGTCTATAATAAAATCTTGTAAGTTTGTTTATCCTGTTTCTACTGATTTTCTTTTAAGACATGTCCTCCCACAATCATTTTACTTCCGTTTGTGGCTTGTATTTCAGAGCCCCCTCCCCCCACCCGCTGGTGTTCGTCACCACTGATGTGAGTGATAGTACACACGAGGCGAGTGTGGTTCGGTTTAACTTCAGTCGGAAATCATTGGTCAAGCAGCGGTCAGTATCCCAACCAGGTGTCTTTCGAGTCGAAAGCTGGTCTTTTACTCACCGGGCTACCACCGCTCGTGTATGTATGTATGTATGTAAGCTATTGTAGTGATCAATTCCAACATATTCAATCAGCTTAACATTCCGAAAACAGAATCGATCGGTGTTGTTGCCTAAAATGGTTAAATATCAATTTATATAATAATATTTTTTTTATATATTATATAAAAGCCTCTCTCGAAAGTTCCTAAATGTTTTCTTACATACATCGAAAGAAGATCACTTGTTCTCATGTGCCCGAACGACATAACGTCGAAATTCGAATGTCGAAAATATCTTCAACTTCCCGACTTATCCGTTTTACCAAAACATACTTTCAGCGAAACCGAATCGTGAAAGTTTTGAATTCACCGCAACCATCCGCAATAACGTAACACCAGGTAAATTCCGCGTGAGGCACGGCGCACGCGCCGGCGGCCCGGCCTCTATTTATTTTATTTCCCCACGGGAAGGGAGCGCTTTGCTTATTAATAATTTGCTAGCTTCGGACCGCTCATTTTTTTTTATGTCTCTATCACCGAGTCTCTTAGCGTGTTTGGGGTAGATAGTGGTAGTTTCGCGGAATCGGACGAAAACGACTTGATTGCATTTATTTTGTCAGTCGTTCGCGAGTGTTCATGAGTTGTCCGAGAAGGAGTCAGTCCGGGATAGACCACTTAATAGACTCACCTAAAAATCCACATTATAAATGTACACAAATTGACAGCTGCAATAAACATAAAATGTATCCCGAGGGATCTCAAAAATTTACACGTAAATAGATGAAGACAAAACAGTTCAGTGCCCTTTCTTCTCTGTTTATCTATCGCTTTTCTTCTCTCATTTTTTGGTCGGTCCTTGTTGACAAGTTTTAGTTTTATCAATAAAAAATTAGGAAAACAATCAGTTTTTTTCTCCACCTTTGACATAGATTGAAACCGTTTATCTATAAGTCTCTATTCGTCGACTTATCGATATATTACTTAACACTCCTTACGTCTACAATTCACAATATTTGTACAATACCCGACACAGTTTTTACCATTTAGAATTCCTTACATCTGTTACATATTATTCCCTATGCATTTTTACACATTACTATATCTAAGTTAGCTGCTAGCGTGTACAAATAGGCCATTAAAGTGTGTTGTTTTTTCAACTGTCACTAACAATAAAATTGAAATTTCATAGTTATCGCAGAACTCTATATTGTAGAGACAAGAGATTCTCTTTGGAAAGAGCACACTAATAGTTCGAATTTTAAAATTTAACGAATTATGGTCGAATTTCGATTCCTAGGCTGACGCTAGTTAAAAAAAATAGTCTCATAAATCTTAAGGAAATAGGGACGCTTGCGTATGGCGATCTAAAACATCAAGTCAAATCGTCACTTACACCCTTATACGAAAGAAAAGTCGAGTAAAATATTTAATGTGACTTGTATCCAAATTAGAATATCACTTTTTTACGGTCGAACTGTATAAAAAATAATTATGACTCTTCATAGAAACGATCCATAGAAAAACGAGCTTCGGAAAGTCTCTGAAATAATCACGCAAGTGAAATTACCTTGTTCAAGGTCAAAGTAATGTCCTTTGGTAAAAAACAAAACAGGAGAATCATTTTCATCGTAATGTCAATAATCCCAATGTGTGTAAGAATACTCTTTGTATAAATAATTAATATTTCAAAACAATTGAATAGTTTTTTCCATAATTAGATAATTATGGTAATTTTTTTACATAAAATTGACAATTCTGAGGAAATCATTTGTGGATTCGGGACTAAAGCCTTCTGCATTTTGCCAGAACTAGCTTTTTAAGTACTTAATGCATAGAAATACAATAAAATATTTGGCATCTATGTATTTCGCGTAAGTACATATTTATGTCTGAACATGGTACGTGTAATCTAATGTGATTTTTTTTCTTCGACGTTTTTTCATCATTCACAACACGCGGTATAAGCGATTTGGTCTCGTCCGAGTTGGGAAAGTGAAAAAGTGTTTGTTTTCTGACAATACATAATCGCTTCCCGATCGCCCCGTTCTCATGACAATTTATTGACAACGCAATCTCGATAAGTACCTATCATCTCACAAATTAATATCCGATGACGGCGAGCCCAGCGCCGCCGCGACGACGCCGCGAAGTCTAGCCACGCACACTAGCGTAAAATCATAAACACGGCGTACGTCTATGTACTGGCTGCAAAAAAAAATTGAATAAAAATAAATCGTAACAGTAGATTAATTTTCATTTTATAGTCTCGTGAGACTGTACGTAGTTAAACAAATAGTAGGTATATATTTTTTGGATTGAGTTTTTAAATGTAGTAATCGGTCTACCAATCACATTTACAATAAGCAAAATTTGATAAATCCAGATTATCGAAAATATTTCATAATTGTGGAAATTATCTAACATATGAGTGGATGCAATAAGTTCATCATATTGACGATTTATGCTATATGTAAAATTAATCGCAATCTAGAATGGAAACTGTGCTGCACACGATTTAAAAAGAAAAAGTTATTCTTGCGGCGTAATAAAAAGACTAGCGTTTTCTCTCCCAACACACATACCACATCTACGACTTGTTGAATAGTTGTCTAAAATTTCTTAGAACTGACGATTTAACTTTTGAATTTCGTCAATTACGCTAGATAACAGCAAAATTTTGGCAATTGTAACATGTCATAAAATATTTTCGACAGAATTTCGAACGACTTGACGAAGAAAGCGTCTTCGGGCGTCTGATGGCCATGAGAATGAACCTCGGCCCGTAAGCGACGGCTGGAAAATTCTTCTATCCTTTATGACATAAGTCACAGTAAATAAGTTTTATCGTTTCTTTGTTGCTAAAGATAATTTACAAGGGTCGAGGAGCAGGTAAGAGAGTGCAGCGGGTTGCTATAGAGTTTGCCGGCGTGCTGTCTAAGTTCATGCGTATATCGATATCAGAAAAATAGAAACCGTCCCAATTAACCTCTAAATGAAAATGATTGTAAGTATTTAAAAATCTCAATAGTTTTACGATAATAGTATTGGCGTTATTTCTGTCTCTTATTTATAGACTTACGGTAGAGTTTTTAGAATATCGAATTTTTAACTGTAAATTATTAACTTGTAAGTATTTATTATCATAGGATAAATATTATATAAATATAATAGATACACGTGTTTTATTATAAATTTTCGCACTATTATAGTTTCGCACTACGAATTTTCAACCGTGCACACATCAAGCGTGTCATAACGCGAAAATAATAAAAAAAATACTTCATAAATTGTCGTTCCCGACATTTTCCTGCTGACGGTACAGCGCGCACGGCGGGCGCGCGCAGATAGCGGCGTGAGTCACCTGGCGCGGCGCGGGCGCGGGCGGGGGCTCCTTCTCACATGCATATCGATTTTCGCGTTTCCCCTTTTCGCCGGTTGGGGGAAATACTTGCTCTTTTTTACCTGCGTTATCGAGATAACTTTTTACCGTTGCCGGCGTCGACTCGTTACCCGCTGACGCATAAAAATTTACCCCACTTTTACGGCTGCAAGTTAAACAAAAGCGACTTAGTATCCGATAAACATAGTAACGAAAACGATTTTTCGCTTAGTACCGTATCGTTTTTGTCCTCAAAATTCTGACCTCAATAATAATAGTTAATTACGTATAATACCGTTAAAATTATTAGATTTCTGATTCGGTTAACATAGAGTTCTACAAATATGCAATGTTTAAATAATATATATTTGAATACCGTAGATTTATAAACTTATACAAATTACATAATGTTTCATAAACTATTTCGAATCGTTTAATAAATTGTTTACCTGAGGGAAAATAATACTTTAGAATGTAAACACATTCCATCATATGAAAGAAAATAAAAGGATATGAATTATATTTTAGCAAATAGGCACCACGCTAAGCGACTTTATGCTTTTCTGAGTTTTCGTCATTAGCACGGTGTCATCACATCATTCTACTGAAGATGTTATAACTAGAAACGGAGAAGGCGAGTTGAAGTGTTTTGATCAACTGGAATGATGATGGAATATAGATTAACCAAAGAAAAATATATAAAGCGAATGTATGCGTTGGTAGATTTGGCGACGGGCGTCGCAGGTCGCCTTACGTAGATCAAATCATTGCATGAACTATTAGAGTAGCAAATTTAAAGCGACAGAAATCAACTTACCTGCATGTAAAGAGCGATTAATGCCATTACATCATATTACGTGTGTGCGTATGATTATTGATATGATAACAACTCTAACAAGTCTCGTTACGCTTATGTAAATAAAATATTATACCTTAATAGGTAGTATGAATATTATAGAAAGAAGGTTGAATACGATTTTTTCTCTTGTGGGCGCCCGACACAGACAATAGTTGTTAGTATATTTATTTATTAGTATATTTATGGTTTGATGTTAGTTCACTCTCTGATTTTATGTATCAATTCATAATTTGACATAAAAATATGAATTGAAAATCCAAACAAGAAAGTGTAGATTCATAAATATTGTTTAATGCTGGGTACTGGTTTTCGAAGTGGAATTTGGGATTGATGTAGATCTTATATTGATGAAAAGGGTATGATAGCTTTCACCCGGCTTCGTTTATGTATGTGTAGGTTTTACAATTTTTGTCTTCATATGCATCCCTAATGCGAAGGGGTGAATTCTGAATAAATTTTGTGTCTACGCCGATAAAGTTACCACGAGTTGCCCTTAAATCTAAACACGTAACTGTACTTTTCTTGTAGCCCAATCTCAAAAAACGCGATTGACTATGATTTGGAAAATGTCATTTCTAACCCCTAAGCAATTTATGGCGTGCCGTTCTACCAGAAAGATCATGAGTTCTCTTTCCTGGAACAGTAGAGGGGTGGTCGTGACAGAATATCTCGACTGTGTAGCAACTGTTAAGGGTTCTTCGTATTCAGAACGGTAAAAAAAAATGCATAATGAAATTCGAAAGAAACGGCGAGGTAAACTAGCAAAAATTGTTTTGTTCCATAGAGATAATACCTCGGCTCACAGCTCCGCCCGATGCTGTGGCTGCAATTTAAGATGCTAGCTTTGAAATACTTGAGCATCCTCCATATTCACCCAACCTTGACCCTAGTGATGTCTACCTATTTCCACGGTTGGAGAAGTATCTAAAAGGACGGACATTCGATGATGAAGTAGTAGTCGCTGCAGTACAGAAATTTTTAGGTGCTCGGGATGAAGAGTTGTTAAGAAAGGAATTTTAAGATTAAGAAAGAGATATACCAATGTATGATACTATATAAAAGGCGACTATGTTGAAAAATATAATAACATTTAATAAAAGTTACCAGCAACGTATTCATTTTGATTTCTTACTGAACGCGCCTCATACAGACCATAAGGCTCCTAGGACAATACTTATCTTATAAGTGTATCAAATCTGTGTTCAAGAACTTACAATTTCATTATTTCTTTTTTATTGTATACCAAGATGCAAACGAGTGTGTGCGCTATCAGAGAGTACATGATCACTGCCGTTCATGGAACCTTGAAAAGCCAGATTTTCAGAAAGGAATAAGATAACTGATGGTGGAGAGAGGGGCTACAGGAAATTTAAGTAAAGAATAGGATGTCTGCTGAATGGGGGAATGGTCGCCAGGACTTTTAGAGAGGAGTATGAGTGAGTAGAAGAGAGTAGGAGTGGACCACCGGAACTCTCACTCGCTTATTGAGAATGCATAATATTAATGTCACAAAGGCAAGGAGATTTGACGAGAACTGCATGTAGTAACATGGCAAACTCGCATACTGCAGGATTCCGAACGATATAAGAATACTCTTTGAACAAAAAAATATAGAAAATAATAAACCAACTATGGAAAAAGCATGAAATAAAAACAGGACGAGGGGGGCAAATGGGGAATTACTTCCATGCCCATTAGACATCACCGTATTTTCGTGTATATTTCAATTCTTTAAACCGTCCACTGGTCGAGTGGTTCAATTTGTTATATTAATTTTATGCTTTATCAAATTTTCTTTTTTCGCAAGGATGTGCATTTTTCTTTAGTAGGTGAATTCGTAAAATAAACTACTTCAATTGCATCAAAAAATATAGCAATTGAAGCGTACGTTCGCACGCCGGCGCGGTCATTACGGGTCCACGGGGCTACAAAGAAATGGTAGCGTACAACGGTGACAAGTTGCGCAAAGCATACCTGCGCGTACTTGCTCTTAGAACGGGGCCGCCGTCGGCGCTGGCCATCGCCGTCGACATACTTTCTAGTCTGTTCTTCTGAGAATTATATTAGGGGACACCGTATTGAACGTATATATTTGTAAAAGATTACAATTAGATTTGTATAAAGTTATAATTTTTTTTGAATTAAAATAAAATGATTTTTTTTTGAATTAAAATAAAATGATTTTAATTTAACAAAAAACTCTATTTGTGTGAAACGTTTATTTCACACAAATAGAGTTTTTAATTTATACTTATTGTACTGTTCTATCGAAATCTATGTTATTATGAACCAGCTAGCTTTTTGTTTAGATTGTTATTCAATTGTATATTATGCATTAAGTACATGTACAAATATTGATTAGGTTTTGGATAAGGTATTTCTAGCATAAAAAAATCTAAACGTTCTGTTTTTCAATATTTTTATGTCTTGTTGCAGTTATATACTAAAAATATAGTAATATTTTTATTCGGGACGTTACATTATAGTAATGTCCCGAAACTTATATGAGGCCGTTTCTCGACCGATAAATCAATACGTACATGCATCCGCACAAAATAACATTTATAACATGACAAAAAAACAACCAAAGCAATAATATCTCGATGTAAAATCAAATAAATCGTCCAGCAGTATCAGCGATGTAATAAAATCATATGTCGGACTCTATGGGCAAGCTTGAGTTGACAATAAAGGTGGAAATCTCGAGATTACTGCGAGAAACCCAGCGGAATAGAATTAGAGACAAATACGCGATCCCACGACCGCCGGCTACCGCGCTACCGCTTTTAGCCCGTACCAAACGATGAACCATGCTTCGTTAAATTATGATCGGTTTATAATGATTTTATATATGCATTAAGAATTTCTAACAACTTCAATAATCTATGGTAACGGATAAATACTTTATACAATGTTTTGTGCTGTCATTAAGTTATAGTCGCTTAATACACTCGTGATTTGTGTATACATAATTGCATTATACACGTGATGTCATATAATATTCATATTATGTATTAATTATCAACGTTTTATTACTAATGCGTTAATAAATTTCTGTGATTTAACTGCTAAAAATGCGCATTTCCAATGCCTCGAAGTTATGAGTATAATTCCTATCCAGCAATACGTTTATAAATTAGTCGTAATAAATATAAAACGTGGACATTACGGTCATGATTGTAAGTTATTTGATACGGCGTATACGAAATAGCAGGCTTTGATTTGGCGAGCATCGGCCACAATAGAGGCTATCACGCAGTAGTCGCGACATTCTGATCTCATTATACGACCAGCTGGACAAAGGGGCCTAGTTTTAGTTGGAAAAATTAAATTTCACCAAATCATCAGCCGTAGTTGTACTCGAAACGGAGTGCTTAGAAAGCGGCATAGGCACAGTACTCGTCTATGAAATAGAGATAGAACAGGGAATTCGAAAGTGAGATTGAAGCTAGATCTAGTCATTAAGCGTTACACAAACTAAGCGAATATGTAGATATTTGCTTAGTAAAAATTATAATCAATCATAAAATTTGATTACAAAAATATTCTTGATTGTAGATATGTCAATGGCTGCTAAGTAGGTATTTATTTCGTCGTTGCTACAAAAAATATAGTAAAGAACCGTACTTATCATTACAAAAAAATTGAAGAAGATGAAAATGTAATGAAATATAAAATCAGTATGTTATAGAATTGCAGGATTTGAAAGATCTGTGATAGAGAGAGAAAAGAAGAATACTATGGCCAACTTGGCTACTGCACAGAAAAGAGGCGGGTCAACCGGTGAAATACAACATTCTCATAGAATACGGACGTGAAGTGCTTCCTTTATTGCGGTTCGTCCAGTGAGTGAGAATTCCGATGGCCGACTCCCCCTTCACCCCTTTACATCAACTCGATTACAACCTCTATTCTATTCCCTCTCAAGAGGTCTGCAATTGACAGGTGATTTCTCCGGGGTTGCGAGTGTCCATGGGTGGCGGTGACCATCTACTCTCTGATAGTTCGTTTGTTCGGTTGCTCCTCGACTATTCTTAAAAAATCTACAGAAAAGTCCGCGATGGCGTGTCTTAAGATGTTCTTACAATAAGCATTTTTGTGTTTTATGATTTGATTAGAAATAATAAGTCTATGCAGCTATTTTAGCTGACACGGTGCCAATCATTAATAATAGATATACAATGAAAATTGAGAGCAGATCGGAAGTGAGAGTGATTCCGACAGTAAACTGTGAGCGGAAGCGGAATGAGAACCATGAGTGCGATTAGGTTTAGAATTTAGAGAGTGGGGTTGGAGTTAGAACCGAGAGCGGAATTGGGTAGGGTTTGAGATCGTGAGTGTAAGCAGAGTCGGAACAGAGAACGAGATCAGAAACGGAAACGAATGATACTGGAATTGGAGCGACTTTTTAGTCAAGGGCGAAAGCGAAATCAAGGCCAGGTAGTGAAATTAGAATGGGAACCGAGCGCGAAACAGAGAATTCAATCAAAAGCGGTGTCAAGATTAGGATGGTATGTATATAAAAATACTGGCCAAGAGCATGTCAGACCGTGCTGATTATATTCCGAAGCCATTATTACAAAAAAATGCACTACAGATGAAAAAAGTACGCTGTTACAATTTTTCCATGTTTCACGCACAGAATAGTTATAAGCACATTAGTCGCCTATAACTAGAAAAACAAGTAGGTATCTCGACTATTACTATTAAACTAAGTACATCAACAAAAGAGCGAATCTTCATGGCACTTACGTCCTTTTGTTGTAATTTGTAATATACAAGAAACTGTCTTTTCTTTCTGTCTGTCTGCTGTATGTTTACTTGTGACTCGATTATAACATTACTGATTTTAATGAAATTTAGGTAACTAATAGATCTCTAGGGTACCTTCCACCATCTCCTTTTAAACTCGCTTTTAACTAAAAGTCAGTTTAAAATTATTTTGCGCTCCATGTTTTCCTTTTATCGGGGTTCAGCCCGAATAGCCGTTAAAAGGAGGACGTGCAACGTGAATTTAATTTTCGTTAAATATAGTTTAAAAGAAGATAGTGGAAGTGGTTTTAAGTCATATAAAATATTGGTTAGTCTTTATTTTTCGTGTATTTTTTTGTATGATTCCTTATAAGTAGAACATTTAAAAACAATTCATTGTATTTTATTTCATCGGCCATGCTTATAGTTTGTTTTGTTTTGAGAAAGATCTGTGTTAGATTGAATGACGAGTATTTACAGGGAGGAGGGTAGGGGAAGATGTGGGTGTGAGAGGGTGAAGTAGGGTGAGTATCAACCGTACTGTAACTATATGATTGATAATAATGGTTCAATAATAAGAAAATCATAATAAATTTAAATGAACCATAGGGTTCTTACTATGCGTCTTTTTACAGTACTAATCTGGTTATTATAATATTACAAATATGCTACTTTGTGACCATGTTTGCTTGTTTATAACTCAATTACGCATAAACGATTTGATGAATTTGAATGGAATTAAGCACAGAGACAGAATAACGTTTTGATCGTGCGCATGATATTTAACGGAATCGATATCGAA
Source organism: Eumeta japonica (assembly GCA_005406025.1). NCBI lineage: Eukaryota > Metazoa > Arthropoda > Insecta > Lepidoptera > Psychidae > Eumeta > Eumeta japonica. Next base: position 107,344 of record BGZK01001138.1, read on the forward strand.
ATCGAGAGCAATAGCGCGATCGGAAGGGAAAGGGACGCAAGATTAGAACAGGAAACAAGACCGAATCGGAACTAACTATGAAATCGGTACTTCAATTGAAAACAGGATCCGGATTTGTATAACTGACAGTGAGATTACTAGATACAGAAAATGAGGAATCGATTATGCGTCCACGCGGGCGGAGCCGGGGGCAAAAGCTAACATATACAGCGAAGCTGTAGGTGAAACGCCGAAAATACGTCATCACTTTTCGAAGTCTCCGAGAAAATGACCGTTTAATAGCCGCCGAGTGACCGCTAACGGGCGGACGGCGCGAGACGGCCGCGCCGCTATCGGCGAGACGTCGCCTCCCGTATTAGGGCGAGATAAGGGCTCGACGCATACTCTAAAGATGAATCCAACATCCCGCGCCATGGACTTATGAAATCACTAGACCTGAACACCATCTATATTTGTTTAGACATCAGATTTTGTTCGTTTTTTTTTGTTCTTACGTATCCGAGAATCATAATGCGATACATGTATTTTAGAATTAAATACATTTTTTTTTATTCATGTATGAATACATGAATAAAAAAAATTTATTTAATTCTTAAGATACATCTAAAAAAAAAACTGATATAAAATAAGAAGTGAGAAAGACAAATAAAAATGGTTTCAGCCACTAAATGTTTCATGAATTAAATATCACAGGATAAAAAAAAAACATAGTTTTTAAATCTATTACAGCAAAATTATCATATTATTACGTAGTTCGATATGAGAAGAGAACGACAGATTGTGAGGCGATTTTGACGATTTTGGCGATTTTCTAATCCGCTCCCTCGGCGGCGAGATTTTGTGATTTATTGAAAAAAAAAACATCATTTCTTTAATTTTAATTGGTTAGTGACCACTGGAACCAACATATCCATGTGATTTTCGGTAAAATACTCGCTGATTTAGTCATTTTAAACCGTTGTCGCTTGCACACAGAAACTCAAAAAAAAATTATTGTGTAAGATTTGATCACATTTTAATGGAAAAATATGTTTTATTCAATTTATTCCAGTTTTATTGTAATTATGCTTCTTGTAGAAAAAAATTACCTGATTCTTCCCAAGTAAAATTGAGAGAGATTCGTTTCAACTACCTAATTGTTTTACATAATTAATAGATGCCCCCTAAATAAAGATATTTAATAAATATTTTAAGTACAAATATCATTATTTAAAAAAAAAATTGAATATTCGGGTTGAATCTGTGATGTAAATTATTGGTATGTTTTGCAAATTTTCTAAAATGTTTAATTTATTGTTATTTTTGTGAAAAAAGAATTTTGAATAGAAAGCAAGTTATTAATTTTGAACGTGTTGTTTTAATTTAGTAATTTCAAGTTTTGAGATTGCAAAATATTTGATATACATTGGTATATCACATATTTTGCATACTCAAATTATATTCATAATTAACTCAATCATATTCACTGTGAGAATTACAAGATGTACTTTTTTGCTATGTAAATATATACTTTATAACTCATATAAGGAAAATAGAAACATCGATATAAAAATTATTATGTTATCGTTCTCAAGGAATGCTCGATCATGTTTTATAATCATCATTTGCCGTCAACTTGGAATAAGAAACTATGATGAATCATGATTTCATCAGAACTGGCACATCGACATTCAGTGTGCCGGGTCTAGTGAAACGAGGAGTCCGGGCGGGCGCGTGCGCGCGAGATAAGCGCCACTCGCCGGGACACGGCGCGCAGATAAACGTAAAACGCTCGGTGTGCGCTCACAGATAATGACGTGCGGCTAGAGCGGAGTGCCTCCGATTGAACTGTTTTAAGTGTCGCGATGGTTGTCTTCTCTTTAAAGAATTGAACCACTACCCTGACTATCTACCTTCTGAGGTAATGCCCCTCGCTTCGAGGTCTCAATCGCGTCGTACAAATTACCATTTGAACTCGTACAACTCTAATTGCTTTGACGCGGGGCACGGGTCTCGTCTGATCTCGCCTGTCGTTGAAGTTGGCGAATCTGCTTCGAGATACGCTTCTCATCATTATGTCTTCCTTCACCATCAAAGCGAGTGATTTCAACAATCAATCAACGATGTGATTGATGTCTAATCGGTGAGATAGGGAATCGATAGACGAATCGGGGCTCGTGCTCGCGTGTCATGCAATCAGAGGTGGTCAATATTAACCACTGCACGCATGTAGTACCAGTACTTGTCATTATTTTGGTGTTTTTGACTGGTCTAGTGTGTTATGCGTGGAAGCATTTAGAGTTTCGATTCCAGGGTAAAAAATGGATCTTTATAATTTTGCCGTGTCCATCGCCGGCTTCATGCGCCAGCGCCAGCTGTCGTCTTCAGTCCAGCTTTATGACTTCATTTTGACGAAATCGTACAGGCGTATGCCACCAATATTAAAGCAAATTTTTCAGCTTCGAAGAGTACGAAAATGTGCGCAATGAAGTTTCATGCTTTCCTCGTTCGTAAACATTATTATTCAAAACAATGCAAGAAGTTTTAGGGCTGGCTCAACAAAGATCAACCGTTACCCAGATTTATTTTTCATTTAATTTTCCTGGTCATTAAGTACCTGCTAGCTTCTAAATCATTAACTATATGGCTTCCTTTTTGTTTATAAGAAAATAATATAAAACGAGAATCTGTAAACACTGACAATGGGAACTCGAACTGAAACACCTTGAATTAATATCTTAGTACGTAAAAAATAAACAATATGAAAATAACGGTTAGACTTAATAAATAGATGTGATCCGCTAATATATATATACACTATGAAACCACTTATTTATTCTTATGTGCAGGTACATATTCAATTTATAGTAATAAATAAACGTATTAAAGCATATTTTTTAATTTGGGGGTCTACACTGATTTTTCATGGTATTTTGTGCTTAAAAATAATTCGAATCTATATTGTTTGCGATACACTGCATATTATTTTCTTTCAGGACTGTTTCAAGGAATTTCGGAATGGTTTAAATTTAAAAAAAAAAATAAATAATATTAATTTACATAAGCAGTTATAGTTGAATTTAGAGCTTTCATAGTTTCGTAAAATTATAGTAAAGATCTCCACTATAAGTGCTAAGATTGTAGATACAAGCAGGCCTTTCATTTAAATGAAATCTATAAAAGCGAAAAATACATAAGTAATTTTTTTCTTTTAAGTAAGGACAATTTTTAAACCGATGTACAAAGTATATCAACACCCTATACCAGCTGTAACTTCTTCTGTTACTGTGCTAATGTAATTAAGCAATTTTTTATATGACCATTTGAGAATTGGGGCGAGCAGTGAATAGACGGATGCATATATTAAGAATTTATTAGCTCATATGACGTATGACAAAAAAAATGTGTCTATAACAAATAATCTCTGTTCTAGTTTCCCAGTTGGTCCTTTCATACCTCCTAGAGGAAAATTCAATCAGCCGCGTCTGTAAATGGCGCCGGGTGCGTTGCTCCCGTCCGAAATATCATGCAAATATCAGGAGCGGTGGTGCAGTGACGCGCATCTGCATTATTTGCTGATGTGTTCGGAGAAGAGCGCGCGCACCGCCTGAATGCTAACACGTCTTTGGTCGACGTAGGCCGGGTGCCGCGGTCGCTATGCTTCGCTCGATATTGCGTCAAAGAAGAAACATTGTTATTGATGAGTTTTTACTGCTTATTTACTGTAATTAATTGGATTGTATTTTGCTTACACAATCGTTTAACATTAAATTAAAAAGAAAAACTTTTATGAATAATGTTCATTTTCATCTGGTAGGTGCTTGTAATTTTAATAAATTTGAATTCAATTATAAATGAAAATGTAATCTTATGGTACAAAATTTACTTTTTCTTTACAATTAATATTAGATTGTACTATGTATAATCTGATTAATAATTTTACGTGAGTAATTGAGAAAAGTCGTAATTTCATCGATAAATAAAATACTTTTGTAATTAGTAATATGTACAGTCAATGAAGAAATTACGATCTGCAAATAAATATATATTACAATCTTCATGCCCGCTCCGAGCACCATTATCAAACTCGTGCGTGCTTTTATAAAAATATTTTTACGTGACTATATTAAGTTATTTATGCTACGAGCGATTAAGGTGGCAAATTATCGATTAAAATATCGTCACATTGCAATCGATAAAAAAATCGATTACAATAAAAAATATAGATTCGATCACAAAATGAGCCCACAAGTTGAGGTGTCATAGTAGAATGAGTACGTAATCTGTTTTTGCAGTTAGACTAAGGATTATGATAACATCTTCCTATTTCTATTAAACGTAATAAAATTTCCTTTAATTTTTGAGAAAGCTTTTGAGCGAGACGTTGCTGAAATTTTACTTTTTGGAAGAATACTATTTGGAGATAATTAATAAAAAAATATTATTATTTACAAGTGAGATTTGACGAATTACCTATACGTCATATGTCGATTTTTATTACGTTTATTTGTACAATTTGCCTTTTTATCCTTTGATGGAACTCACCGATAGACCATTGTTTTATTTGTTTTAAAGTGAAATGTCTTTAGTACTAAATCATGTGTAAGCGGATAACTTAATACGGCTTCTCTAGCTCAGCACACGATTTGGTTTATTTTTTTTTAAACATCACCTATCGTCATGCCGATACACGTCCTCCGGCCCCCGGCCTAACTCGCAATAATAACCTGTCGTAAGTGAGATATATGATAAAAATTTTCGGCACTTTATTGTTTATATTATCAGATGTCCACATTACGTTCGGTAGGCGCGACACATTGTTATCGCTCATTACAATACCGGGCCGGGCTAAATCGGCCGTGTTTAGACGTTCGTGAATACGATTACAACGTATTAGGTTTGTTATTTGAATAAAAAATGTAGTGGGCTATGTAGGGGGGGGCCGCGGAAAAAAAAATGAAACGACCGATCGACCGAAGCGATGACACTTTGACGACTTGTTTGTTTGTCATTAGTTTCGGGGTATAGAAATCAAACTAGCGAATTCTGATTACTGTTCTGTATCTATTTCGAAAAGCTTCAAACACAAATTCGAAAACAGTCAAACTATAAGAAGTACTTTCAGAACGCTTGTCAGTAGAGCCTTCAAAAATTTTATAGGATTTCTGTATATAATGTGCAATACTAGAAATCGATAAATTATGGTGTTTTTTTTTAACACTATAAAATTAGTAGACGATAAGTCCGCACGTGAAGTATGTAATTGGAGGTACAGCTCTGATAAACTCTGCCCAATTCCGATAAAATCGTCATTAATTATAATTCTATCATCTCGATACCACAGTACTGCCATCTCACATATTTTTTTTATTTTAAATTGACGATCTTGAATCACGAATAGCCCACGTTGGCCCAATGTGGCTTGAGTATTGTTGACGACCTTCGTCATCGATGTGGTATCGTCCTACAATGACTACTAACCGTGTACCTTGAGGCGCGATGCGAATCGTTTGATCTGACTAAGAATAGTTTGATCTGACTAAAGTTAAAAATATATTGATCAGCTGACCAGTATGACGAATAAGTTCAGCATGACATTTATAAGTAAAACCGATGTTTGGCTAAAGCACAATTCGACGAATTAAAATATAAGAAGTGCCAAGGTGAACGTTCTCATTTACTTTTAGCAGTGTATTAATAAAATTATCATATTTTGATACATATACATACGATTACGACCGCCGGACATAAGGTTTCGTCACTTAATTAAGCAAGTTACTGTTGGGTAAACAGTTAAGTTACTACGTACACTTAGAAATGTCTTAAGCAAGTGCGCCGCATAATACGATATCTAGTGCGGCCTTTGAGTTATGATTTGAATTAATTTAAATTTGCCTCGTTCATTTCAACGAAAAGAAATGCACTATTTATCTATATGTTTTCAACTTATTTGTATAAACAATGTCAAGGATATATCTCAATTACCCTTCACGTATTTTATGTATAAGGCTTATGTCAAAAAAAACAAAATATTATAATACTTTTTAACTTAGCAATATTTATTATAGTGTCTTGTTACTCTCCGTTAAATTACAAAAACACTGATTTATATATACTGTCGCACTGATTTACACTTTTGTACTAACAATAATGTACTCTTTTATATCGAATACTTTCGGTATGAATCTCGCGTGATCGTCGGGCAGCTACAACACTGTAATAAATGTTGCATTTTGATACTGAAAAATGAATTTCCACGCTATTGTGATATCGAGCTAAGGCATATTGACACGTCAGTTTCGTTATTTTGTCTCGTTATAAATTTATTTATGGATTAGTGTGACGTATAGGAAATTTTGGTGGTTGGGGGTCTGGATTTTTCTCAAAATGCATAAAACATGTGAAAGCAATCTCTGGTTATCCGTTTCTTCATGTTATCAACTTTAAATTGTCATGTGTCGTGACACGGTGTATTGACTTTTATAAAAGAGAAAAAAACATAAAAAAATGTTTTTCAAAACAAAGATGACCTGACATTTTAAATCACCAAATTTTCTACGTAGTTTAATTTATACAAACCATTCAAAATGTCAATCGGATTTATTGAAATTGATCCTGGTTTTTATTTTAAACGAAAAAAAAAAACAATTTGGCCTCATACGAGTTTCAAAAATAAGCAAACGCGCGCGTGATTTGTTATCCAGCACCGCAGTGTACGCGACGGGTTGCGGACGTTCCGATCCACGTCGGATCAATACTTTATTACTGCGCCATCTTAATTAAAAATGGTATTTATGGCTTTACATATATCGTCGTTTAGGTTACAGTCAGTTAGCCAGAGTTTCTATTTCTATAGTTTTTATGGCAATAAAAACTACAGAAAATGGAGTTTACTGCTTTAAGATGATATCGTACATATAGATTAGTATAATGGTAAATGAAAGCATCTATTATATTATTCAAAGCACAATACACAATTAATTTATTTATGTTAATAGTAAAACAATTAATTCGTCATTTAAGAAAATATTGAAAAAAAATCTCCACCAAGTATAAGTGGAAGTTCATGGTAACGTTTCTTCAATAGTTTTGAACCCCCTTCTGTATACACTAACAATGATTCGTGGAGAAAATCTATTATATTTGTCACATTCTGATTGATTCAAACGTAAACAGTAACCATGACGATTTATTTATTTCAGTAACCATGACGGTAGCGTAACGTCATTTATCTAACACTTGATTTTACTCCCATAAAATTCCATACCCCGGGCCTAAATATGCCTAAATATGAAATCGATTCTTAGGAGTAAACTCAATAAACTCCAAAAATGATTAACATATTCAGTAGTATCACTTACTTCAGAATCAGATTTTGAAAATTACCTTAAGCCCTATACATCAGAACTATTGCCTTGTTGATACCTAGACCCGATACAACCCCATTTATGTATTTGAAAATCGTAAGACTTTTTCAGAGGCGCCTGTCAAAGTAACCTTAAACGTTACAATATTTCTAAATTTCTGATATTTTTTCAGAAATATTTTCGACCTTACTTTTAGATACTTTTAATGAATAATCAGATTAATTTGGTCGCAGTTCCACATGAAGTACAATACATGTATTTATCGAGAGTAAATGTTATTAGTTACGAAACTTCCAAATGTCTTTTTAATTTTGGGTAAATTGCTGGAATCGGTTTTTGCAAGGTGGTCATTAGTGAACGACTGGCCATTAACACGTTTATTAACATTTAAAAGGCATCTAGCGTATTATAAAATAAATGAAGTGAACTAAAAAATTGAAAAATTGGAATCATAGATCGACTTTGCGATTCGCTTATATACTTTCTGTGCGTTTTCATATTGTTATCCTTATGTTGAGTAAAAACTATTGTTTTTTTAATGGCGAAGACGTCACCAGCTACGTAATTTGAAATGAAATGAAACATTTGAAACAATGAAACATACAAAAACATTTAAAATTGATTTCCTAGATAAATACGACTTTCTAAGAAATAAATATTTTTTATCAGACAAAGCCCATTACAAGAATCTAGGTATTTATCGTATCAGCACCGGCAGGTTTGGACAAGTTGCTTTCTACTGTCGTAAACGCTCGTAGAAATAATTACAAGAATCTAGGTATTTATCGTATCAGCACCGGCAGGTTTAGACAAGTTGCTTTCTACTGTCGTGTGCTCGTAAATAATTACAAGAATCTGGTATTTATCGTATCAGCACCGGCTTGGTTTGGATTGCTTTCTACTGTCGTAAACGCTCGTGAAATAATTACAAGAATCTAGGTATTTATCGTATCAGCACCGGCAGGTTTAGACAAGTTGAAACTACTGTCGTAAACGCTCGTAGAAATAATTACAAATCTGGTATTTATCGATCAGCACGACTTTCTAAAATAAATTTTTACAGTCAAACGCTCATTTACAAGAATCTAGGTATTTATCGTATCAGCACCGGCAGGTTTGGACAAGTTGCTTTCTACTGTCGTAAACGCTCGTAGAAATAATTACAAGAATCTAGGTATTTATCGTATCAGCACCGGCAGGTTTAGACAAGTTGCTTTCTACTGTCGTAAACGCTCGTAGAAATAATTACAAGAATCTAGGTATTTATCGTATCAGCACCGGCAGGTTTGGACAAGTTGCTTTCTACTGTCGTAAACGCTCGTAGAAATAATTACAAGAATCTAGGTATTTATCGTATCAGCACCGGCAGGTTTAGACAAGTTGCTTTCTACTGTCGTAAACGCTCGTAGAAATAATGATGAATGTACGGGGCTGACGTTAGTTAACGAAATAGCACGTGGTCTAGAAAATCCAAATTCAAATTGGGTAGACGAATATCGGACACGTTGAGGCGTTAGCGCTTGTAGAAATAGAAAGTATTTGCCGCTCGTTTCGAAAATAACGTGGTTATACAGAACAAAAACATTGGCAACATTTCTGTACAAAAACTTAAATTTCACGCTTCATTAAATATTGCCCAGTTACAGATGTATCACACTAGATCCAAATGAATTGTTACTTACAAGTAACAAATTATAGCTTTTCTCCGTGTTATCAGTTGCAATACTATCTAACAATTGATTAGTATCAATAATGGACAGCATTTCTCTAATGAACATAAATATTAACTGTCAAAAATAAGGGTAATTGTTTAAATAAACAATAGCCTAACAGCACCTAACCAAATTAAGGTACGTTTCATTACTGGAGATTTATATTCAGTTCATCCTTGGGTGTTCACCAGAGGTTCTTCTTTATCATTAATTTTTTTGATTAATTTAACCCTACCTTTGTTTTCAGTTAGCTCTTATACTTAATATAGAGGAAAAATGTACTGTAGATGCATTGAATAATTAATAAACAAATTTGTTGCAACTGCAGCGAAAATCTCCTTTTATGTCCTGGATGTGTCCGTTAATGAGGTTGTTACGACCAGGCGATGTAGCTAGCGGCTAGGAATCGATTGCGTGAAAGGATATGTAGCAGTCTTTGCATATAACTATGTACGTATGCGTTTTATCATGCATTTATTCAGTTATAAGCATACAAAAACGCATCACGCGGCCGCATCACGACTCCGGGAGACACAATGCGCTCGTGGCTGCAGTTATTGCATCGACGGTACGTGATGCGCGTGCGCAATCGTCGATATTGGTCGGCGGTGAATTAGTATTGTCGCAAACGACTGTAGATGTGCTCGATAATGAATTTTTATCGCCACTATTTCTAGTTACGCAAATGATTGGAAATTTTTATATTAATTCTTTGATATGGATTTGAACGTGAATAAGGAGAATGAAAATTAAAAACAAGGATATTTTGTTGAAATTAAAAACAAGTTTTCGTAACACTTAAAATAAAAAAAAAATGGTTTTATAAAGTTTAGTAATTCGACATAATCATCGGCAATCACTCATACAGTAATTGCACTATTGAATATTGTTAATATTTTATAGTAATATCAAATATTTTTACTTATATATAAATACAGCTACGTATATATTAAATCCAAAATAATTAAATATCGCATCGAGCCTTTATCGAAATCAAAAACAGTTTTCTAATGCTTACAAAGTTTTTGTCAAACGTCGATTTTAAACTTGTAATAATCGCAATACTTGAACCTAGATTAGGTGCTCAGCCAGGCGTTATTTAGGGTTCCTTAAATGGATAGATACACAAAAAACGGACTAATGGAACATCGTCTCTCAAAGTGAGTCATCTCTCTAAAAACCCATTGTCGTCACGCTGCCGACGTCGCTGGACTCACTTGCGACGCGGCGTCAAACATCTTCCTATCCTTCGAGACCTCGCAGGTCGCAGATTAGACAAGCAGAGACCGCTGTCAAGAAAAGTTACTATAATTATAGCATTTTGTTCTATCGAAGACACAGAGTAACGTCTTTCATCCTTTCAAACAGCCTACCGCAGTGCGACTCTCTGGCCGTTGCTTAACAACTCTCAATCCGCCTATTTTTTAGTATCTATGGTTTCTTGCTTAAAGAATCAATGTAAAACGCTTGACAATAAGATTTCATTTTCTGTCAACGTGTCCGCATGTCACAGCCAAAAATTCTCATATATATACACATACATATTGATGTATGTATGTAAATGTATGTGTGCTCACGTATGTGTGTGTGCTCACGTGTGTGTGTGCTCGCGTGGCGTGTATTAAAATATTTCTTTGTGTTTTGCATCTTCTGCTGTGGGATATCATTTGCAAGAGCAAAATTTGGAGATATCTCATTCGAATTACATCCGAAAATATACACGTCTTATTTCTGAAATCTGCAACCAAATAACCTAAAATAATCAGGTTCGTAAGAAGTTGTTACGGAAAAACAAATTAAATTTCGTAACACTTACAATTATCGAAAAAGAAAAGCATTAATAGTTTAGCGTTAGTAATTCACATACTACTTACAAACTAGCTTATTTTTGAAAATTATATTTTTACGGCGCCTTTCACGTTGAACTTATCGATGATTTTTTTCTTTAGATATCATGATAAACGCATTACGTACACCTCTCCCAGGTATATCTCCCTAAAACCACCCTTTTGTTTTTACGATCCCAAAGTCGGCCCTAAAACAGTGCGTCGCTCCGGGGCCGGCGACGTCGTGACCAAAATTCGGATCGATAACACGTATTTATACCTTTTTTTTTTACGCCCTTCATCTCCGAGGGGCCGCGGTCGCACGGGCCGCGTCGAATTACCGTTTGTCGCTGCGGCACGCGCCGCCCTATCAACTTATTTGCAGCACCGTATCAATTAATTACATTACTGGCAATATTTGATCGACTTCCGCCTGTATACGGTTGTGGTCGCGTTTGCTGACATTTTAAATCTGTCTTTGCATACCGTAGCGCTTCTTCGATTTTGTCAATATTAAAATCTACTTTTATGACACGCTCCCCATAGACTTGTCCGCATTTACACCGACTCCTTTGCTCTGACATTCTAAAAGTTCGTGTTAGAAAGTTTCATTAAAATTGTCCACTTGTAGTTTTGTAAATCGATCATTCTACAACTATAAGTACAAGTGAACGATCTACCAAATCGAAGACAAAAACGAATTTTAATTAATTAAACTAATACTTGCTTTTTCTCAAAATGATTGCACGAATCTTCCAAATATACTTTAAATATTTCCAATAATCATCGTTAATATTTGTTATGCTTGTGGTGAAAACCAATCAGTCAACTATTGTGCGGTTGCGCAAACGAGTAAGCGATGTGAGTTAATAACATCACGTTTAATTACGTTAATCTGGTCGGATCTATAGCGTAATCATCTAAATATACAGGCCCCTGCGCGTGTGCGTGCGCTGCCGCGGCCGGTGTAGTCAGCGCGAATGTTCATGATTTATGATACTAAAATTAATTAATGGATTAATTGATGTTATTTATATGCGTGTAATTTGTTATCGTATTACAAATTTTGAAAATTGCTCAATATTAATGTGCTCGTAAAATATTTCTTAGTTTGTAATTAGTCTAATAAAAACTTATTCGAATGCTTGAAACGTAAAATTATATTATTAAAGTCTCGTACAAGAGACGCTTTAAAATATAATGTGTATAATTTTAGATACTACAAAACACACATATTTGATTAGTAAATGTTTTAGTTTGGTCATTTATTCAAAAAAATGTTATTTGTCAATATCATTTATGTACCTAGTATTAAGTAATCATACGTGAGAATGCTAAATTACATTTTGATAATTGTCTTGTACGAAACAAATTTTGTGTATGGATGGACACATTTCTTTATTATATTCATCAGTTTGGAAGCAGTTCTCTATAACTACTATTTCATCTTTCATTTCCATCTTACAAAAATAAATAGCTACATTGAATTAACAAAATATAATTCCAACGTACTATGTGATTACATATTTATAACAAAACAATCATGATAACGATGTTGGGCTGTTTAAGACTTAACGTTTAGTGTTGACGAGTAGTTCACAACAACACTTGTGTCAACAAGGTATCGATCAATGGTTTAGCAGTCATTTAGTTACTTACCGATAACCGTTTTCGGTGGTAATACTGAAAAGTAAAAAAGTCATTGACACTATCGCATATTTAAACGAATGAGCATTTTGTAGTTTCAGCTTAGATACGAATATTTAGACTAACATATATCACTTCACAAGTATATATGTGTGACTGGAATAGAATATTCTGCGTAATTCAAATCGTTAGGTTTGAAATACTGTAGTTTTTAACATAATTCCTTTCGTGAGGTATGGGGAACTTGATAAGGTATTGTATAGAAAATGAAAGATGTGACGAACATTATCAATTTAATGACGGGCGCTTTATTCTCCAAGATTTTACTGGCACTGAGTGAATTTCAGTGACGTTTGTCGATTGATATCGAGACCATTAGGGCATTTAAGCTCGATCGTATTGTGAAATATAAATTAATATAATGCTTAAAAGAGAAAAGTTATCGGCATCTGCTCATCGCTTGTAATGCACGTATATAAGTATATTCCTCGAATATTCGTTCGACGGAGTATACAACGCTGGCCATATAGAATCAGTAGTTTTTTTTCCATTCTACGTGCGTTAGCTATAGACGCGATCATTCGTCGGATATTTGGGTCGACCGCATCGAACACAACCCAGCTACGACCCCATGGCCGAAGTATCAACATCGTTATGTTCGAGTAAACAGCCATTGACGCGTAATGATGTTTACTCCCCCGAGATGGCGCCACTCGTTTGTCGGGGGGTGTTCGCGTTTTAACGGGATTTAAAAACACGCGAGCGCCCCCCTCCCCTCCGCTTGGGGCGAGTCACAAATGTTAATCTGCCTTATTAAATTGATTATTTGGTACTCTCATGACTAGTGCATTGCTTACGGTTCGCGGAATATGATCATTGCAGTGTGTTATTGAGTACCATTAATAACTTTTAAATATCACTCGTATATTTTACGTTTGAATTAGATTAAAATTTATGTATAAAAAGACTCTATCGTGAAATATTTACTTTATGTTACTTATTTTTGGTATATTACATATGAAGTCATACACTTGTTTGATATTGTTCCTCTTCAATTGACTAATACATTAATTGCTACTGTCATTCATAACATGGGAAACATTGAAATGTGTTTGTTTAAATGTAATATTATATAGTTTTCAATAAGTATATTAGATTACCCGAATATGAAAATGCAATTATATTTTGTAACATTTCCACGTAGCACATTAGTTAAGCTAGATGATATTGTAAAACAAAATGTCGGGACTTCCTGGCCAGGTGGCAATCACTGTAACAATGGCGCCGCGCGCCGTATTCCCGAAAGGAATAAAAAATGGTCTGTCAAACGCGCGGCTTTCCCGCCTGTTTGTCGGCTTCGCGCCCTCTATCTCCCGCGGGTGACCATATTATGCGTGAAATAAAGACTAAATATTTTTTTTCGTCTAAAATCGCGCAGTATAATTCAAAAAGATGGTAAGCAATAACAATCAAATAATTTAAAAAAAAAAAATTATTATAATAAATGACTATGTACAGATTTTAGCCGCTGGATCGTATTCAATACTGTAAAAAACGTTAAGGCACTTTTACACGGTTTACAAAAGAAACATTTCACGAATTTATGGTCTGTACTTTGTACATGACTATTTTAAAAACTCTTTTGAGGAACTACAGTGTTTTACTATCATTTTGGCGTATTTTGGTTGTTTTTTTTGTACAAAGCTATTGAACATCTAATTATGAGTAATATTTAATTAAAAAAATAGAGATGAAGTCAATGGGATGATAAATATTCACCAACAAACATGTCAGGCGGATAGAGAGGATTACAGTCATATGATTGAAAAAGAAGAGAGCAGTGCATTATTTTCCTTAGTATGACTGCATCCCTTTCTGTCCGTTGGATGTGCTCATTTTTGAATATAGAGTTATGTTGAATGCAGCATATTCAAGTTTCAAGGATCGGTCAAAAATCATGATTGTAAAACTCAACATACTCAATAAAATAAAAATAGCATATACAAAAAGCTGTGTTTATGAGTACTTGTACATTTTTAACTTATAAACTAATCTGGGACGATAAGATTTTTCCTTTGTTATTTTATTATAAAGTTATTTCTTATCGTACATTTAAGTTGTGGTTGATAGTTAACAATTTTGGGAATGAACATATTATGAAATAATGCTTTTGTACAAAAAAAATCTTCGAAAAATATAATTTTATTTTTTTTAATGATCCATAGATTTTTATTCGATTTTGTAAGATATGTACCAAATTCAGGCCCGATATGGAACGTCCCCTTTCCTTTCAAATACTAAAGGGCTATAAAACTTTATAATCCTTAAGTTTACATGTATGATAATACAAACTCTCACAAGTATTGCAAAATTTAAACCTCTATAGTGTTTTTATTTTCTAAATAAAATATGGATTAGGGTACACAAGATTCGTATCTCTTTCACATATAAAGATATATACAATAAAGCTCTCACTACGCATAAATAACTAGATGAAATAACGTCTTCAGAGCATTTAAATTTTTGACTGTTTGTGTTTTATAAATTTGAATTTTACACTACTTTAAATGCTTTTAACATTATACAAGTATTTTTAAATATTCATAGATGTAATCATATTATGTGTAAGGGTGCCCCCTAATTCAAAATAGAAAAAAGCGTTACTTATCTCACGGGTTATTAAAAAAAATCTGTAAAAAGGCTGCTCCCGCAGGTCATCCCTGAAACTTGTTACCACTTTCGAGCTCGAAGTGATAAAAATATACGAGTAGTAAATTATTGAGTTCATCATGCCCAAACGATCGATTTTATTGATTTTTTAAGCTCTCCGAGTACGAAAATATATTTTTAATGTGTTTTGAATTTTGAAAATAAAAAATCTATATATATTATAAAAACCGCCTATTTTTAATTTTTCAACTACATTGTCCATAGAACACGTGGTTTGATTTAAATCTGCTTTATGCCATCCGACGCAGTATTTGAAACAGAAAAAAATGATCGAGAACCAAAGATCAATTCAAGAAATCCACATGTTATTTTGGAAAAAAAAAACCTTTCTTTCGAATTTTCGTTATATATCGAATATTTCAATAATGCGGCTAATGATATCTCTCAAATGAGCCGACCGCTTTTGTTTACTATGTTTGACGTGTTTTATGAAGAAGAAAAGCTGGTATGATTGTAAAATTTATATGTAATATTTTAAAAATTAAAAATAAACACTTTTTAAAAAAATTATCTCCGACAATATCATTTTAACAAATAAACCCACTTCAATAAACTAGCAACGATCGACTTATTTTATTTTTGAGGGAAACAACTAAATAGATATTGGAATCTATGATAGAGCAATTTACAAAATATTGTAAAAAAAAAGACTTTTGAAAAAAAATTTTTTCAACGATATCTCTTGAAGAAATCACTCGATTTTCAAGAAGTTTGAAACAGTCGATGCAACTGTTTGGGGAAAAGATCTGATTAGATTTAGGTACCAATCAGTAGATTAGTCTAAAAGTTATTTCGATAAACATTTTTCTTAAAAGTTTATTTTTGAGATTCCTCAAAACCTACCGGGCGAGACTGGTTCGACTAGCTTGGACCTTAAAACGTCAAGAAGTAGTCTAAATTTGATTTTTGAAAATCGGAGTGAAAACAGTAACTTTCCAATTGTATAAAATTTTTTTTTATTTTTATAGCGGGTAGTTAAAAATATGTAAAATCGCGCGGCGAGACACTTATTCAAAACAAAATAATCTAAATCCAAATAGAAAAATATTTGTATTATAATGATGTATAACCTGGTGAATACAAGATCATCAGACGTATACATCCTTCGGGAAGGATTAGTAACTCCATTTTTAAGAAGTCACTCTCGTCCCTTGTAACTATCCATTGGGTGTGTTGAAAAGTCGTACAGCACGATGGCCACCCTTCGCGCCATCCCCTCTCGTTCGACACGCCCCCGCTCCGAGATTAATAGGGCTCGTGTTTTGACTCCGGTCGTCATGGAGGCGAGGCGCGACGTCGGCGCCGGCGCGGAAAAGGGGGCCCGACAGAAATACCACATCTCTGGGGGGGGACATATCGCGAGATAAGGATCTTTTATCGGGATGATTAGGGTAAAGGTCGCGCCCTGATTGGGAACGTGTCGACATTTTTCAGGACTGGCAAGGAAGCATCTTTTAAAGGGGACCTGGTAGAAGGAATGGAATATTCGAGAAGTTCGCGACTCATCCGGGATCCTTTTCGATTTCAACTAACCCGCTAGGAGGCCTTTCCTTTCGACAAACCGCCTATCGTCATCGTGCCCCATTTTCGTATCGCACCAATGAGAATTACGAAAATTTCCTAATAGGACCATAGAATTGTCTTGTTTTGTCAGGTTGAAATCATCCCATTGCTCAGGTATATTCTACCAGATTCTTTTCCGCCATGATTTGACTGGAGTTAAAAACTCGTCACTCAATTCACCCACAGTTAGGGTCGAATCTATTACCTTTCTGTACCGATACAAATCGAAGGCGATGTCCTTTAACCATTGCACCGCTAACTCTAGAACTGATCATTACAAGGATGTATTGTAAGGGTTTTTCCAATATATTGTACCTATATTGTAATATTCGGTAGCACGTAAACGCAAGAATTGCTACGTAGAGGGATGACTTGTTTCTGGTTTTGTTGTTAAACTGAAAGCGTGTACAAAACTCGTTAATGTATTTATTTCAATCCACATGCTCTTAATATACAACGAGCAACTTCATAATGTAGTTTTCACACCGATAAAAATTCACTCTTATATTTTTCCATAACATGCCAGAAGAAGTATAATTTTAAAAAAACTCTTACTAAGGCATTTATTATAATTTTTAGTTTGAATACTAATTAAAATAAAAAAAAAACACTCAGTTTTTCAAATGAATACGTCTATGACGACACAATAAATTTTATGGTTTTATAATCAACAAAAAATATAATGAAACATAAAGTGATAGCGATAGTCCCTCAATAAATTGGAACAAAAAAGAAATGTAATGAAGTAATAGATATCAAACCAATGCTCAGATGGGGTGCAAGCACCCCCCACACACAACGCAGTCGGTGTCACGCACCCCATACGGTTTTCGCCCTGACCGATCTGACCGGAACTGTGCTTCGACCGGTAGGTAACCCGCAAACGAACTTATATAATTAAAAATACATAAATATAAAATTCTATGAAAAGTGAAACCTTTGGATTGAACCAAATTTATAGTATTACATATATTACGAAATATTTACTGTGCTTAATTCTTTTTTTACGTTCTGTCTCGATTAATTTTCATTTTGATTGTAATCAAATGTTAATATGGACCTAGTTAAGAACTGGCGGACGCTGCAAAGACCCTACATTATTGATAGAGGTCTAAGCAATTGGAGCTTGACAGGCATTTCACATAATCAGCTATGGAAAGTAAAAGTAAGTAAAAAGTTGTAAGTACCTAATGAAAGTTACATCGGTATTATCTGCACTAAACGCATCAACTGCAACAAAAGCTATTCCACATAGAAAAGCTATATACAAATATTTTTAATAAAAGTTGCAGAACCTTTTTTTCAGACCTTCTTACCTCAAAAGGAAAAACATTATCCTTATAAGATTATATCTCTTCTTTCTCCGTCTATCAATCTGTGTAGCCATTTGTAAAGGCCCTTTTTCTTAGATACGAACACAAATAATAAGTTCTAATTAATATAAAATAAGGTTTACGTTTTTTTTAAATTTGAGAAAAACTTAAGGTTGGAAATCAATGTATTCAAAAGATACGACCATTTTGTCACATATTTACATACTAGCAAACTCATTTATCTAAAACTCATAGAATACTTACCGTTGATCATTAAATATAAAATCATAGAAAATAAATATATTTAAGACGTTCCTATGGCCACCTTCTGGATTCCTCGTTTGACCCTAGACATTTTCTAGTGCTACAGGAGTAATTGAGACAAATCCAAAGAATCTAAACAGAAAGGGGGCCATGCCATCTTGTTATCAAGAAGAGTTCTTGTGGTCACCTTAGGATACTATCATTAGACCAGCTCCGTGGTACCACCTCATTGCACTGTCACCGAAGGTACATAAGTATGCTAAACAGCTTAATTAGACGCCAACAAACACTGCAAAAATAGATTAAAGGTATGGAACATACGAACAATGCAATTGAAATAAGAGCTTGCGATAAAAATTACCGTTTTACTACGTGTTTATTGCGAATAAGTAAATACAACCAACAATGAAAATAAAAAAATGTATAAACATTTAAAAAAATTTATTAAATACAAATCTCATTTATGTCTATTAATGTTTATTTATATACATTTTTTTTTCTATAATTCTTTTACATTAACAATCCTTGTCCTTCTAATAGTCTCACCTTTGCCACGTAGGTACAGCGAGACACCTATACCGTTTTTGGGCTGCCGGCGCAAGGTCATCGAGTGTGTATACTAAAGCGCGTCAGCAGATTGGTGCTTTAATATTGTAGTTTCCTGGTTCACATTGGTTGTTAATAGAAATACACCAGCCACTGTGGAGACTTTACGGGAGATGCTGCACTCACACGGTCGGATCTATGAAAAGACGACCCCATATAATATAGTAGTCACAGCAGTCTTATGTCGCATAAAATTACCATTCGTATGAGTGATCATAAAGCATTCAATTATAGTGAATGTCCTCTGCCATTTTTTTTTTATTACTTGTGTCAAGTAGCAACTGTATACGTTGATGGTGTGTATTTCTATATGTTTAGGCGTAGCCTACTAAAAATACCACGAAAATGAAGGCAAAAGAGACAAACAAAGAATCCTACCCTTTCTCGCTGAAAATGTATCTATTACAGTATACCTCAGATTCGTTATTAGAAAGATTTAAAAACAAAAAACGTCAAAGTGCGAGGCCTCGTATACGAAGGGTTCCTTACCGCCGTACAAACACTACATACCTTTTGATTGAACACAAAAACGCCGAAAAAAAAAACACGTCACTTGCTCGTATGGGGACCCTTTTTAACTTTCAACATTATTTTATTTTTATTGTTTGTTTTAAAGCTAATTAATAACATGCACTGTGTGAACATTTCATACGTTTATTTATTGCTATTATTAAAATCGAGCATAAACGCCAAAAAATATGTTTCTTTTATGGGTGCCCTCTTTAATTTTTAGTTTCATTTTGTTTTTATAGCCACTATAGTAATACATATTGTGTGAATATCTCAAGCATCTTTCTATTGCCCTTATTAAAATCGAGAAAAAATTGCCAAAAAAAGATACATTTCCTACATTTATATACAATTTAATCTTTAAATTAATTTTATTTTTATTATTTGTCGTTATAGTGACAATATGAATACACACTGTGAAAACTTCAGCGGTCTACCTATCACGGTTCATGATATATGAATAGATAGATAGATGGACAGCGGAGTTTGTGTACAGAACCCTAAAAATGTAAAATTTCAAGACTACCAGACGTCAATATTGAACCCCTCCACAAGACGCTTAACGAAATTTGTATCCCGTTTACAGAACATATTTTGCAATTGAATTAATTAAAAATTAATATCAATTAAAATTTAAATAAACTATGAAAAATAGGCACTTAACGGGTTTTAGTAAATAATACGTGAGTATATAGAAATTGCTTATAAATTAATTATAAGTTGTAATTGTATAAAAGTAACAAATTAGCTAGTCTATCCTAGTAAATAAGATGTATTCCAAACTTTATCTTCTTTAAGTGATACTTTGAGTATTTTTAGTCAATGAAATTGGAATGCGACAGGAATTTTAGAAATTCTCTAACGGTTAGACATTCCGGCTGAAATGCATTATTGGTTTTTAATATTCAGTGTCGAAATAAAACACCTGTATAATTTATAATGTCCATCTGTTTGTCTGTTGATGCTCTTTCTCAATGCAAACTTTATTGGTTGATTTCGCGAAATCGATTGATTGATGTCGAAACTTGACCGGTCGTTTAGCACGTAGTTGCAGCATCCTAAAAAGGTGACTGGTGACGTTAATCTGAAATAATTTTAAACGTAAAATAACAGTTACGAAACAGCGTAGCTCATTTACATAAACAGAAGAAATGGTATTCAAATACATGCGGAACCTAGATTTGTGCTGACCTGCACTGATATGCCATCCCCGCTGCTAGTGATACACGCACAGCTTTTCCTCATACATCATTTAAATGTGGCTGTCGTTCGCAGTCTTTTCAGTGCGACCTTATCAGCGATTGACGTCAAAGAGACGTCAAATGAATCATGCACTTCGGGAACGTGTGGCCTTTTTTCTTTATTTATCGATGTATCGACGACATCTTCTAGATTTTGAAAGGAAATTAGATAAAAAAGCAACATACGTCTATTGGTGCATGATCTGATAGAAAACTATGCACATACGCACTGTATGTGCATAGCAATTTCTTTATCAAAAGCCGCCACAAACAATCAAGTTTCGACGAGCCTTAGTATTTACTCCCTTAAAGAAAGTAGAAAAATTACAATACCTCGGATCTATAGTCGATTCATGGTCATCATGCTTTGATGATCGTAAAGTCTGACACCGAAAGTAGGTTCAAAACTGGCTGATTTAAGTGGAGGTATATGTGATATAATACAAAGACGTTCTTTGTAATGCCAAAACGTCGTGTACAAACGTTGTATTAACAAATAATGCGTATAATTTAGGTAGTCGGATTAAACGAACCAATATTTAGCTGGTTGAAACATTCAAGTTATAGGTTCGCTTAAAACCAACGATGCACATTCGTTACGATATTGGAACTTTTGGTTGAACGACTGTTTTTTTTTTCAGTGTAAGTACGTCACCAACCACATTACGACAGTGTGAAAGCTTCGATTGATTTAATGTAAAAATGTGAAAAATTATCAGAGGAGCTGACTACAAATTCATAAGTAACCAGAAAAAAGACTGATGTTTTCTATAGAAATATAGATGTTGTGGTGTGTAGTATAAAATGAAAAGGTAGATGAATATGGCTACATGGCTGGAGTAAGTGATCCAAGTTTAACGAATAAATTTTAAATAAAGTCGGAACTACACCTCCCTTTAGTGTCTTTTTGAACTAGATTTTGAATTAATACCTAAAAATAAGGCCACTTTTAAGTGGCTCTTTTTAACATTGTTATGGGTCGATTTCAATAAACCTTTTCACCATGTTATCTGTCCATATTAAAAACAAAATGGATACGCTGCTTGTATTGAAGTGCAACAAGAAAAAGCCTCGATACATGCAAAATTTCCATCACGGCCACATCTAAAATAAGTATGGACAGTGCGAAAATTTCAAAGTGCAATAGCGTTGAAATGCACTACAGCCTTATTCATCTGGACGGGCCGTGGGCGTTACCGCGTCTACGTAAGCCTTCCGCTATAATCGCTGTGAACGCGGCGGGCCAGGTCACCTGGATGGGGCCGGGCCGTGTTGATGCGGCCCGTCGCCATGGCAACGCGCCTGCGAGCTTCCCAGAAGAGCACGCCGTATGTTCGCACCGCCTCATGTGTGGGTGTGTATGTGTGTGTGCGCACGCCGTGAAAACCTGTACATATTAAAAAAGTTTGGCCGTTTATTTTTTTACGATTTCGTGTAGGTGACGACACTTTCGCAACGCGCTCGTTCTAAACGCGAGGGGTTGCCTGTTCGATACTCAGTCAAAGCGACATGTTTGTATATTAATTTTACCATGTAAATAAAAAAAAAAGGTTAAAAATGTATCCGAATAGCATACCAGTTAGAATTTTCTTCTACAGATGTTCACCCATTTTATCTTAGTTTATGAGAGCGATCAAATGATAGTGCGTATAAAACGCCATGTTATGACATAATTATTAGTAATTCAACGTCACCGCAGGCTTACACATATATGACTTAAAATTTTAAATTATTTCATTTTATTTCTTACCACGTTTGACCAATTATTGTGCCTTGAGGATACAAAGAAATATTGATAACTTAAATCGAGTAAATTTAACAATGAGTTCATTAAAGAAAAAAAAAAACATTGAAGCAATTTTTCACTGAACATTTATTGTACAAGGATATGCGAAAATATAAGTTTGCAAGAGTTTTAAAATTACGACACTCCGTTAAGCAGACAGACAAAACCGACAAAACCAAAGTGGGTAAATCGATTGACGTGATGCTCCATCAAAGTTTAAAATACTACATACATACATAAAGCTTAAATGTAATGACGAATTTAAGCAAATCGAACTCTCGCTTACAGTTATATCCATATCCATACCCATGGGGCGAGTCATATGGCACATCACGTCACCTTTACGATGGCGTAATGTACCATACTGCATTGACCGCCGATACGAAATATAGGCGCAGATAAGTCAAAGTTTGTTCCTCATTCAAATGTATGAAGATTTGAAGGCACAAGTCACGGTGATGACGTTTCCGTTTTCGGCCGCGTTTATCGTAATTTATGTCTATGAAATCGCGCACACACGCACGTTTAAGGTTTTAACATTTGTCATACCTTACTCGACGGCGATAATCATAATATATAAAAAATTAAAAACAAACGACAGTTGTTTAAATAGACCACGACACCGGCTACCGTAAAAAATATAATTGGAATATTTCGATTAGTCCAAAGTAGAAATAATCCGGAACATATTTCTAAGAGCGTGCCTTGACAGATTTTCGGTGACTTCACTGCGGGGGCATGCTCTCCGAAAATCCTTTCATTTCGGATCGGACCCTAAGCCACCCACGGCGGTACTGCGCGGGGCGGGGGGTGTTGACGCCCGTCGTCATTGTCGTGTTGACAGGGTCCGCGACCGACGGCTTAACGTATTCTCGGAGGCGCGGAGCGAGCGCTTTTATACTGCGGTTTAAGCGAAACGGACTTAAGCGAGCGGTTTAAGACTTATGGCGTGGACACCCTCTGTCTAGTAGTCTACTTACGCTATCATTTTAAAGAATATAAGATTAAGAACAGTAATTGATTTGACGGTTAGGCCTACGTTAATCGTGGTAGAGCTTACGTTGTGGCTATTTTGCCTGTAGCATGAAAATCGGTCGCCTCGCCTCTCAAGATAGCACATTCTTATAGAATGAAGTGAAAGAAGACACGAAACAACAGCTTCTAACTGTTTCATTTCTTCCAGTAAGTGAGAGTTTCGTGGTCCACTCTCACCTCCATTACCTCAACCTACCCACACCATCCCGTTTTTCTTTCCATCAACTCATTTCCGTTCATAGACGTCCTATTCCTACCCGATAGGTCGGCAACGCATTGGTGATACCTTCAGGGTTACGAATGTTGATGAGTGGCGGTGACGACTTACTCTCAGGTGCTCGCATGCTTCTTTTTCTCTCGAAAGTGCTACAAAAAAAATGTACCGCCAATCTTTCTTAAAAAGCAATGAACAACATAGCAACAATAAAATTATCTTATAATTCCATATGGGGATAAATAAAGTCATGTTTAATATTTTTTTATAAGCAAACACACGCGTATATGTAAACTTGAAAAACGATATTTTTTCTTAGTACAAATTTACATAGAAATATTTAAGGCCTTTACCGAAATAACCCATATAGAATAGTATATTGTGTGACTAGGGATGAAACAAAACGATTTCAGACCAGAGTGAAGTTGGCTGCCCGAGCGAAGCGAGGGCTGACATCCCTCGGTATGAAATCGTGTTTTATCCCGCGTCACACACTATATTTTTCATATCAACTGTATTGAAAATGCTAGTTTCATTGTCTGGAGCCGACGAGAACTAGATTATTTCAGACAAACAGCGATAATACCATTTTATTACGTAAATTTATTGAGGAAAACAAAAATTACAATTCAAGAACTTTCGATTTCGACGGTTAGAATGACAATTATAAGGGCATGAAATAAACAAAAGATACTCTGACAGGATTGAAAATAAATCTGCAACTTCGTTCAGCGATTGCTCAATTGCTGCCCGGCGACGGTCGCGTTGGTCTGAAATTGACTAGTTTCTGTCGGCTCAACAGGCATGAAACTAGGCATTTTCAATGCAGGCGATATGAAAAATATATGTACACTCACCGCAGCGAGTGTCGTCGATTAAAACATCGGACACACGACAAAAGGTGTTCGCGGCGCTGCGCGCCCTCGACGACGGCGGATTTCACGAACGGAGGCGCGCGGGCCGGGGCCGGTTTTCGTGAAAACGCCGCCGGGCGCTCGGGGCGGACTAATTAATTCTGCCTTTAATCCGTCTTAGCGGACGTGCCTTCGCTTTTCGTTGAAAACAGTTATTAATTGCGGACGAAAAGGAAGAAAAAAAAAAAGAAAAAGAAAACAAAGATCTCGATACATTTTCATGAGACACGTTTTCGTTATTTATTTACGACACTTTTTGACAGCACACGTCGCCGCGCGTCGGCAGCTTTCTTTTTCAATGTTATATTAACACGTTTATAAACCTGTACTATGCGTGATGTAGAGTTACGAGTCCATACTTTCGTAGTTTTGTTCGTGACATTTCGGAACTTTCGTCCAATGTCGATTCTGACTTCGGTCAGATTTTGACGTGGTTCCGATCACGATTGTGATCCCCGTTGCTGCTTCGTTTCCATCTAACTGCCTCTGATGATTCCGTTGACGTCAAAACAGTCGTGACGTTATGTGATCATCGATCAGTTTTTTTTTTTTTTTATTGAATTTCCAATACCCCAACGAACCGTTCGGAGCTTGAATTTTCTGACTTCGTGTGATCATCCTGAGTTGATTCCGCAGTTCGCACGTATAAATGTGGATTTCAGACCGATAATTATAGCGGTTTTCCGTCTAGATCCGGTTGCGCGTCAGACTAAAATCGAGGCTGTAGTCAACACAACACACACACACACAACAACAACAACAACAATAACAACACATATATCTACGTACACATACACGCACACATGTAATTTAAAATTTTAATAGTCATATGATTAATAAAAAAATAGGAAAACATTATATAAATACTTCGTTTTCCTTACTCTCGTATTCGGTCATCGTCGTCGCATTAAATATAATCCGGTGAAATAGTAAATGGCTTTGTAGACTGATATTTATAAGACTCTAATATAAAACTATGCAGCTGTAAATGGCGTCTAATAGATACATTATACAACGAAATATAATAATATTTTATATGTTATCTAAAAATGGCAACTTTTCTTTGAAATAGAAACGGTATGAAACTATGAAAATCATTAGACAGCAATAAAACAAATAAAGTGCGTCTAAGCGTATTAATTGTTATGGAATATTTACATTTTGTCAAATAAGAAAATATTAAACATACAGAAATTTTCATAGATCTAATTCGACATAAATACGCAATTAAATATTGTCATAAATCGAGGCAAGAAATGTAATCATTCCAAAGAGTATCTTTAGAACCAATAGTTCGCTTTACGCGCTGTGTAATCGAATTCCGATCTCGCTCATTTGATCACTTGTCTATGGTGATTTCGGAAGATTTATTATACAACTATAACGATCGATATGGAGTGACATCACACACGGTTTTACGGTTAAAACGGAATGACGTCATACAGTTTTACAACCCCTACGACCTCGCCCCGCGGGGCTCGTGTCCCCTATAAGAAGAGAGTATCAGCAGGAACTATTAAGTTAATCGAGTTAGGTTAAGAATGTCAATTCGAAGATCGTGGTGAATCTCCTTCGCCGTGCAGCATCCTTCGCGAAATGTGCCCTCATCATACGAGTTGTAGAGAAAGTTCTCGCGATGTGATAAGTCGTGATGAAATCATGCCTAGTATATGCCTACATGCCGCGAGATATAAAATGAAAAAAGTATTTGTGGTACTTATATTTATTACCCATTCGATCGCTTCTTTCGTGTCAACTCGACTCTTTTAGGGGTAAAATTTTGATATTTGATCAAAAAATGCATTTAGAAAAAGTCAATTTAAAAAAATTACGTTATCGCCGAACGTGAGCCTTATCTTTAGCGCTATCTTCAGAAACTTAAAATATTATTTTACTTTTTTCACTAGCATATACTATTGTTAAATTTCAACCGCGACATGTAACGCTATAGTTTAATATTGTCGCCGATTGTCGTACATGTCCTGTACAACACAAGAGCACTTATATATAGATCGCTAATTATTGTTTCAGAACACTTTACACATATTTATTGCAGAGCATAGAGCCCTCTCTATGGCTGACGTTGGACATTTTGTAGCAATGAAGTACCATAGACAAATCGGTATTAAACGACCGTAATCCAGTGTCAACCAGCTGGCGCCGGTTTCGCTAATTCGCTTATCGCTACGCTGTCGTTATCTATGAAACGGTCATATTGAAAAAGTGTATAGATTTTTATAGAAATTATAGAAATATTTCGTTAACGAAGCAGTTTTAAAATCTTTAAAAGGGCACGAAAACACGGGAAACAGTTTCGCTCGTAATTATTCATAACTCGCCGGCCACCTGTTAGACAGGCGGGGGGCCGGTGGCGCCCTCTCGCTCGTTGGCTCTGTATGGGTTTGGTAGGACTGACTGTTTATGTTGAATACACTTCTTATGTTTCATAATGACGTGACTCATTGTTTTAATAATAATGATGTAACTTCGAGATTGGTCAATTTACCTGTCGGCATCCGTCGCAGGGATTAAGACCTTAGATTTCTGGACATTTAAAAATCGTTACGGGAAAATCAGTCTAATTACGTAATGAATCGGGAAACATACCTTTTATCCTTAATAATATTCTACTTTATGATTATTTTTTGAAATCAGTAGTGGTACGTGCTGAAAAATTCGATCTAAACGGTTCTGTGTACGTATTTTAAAGTGAAATCAGAACCTTTCCGTTTCCATTTTAAACGAAATTTGTGTACTCTCTTCAGTTAAATTCGACTTAAAATTTCAATTTTAAATTCGAAAGTCTCTTTATTTCATAGGTTAAATATAAATCTTAAAATGTATAATTTTAATACGAATTTACCACTCTTTTGGAAGGCAGTTTTTCTTAAAGAACAATGAATAAGATTATGTGGCTCTTCTGCAATTGAATTGTGTACAAATTACAAGCAAAAACAAAAGCATTAAGGAAAGGCACAACCCGATAAGAACTCGATATTGCTGGTCATGTCCATGGACATTTGTCCTCAAAATAATCGGAAGTTTTAAATATCCTTTTTTAACGAATATAATTAATACATAATCATTTTAAAATTTAAGGATAAATTTGGAAAATCTACAAAGAAGCTCTCTGTAGATATTCAAAGCTTGCCCTTGAACTTGATTGAACATACGGACACACAGCCCCCTAAATGAGTGTCCGACTTCATGTAATCGACTGACATGCGAATGCGGCTTATATTTATTTTATATGAGACAGTCTAAAAATCGATCCATTCGCTCGCGTTCCTAATCGAATCCGGCGCCTCGCGGTTCCGTAGCACTTACCCTGGACATGAGCCACCTAAGCTCGACATGGAACCGTACCGCTCTCTGTGCTACGCGGAACATGCAAAGCCTTCGGTCTTGGACTTCGACATCGCATCGGCGACAACGGCCGTTATAAGAGGCCGCAGGTCCGCACTACAGGCTGGCGAGGGAGGCTTAATGTTCAAACTCCTTTGCCTGAAACGAAAAGTTTGCTTGAGTGGGGTGATTAGTTATATACAGTACAAGGCACGAAACTCTGTCGTCGTGAAGTTAGCTACGAAAGCGTCGCAATGACTTAATACAGGAACGCGGGCGAGAAGAAGGAACGGTCGGACGGTCGGTTAGCGTTTACATCTGCGCATAGTATCATTCGCAGGAAATTCAGAGAGGCAGAGTCTCGTGCGTTGTAACGACTATCTACTGAATTCAATTATAATTTCTCACCTTTCGGATGCTGCTTTTTTCTGATTAAAAACGACTTAAACATACTCGTTTTTGTTGTTCACAGACAAGCGGGTAAACATAGCAATATGACGTTTCGTTTGCGGACTAAATTAAGTATCAAAGGCTATGTAGAATTTGTTGTGAAACGATCTTCAAGCATAACAGACCTGGCCATTTCGACCGATTCGCCGATACAGGAAGTGACGCGGAAGCGGTCTCCTATACCGGAAATGAGGTTTTTTTTTAAACCCGCTTCCCGCCGGTGGCGTGAGGGATGAAGGCCCGCGCCGGTCACCCTCCGGTGCCCCTCGCCCGCGAACGGCCACTGTAACAATCGATCGGTGTCGCGTCGGACTGTATTTTTTAGGATTCCCCCGTTCGTAAACCGGCTTTAGGGTGCCGTATCCCAGACTCGAAAGCGAATGTTTTAGTGAACTAGTCCTTAGTTTTTTGTTTGTTGTTATCCTAATTGTATTATTGAATTGTGGACAACGTTTACAAACTAAATTAAATGATGATTGCTACAAAAATAAATGATTCACACTTTGTTTTTGATTGGGTAATTTCATGTTTGTTTTTTTTTGTGCTTTATCTGTACATTTTTGGCGCGAACGACGATTAGCAAACATGTCACAATCTAATTTTCTTGCTGCGTTTGTATACTTGAGTAAGTATATAGTGGGATTTTGAAACGGTGTAAGTTTGAAAGACGAACGTAAAGGATAGTTAACTATGCGCGTTCAATGATTCGGAACGTAGATTCAGTTTCATCGACGACCGGAGTCAATTAAGTAGCGTATTTATATGTAGCTAACTCAGAAAAATATAAAGCGGTGAGATTTTTTTTTATTTGTAATCATCCAGCATTCTCCACTCTTGTAACTAAAATTAGGGAATCAACCGACAACTCTACTTTTACCCCGGGGGAAGCGTATGAAATCATAATATCGCATTTTAGGACTCCTTACTCAAAGCCTTTCAAAGGAATCTTACTACTAAGGCGCCAACTGTCTAGCCGTCCGTCGGTCATAGGGCTGTATCTTCTGAACATTGATAGGTAGATATGTGAAATTTCCATAGAGCGTATATTAATTATGGCCGTTATAAATAACAAATAATTAAAATAAAAGTAAATTAAAAATAAAGGGGAGGCACCATAGAAGTAACGTGTTTTGTTTCGGCGTTTTTGTGCGATTTTAATTTTCGTTCCTGTTTTTACTATTTAATAAAATACATGGAGTTGAAAATTGTATACTGGTACGGAACCAGTCAACGGCGAATTGGACTCGCTGTTGACCGGTTTTATCTTTAACTCGAATCAACAGTGCCGTAATGAAATACGGAACTGATAATTTTGAATTATAGAGAAAAATGTCTTCAAATCATATTCTTTAGGTGCGACAAGTCAAACACGTATGGTCGTGTTTTGCTCAACATATATTTTCAGGACATAAAAATTGCCGTCCGCAATTTCGGCAAAAAATAACGATTTATTATAAAGGAGTATTAATGGCAGTGCTAGATATTTGTTGCAAATAATTTATGAATAGATCACAAGTCTTATGCTTAATAAAAGTTGCGTTTGAAATAGCAATATTATATTATGATCTTCATTGTACATTGCTTGTCAATTTTATCTCCGTATTTATTCGTATTTATTCATTTCATTATAATTACATTACAGGTCGAGACAAAGACAAGTCCGCAGCTTTTATTGGGGTGTGCAGCTTGGAATCGTATTTGCTGAGATGGAAAACGTAAAAAAAATCGTAAATAATATTCGTAAATAAATATTACGACTATCTTTAATTAAAGAATAACCCCACATCACAGTTATTTCATTAAAATATCCGCTACTAGCTATTAAATTCTGAACAGTATCCATTTGTAGTTTCATGTTTGCAAAGCAATGCCCGAGTATTAGGCCAAAGTCTTGGAGCACTCGAGCAAAGTCAGGTCAAATCATGTATCGCAATATACAAGGGATAAACAATGTATCCATGTATTGAAAAATGTAGGTACTCGTTGTAGACGCCGCGGCACGGGCCGCGGCCACAACACGAGCGCCGCCATTCAAAACATGTCATATCCCCGTAGGAAAATATTTCTCTAACATGGCCGCCGCGACAATGGCGCGTTCGAAAACTTGCGCAACCATCTCGTTTTGAATCATCGGGATTTGAGACTGCTGGTTAATTGTTGGACAAGGTGTAAATATACGGTTCCGCTGATAATAAAATTGTATTATTGTCGCGATCGGCGTAACTCTTCGCCCGGTCAGACGGTGTGATATTTAAATAACTTTTAATTGTTTCCTAAGCCTATGGGCTTAGGAAACAATTTTCTCGCACGCTTTAGTCCGCGGCTTCAGTCGCATGAACACGGAATAAAGTTCTATATCCATACAACGGTTTTGCCCCCGGTTTTGAACCTATTCACGGTTCCGTGGTCGACGCCTTTTTTAATTAATTTTGACTCCGATCATACCCACGGTTCAGATTCCAATTTAAATCTCGTTTTTGATAGATAATATTGAAAAGAAATTATAAAATCATTATAAAAGTGACACACGCAGGTAAGGAACCTTATGTAGAAACCTTATCCAGAGGTTGTACGTACAGCTTTTACACAAGGCCCTTGACAAGCAATAATTTGCTTTTATGACTCCCGGCTTGGAGTTTTCAAACTCCAAGCCGGGAGTCATAGAGATATTTTCCCTTCCAGCGATCGCTTCTTATATTGCGGGGAGAAAAGTATTTATCATTTAGCACGAGTAGTGTTTGCGGTAAGCAAAATATTATTATACCATGACGGAAAGCATTGATATTGTCGGGGAATTCCTCTCCTCATCCGTAGTTTTAGGAGAATCGAATCGGGGGCTGTAAAGAGGTCCAGTTAATGTGATTTAACGAAGGATAGACGTGTTGATACTTTATGCGTAAATAGCACTGAAAAGGTAGTGCGATACCACCAGAAAAGAACCGGGTTAGAGGTCTCCCGTTAATGAGAAAGAGAAGAAGAAAGAGTATTGAAGTGTGTGAATGGTTAGAAACGTGCGAGTCCGTGACTCTTCTGGCTTTAGCTGATAATTAGATAGACGCAAATTTTAAGCTTGGGTGCTTAAAGTATGTTATATCCTAAACGATCGAAGAGCGATCTATTTCTTTGTTTAAATTTCTCTAAATTCCTACTTGTCATCAGTTTCCCTAAATGTAACAAAAGGTTACTTGTCAAATGTCTTCTACACGCTGACCACCAATCAATCCTTTCAGCGTGCTAGTTGTTGCGCAGAAAATAGCAGCTAAATAAACAGTTCTGCTCTGTAAAGTTATAATAAATGGGGCAAGTCTTAGGGCAGACTTTGAAAGGAGTCGGCGGGACGTTCTATTCTCATACACTTCATACCCAATTTTCAGCTACATACGATAAATCTCTGCAATGATCTACCTTCCGCGGCATTCCCATGCGACTATGACAAGGAGATCTCCCAGAAAAGAGCCTATACATTTTTAAAAGACCTGTAATGCATGATTTCTCTAGGCTTATGGTTGACCATGGGCGACGGTGACAACCTAGTGTCTGGTGAATCGCATGCTAGTTTCTTCCTAAAAATCAATGAGGTTTGCTTGACTTGTTTGTTCTCCGAAAGATTATAATCGAGGTGAAAATATTGAAAGGATTTCTAGTTCCTGAACTGTTATATGTATTACAGCAAGTTGAGGCAGAAAAAAATATTAAAAAGGGTGAATGCAGTAAGGTTTGACTTTTACGTGGTGTTTGTGGAGTCTCCTTAAAAAATAGATGTTAAAAGTAGTGGTATGAGGAAAAGAAGAAATTTGATATAAGTTCTATTGATTAAAATAAAAAAGGATAGCCTGGAATAGTTTGGCATGTGGAAAGGTTGAATGAAAGCAGATAGATTGATTCATAAAAAGCGGGTGATAAAAGGGTTGACAACCGGAACTCTCATAAAATCTTATGCATAGCAAATTATTTCTCTATGAAAGAAGGCCCACTTTTAAATCACCTAGAAACCATAAGTTTGCACGGAACTGGTGATGAACATTTCAGAAATGAAGGACATTCGCAAATATCATTCCGAGTGCAGGTCTGTGCTCTTGTTGTACTCTTGTGGCAAAGAGTCATGAGCTTATGCGCATGAGAGGCATGCGCGTGGCATACCCATGCCTCGAGCTATCTGTGTTATCTCAGAATTATGAGTTATGAAGAGGTAATTTTTTTCTAATTTATCTCAAAATGTACTATCTTTTTATACTAGAAAACATTTATATTGTATTTTCTCTTAAAAGATAGTTACTTATAAAAAGTCGCATATTTTCCATAAAACTTTTCGAAAAAAATAATTTACACGTATTTTATTGTTGAACCTAAGCTGATTTAACATTGGCTTATTCAAAGCGCCATGAGCCAGCGGGAATTGTTTAAATTTTTACCTGGATACAGCAAAGCCCTACACGATCGCCCTTTGGTCTACGCTCGTCCTAGCGGGTCTCGTTTCGCCGTGGCGGACGCAGTCACTATGGCTTTTAAAGCCTACCGTTACGATACATTCATACCATGGCACATACAAGTATGGGATTAGGGTGGTAAACTTAGAGGGATCATCACGCATTCATTATATACAATTCGAAGTCGCTTTGCACTTGTTCTCGTACACTGCTCTTTTAGACGTCTGTTCTCGAAGAAACTGCTCCTGTTTAGAGTCAACCATCGTCGTTGGGGCTGAGGAAGAGAGCGTCAGCATACCCGTGACCCGCGCTCGTTGGCGACAATTGGACCATGGTGGTGATGTTCGTGGGTAAGAGTCTGACGTAAACCTATTGGCCGTCGTCAGCTACCGTGGAGGGTTTCATGAAAATACCATGAAAATAATAAAAACCACCTTTTAGGCACCGATACCTCTATACGATCGCAAAGACTGGATGGGTTTCAACATATATGTTTCCTTGTATTTGCCCTGATTTCGAGATTGCCATTTGATGTGTAAAATTACGAAAAGAACTAATATGATGATTGTCAGACTCTGTAACGATGAGTGCTTATTATTTTTCTCAAGGTATTGATAATTTATTGAATATACTTACTTACCTATTCATTATGAATAAATTTAATAAAAGCTCTGAATAAGTTAGTACAACAGTAACATTTAAAATACTAAATTATGATTAGAAAAATTTTATTTGTACATGTTAATTGAATTTCAATAAAACATATATAAAAACTGATACTGAAATTTATACAAGAAAGATTTATTCATGCCACATAATTGCATTTGTAATTTATCCCCAAGCACCATAGTAGTATCATTTTTATAAAATTTCGTCATAAAATTTATATGATAAATTCCGATCTTATTTCTGTATCATACTATATACTGTACATTAGATCTTTCGGAAATTATTTAAATAAAACAAACAATAATTATTAGTGTCAAATAACTCAATATCTTCTATCGGTCTAATAAAAATGCAGTTCAACATTTGCGAAAGAATGTAGACAACACACACCGCTTAAATAAAATACCATATTGATAAAGTAAATGCATTTTCAAATTTATGTTAAAGCGTTTGTGAAATTAACTTGATCTTTGGATAGTTTGCATCGTGTTGCTCGCTAGTCCGTTGAAAAAAGAGTAGACCTATATTTTTGTTAGAGGCGACAGGAAATTTTCTTAGATGCGATCGCTTTAGATTTATTATTCACGTTCGAAATAATGTCTGTATGTACGCGTGAGTGTGACATATACCTCATGGTTTCCGTGATGTTCAAAACCCGCTCTTCAAATTGAAGGGCTAGATTCGATTTCCGGTGGTACTCCGGCGAAGAAGTAGAACTTAATCCTTGTCATGTAAATAAATATGTTATGACATAGACTTGTGACATAAACATCTTTTAAATGCGTAAAGAAAAAAAATCCGTAAATTTTGAACACGTTACACACGTTACGGACGAGCTCGGATTCAGTATTTGTCGAATTCGTCTTCAGTAAATGTTCGTAACTCTTTGGATAGATATCCGGTTTGTCGTCACACCGCTGACGTGCATTTATCTGTGCAATATGAAAAAGGAAAATATCAGTCGTATTAACAAGAACAAACGAAAACGTAAGAGGGAATAAAATACATTAAACGGAGTTGTCTCAATATTTACCTATTGCATACGGTTAACGGATGTGGTCACTGCTATAAATATCTATGTGTTATTAAGATAAATATCGAGATAATCGAGCTTTGCTTGGCTTCTTTCGAGTTTGCGCCGGTACGTGATAACTTCCGCCAGGGAAAGTTGCTTAAATTCATTACAAACCTATACGATTGCAAAATTTTGCCATACATTTCGTATTCGTAGTTCCATTTGTGGATTATGCCATGTCGTATCTTTTATTGTTGAAAACCAATAGCAAAGTAGCAATGTAATTGTCTCAAAACTACAAAATTAAAAACAAAACATGCTAAATAAATAAAAGTTCTAAAATCTTTTTATTTAGTTTTCACAGGAAAGGCATCCATTCGAATAAACTCGAAAACCAAATCTTTATCCAGACACGAACTGGCGTTGAAATCGTCAGGGCCGCTTCAGAGACAGCCATCGAGGATTACCCACTTAAGATAATAAGATTATTATAACTTTATAGATTTCTATCAGAACCAGCTAATTAACTATGTTCACGAGGTTAATGTTCAAGGCGTTGTGGAGGCGCGCCCGCTTGTAGTCTTGTTGTTTTAGGTAATCGTTAAAGTGCAAGTACCTCGTAGTTGCGATCGCTAATAACGACCGCTAACTTTGCTAACGGTAGCGATTGCTATCACGATTACAGTTTCTGGACCGTCAACTAATCGCGCTCTCTGTGACGTGACGTGAGTGGTTTTTACTTGGTTTATACTGAAATCGGTCGTCGATCAATCGTTCAATCAATCAATCAATCGGTACGTCTGTCAATTCGCCCGTGGCTAGTCTTCGACGCAGTACTTTTTGATTGAGAGTCAATACATGACTACGACCGTTTCTCCTTGATAGTGTTTTTAACTGTTACTTTATTTTTCGGATAATCTAAATCTTATTTCCATCTATTTAATCCCATGGACTTGAGTATCTCATCTGATTACCTAACACTGTATTATCTATATCTTTCTCCTCGATGTTGTTCGACTCGTCTCTCATACACTCTTCAGTCGAAACTTTTGCTGGCAAATCTATTTCGCAACTACATATAAGTCCCTTTAAAGACTCTTCATTAAGACATTAACAAATAGATATCACGAATTCATATAAATTCATCTTACAGACAATAATAAAATATTGCCGAGTTTAGAAAAGCAATAAAATGTTTTTTTTTAATCATCATCGTATTACGAAATACATTTTAATTAATTTCCTAAAGCCACTTTCTTTTAGTTGTATTGGCCATATGAGACAGGTGCTAGAGAGTGTTTTTTTTTTAATAAAAAAAGGTGTCGTCCATAACAGTTAATCTCAAACGATTAATCTTTTTTAATAACAGTTGATCGTATAATTCGCCAACATCTAATAAATACCATTTCAAAATTTGGCGCGTCACATTTACATAGATTTAAATATATTACGGAGTAATACTTCATTTTGTTAAGCCAAACGTAATGTTTTTTTTTTTTGCGTTAACATGAGGGATGCATTGTTTTAGAATGCATGTGTAAGTTCCTATATATTGTATTGATTAGCCAGTTATATAGAAGCTTCGCTTTTATTTTACATCAAACGGTTAATCTTCTTTGTCTAAAAACAAGTCATGTATAATTCTTATGGGTCGATTGAAAGCAAATTTAAAGACATTAAAATAATGGCAATATATTTTATTGACTAGTAGAAATATTCATCTCGTCTTATACGTTGCATTATTTACAATTAAAAACTTTATAGTCGAAGTATTTTTAACATTGACCATCGGATGGTATCAATGATCATTTTTTTCCTAATTCGCTGTCAGGAACACTTCTAAGAACGTCGAGATGATGGCGCAGCCAAGTAAACTGGTTCTCGGAAAAACTGCGGGTTTTGTCCAAAAACTGAATCGGATACTCGACGACATCGCAGACAATGAACAATGGCTTCACCTTGACCCCATCGGACGAGAGATCAGCAGATAAGGAAAAAAGATTAGTTCTTTATTTGGAATGCGAACAGGTGATGATACATGAAGGCACTACGGATGTGCCGTACGGCAAACAGCAGGAGCGTCTATATACTTAAAAGATTCCATACTAAATTTTAATATGACAGTTTAGTAGTTTTAAATATACACGCTTAAAAGGTCTGAAAATATATATTCATAAACAAAACAAACGTGTTTAAGACACGCAAGCTAATTGATGACTTAAACACTATACAAATCTTTTGCGACGGTTATGGGCTGTTGTTTTATTGCATTGTGTAATTTATTACATACATGCAATATATTTATCATCAATATACATTATTATTACCATTTTAAGCAAAACTTTAGTCTTTTTTGTCAGAGAAAAGTGTAAGTGTACAAAATGTAAAACTATTAATTTCTAATAGTTAAGATATATTTAAAAAGCATAATTGAGACTTTTTGTAATCCGATAGCTCGACATCTATTATTTTACATTTTTCAGACTTGTATCCAGTAGTCGTCAACATTTAAAAATATACTATTGGTCTGACACTTCTTTCTGTTTTAATGCAGCATTATTTGAAATTATTAATTTATTTCTTTTATTTACTTTTAAAATAAAATACAGTACAGAGTTATTTCATTATGACAATAAATTATCTACGTATATAACGCATATAGCGTTAAAATTCATTTATCGGTTTTGTTCATTGTACTTGAAAATATACAATTTTTAAATCATGTTTTGTCATTAACGATTAGTGGTTTGCCTAAAAATATCTTAATAGTTTTGTTACTATATTACAATTAAGTGCATTTTTATATTGAGCAGTCTGCTTTATTAAAAAAAAATACAATAAATTAAAAATTATAGTTCTTTCTCAATGCCGTTGCTGTTAGCGGTATCCATACAAGCAAAGTCCATACACCGATAATAGTATTGTTTTAAAGTATGTCAGATGTTTATAAGCGAGCGCCGCGCTGTTACGTGTTCCGAATTATAAAGGCGAGTGAAGGAAACAGATGATTGCTTACTCCGCTCCGTAATGGCGTCATTTACATAGAACACGACTTTTTTTTTTACACTAGGCCGTTAAGTGTGTTTTGAATTCAACGATCATCCGTTCGAACTTGAATTCTATGGCATCATTCAATTAATATAAGTAATTGACTGTGATACCTTGCGGTTTATCTCAATAATTTTCAATTGGTGAGAAAATTAATGGTGTTTTATAGCGACTTCATGCCCTTTTCTTAGTCACCCAGCGTCACTTAAGTTATGCATATCAAAGCGCTTACATCAATAATGATTTATCATATGCGCAGGTAAATATATTAACGTAATAATGAATTTGTGGTTTTTCTTAAATAATTAATGGTTCATAAAATACGAATAATAACACGATAACTACTCTTAATCACACGTGTCAAATATTGCCATAGATTACGATTTAATTAATTTTGTGACACTTCTTTATAATATTTGCAGTATCTCAATATGCAGGTGTATATTAAAGCACAAACATAATTGAATACTTTGAAGCTTAACCTCTCACTAGCGCTAGATTTAACAATTGGATAGACTATGATCGTATTAAATGTTCTAAAGCAGACCTTTATAACACATATATCGATGCGTAAAAGTAAGTTTTTTTAAGTATTTTGTTTGAACAGAATATCATTTCATTACATAGCTTTCCCAACGAGGATTCAAAAAGGGTCGCTTTCATTCCGTATAATTTTGTTAAATCTTAAAAATTGAGTATCGATGCGGTCATTTTTTTGGGTATTGTAATAGATTTTTTAATACATCTCTTTTTAATGTAACTAAATCAACAAATGCTTAGATATTAATCAACACGCTTTTATAAACTTAGCTAGCATCAATGTAATGATGTCTTCAAGTTCGGTTTTTATCCTCTTGTGAACGTCTAAATAATTTAAACTTTTTCAGAGTATTTAGGAACGTAATTTTTTGAAGTAAATGTTTTTGATTCGTAAATAAATATTAATGACAATTTTCGAATAAAAGGTTAAAAAGTAAATTTGCACCATCCGGTCGATCTGATGATGCAATACGTAGGCAGCCATTTAACCCTTTCAACGCCAGCGACTGATATAGAAGTCATCAGGTGTCTTCCCACTCACGCCAAGCACCGATATATTTATTGGTCGTAAACAAAACGGAATTTTTTGGGGTATGCATAAAATAAATATGAATATTTTATATTTTATGTAAAGTACACAATACAAAGAATAAAGTAAATTATATAGAAGTATCTTTTCAGACCGATAAAGATCTTAAAATGTGTTTTAGATTTTCAATTTTTTTCACATTTTCTCAATTTTATCATTCACCCGTACGCCACGTCACGAACTGATTATATGTTCACTAGTGATGTGCCACTGTCGGAGTAAATGAAACAACAGATAATTATGTTAGTTACGAAATAAAAAGTGTTATCAATAAAAAAATTTAGAAACATTATTTATTACGGAACGAATTTCATCATGAAGAATAATCTCTGAAAATAAACCAAGATATTGTTTAATTGTTACGACCTTAATAATCAGAACGTCTAAATGAAGTTTGAACTAATAATTGTGAGTATCAAACTGTACATCTCTTGTGTAGAATTCAAAACTATTAAATAAGCATGCGCAAACATGGAGTTGTATGTTTAAGTTCTTTTTCTATTAATTGCATAAAATGAAAAATCCTGGAATCGTTTTCCATTTAATTATTGCTCGATACCAGTTGACAATATTGATATTCTTGGTTGTGCTTTATGTTAATCTTTTTTGCTTCATCTGTTTTCGTATTAGATGGTTTGCTTGTCATTGGGGCTGCTCAAATTGACGATGACCATTCTCGACTAACCAATAAGATACTGCGTGAACAACACCTTTTCCTAATTGTCCTGTATAATTATATGACTGTAGTAATAAATTTTCGCAATAATTGAGATAAATGTACACTAATTTAATGAGTTTATACTTACTCTTATTTTTCTCCATAATTAATACTTTTTACTTGGAATTAACGTAAAGTCATGATAAAACTCACAAAGTAATGCTAGAATAACGCCAACTTTGTTTGAACTAAACATCTAGGAATAAAACAGGGCTAGACAATTATTTTTGAATTTTTGTTTTCGTACGATATCAATATCCGATATGGAAATAATTTGTCTGGTTTATGAGGTTCAAAATATCACATAGTGTAATTTTACTTATTATGAAATGTTATAAATAGACATAGATAACTGTTGAGTAACAATTACGACTACCGAATAAAAATTATTTAAGTCGCTATTGATTTTTCTTGTACAGCACTATTTCGTGCCAGTTGAAACCTGCACGTCTGTAATATTTAATTAATTCACTCATTGCGACCAGCGCCACGGACTGATATGTACGTTCTATTTGATTTGGAAAACTGAGTTGAACTCAGTTCACATTATGTTCTATTTCAATACTAGCAACCCGCCCCGACTTCGCACAGATAGCAGTAACTATTTATACGGTGCCTTACTACACCCAAAAAATGTATTAATTTTTATAGAAAATATGACACAAAATCGCCATGAAAAACGAAAAATTATTCTGTTGATCCGGTTTTGTAAGGGAAATGAAAGGTTGAGGGTTTCTAAGAGAAAATAAAATATATAGAATTCATTAATTTATATTTCTAAAATAAATTTTAGAAATTTAAATTGAAAATTCGCCGCAGTATTCTGTGTACTCAAAAGCGATCGGCGTATGATGACGCCGCAGGGGAATACAGCAAGCGGCGAAAAGGTTAAGGATATATTTTTTTAAATTGTCATACCTTATTTTAATCAATTTTCAAATTAAGCAGCTCGATCTGCACTGCGTTTAGACCGAAACATGACATGTTTTACGTATTATGTATTGAAACATATTTTTATGGCTGAGTGAATGAAAAAGGGTTTGTTAGTTTTTGTGTTGACAATGGAATTAGTTCTCATAGAATGTACACTAATATAAGAGCTACAAATTCGTTATTGTGCCTAATAATCATTATTGCTATTCAAATTGATAGGCGTATTAACATAGTTGGAAAATTAAAATGTAAAATATATTTTAACTCTTTATAAGTTCCTTGCAACAGTAGTGAGAATAAAAATTAAATGTTATAAGTGATCGTATATTAGTATATAATTATATTAATAAGTATACGAAAGAAAACATATTAAACATACTTTCTTATTTCTTTTCTGTATAATTTTAATTTTGTGTCTAGTAAGCAATTCTATATTCTATTATACCTTTGAATAATTTTTATTATTATTTACAATTTTAATTACGCTCACTATAGACATATTCAATTCATAATACTTTTATTTAACGAGTAAGATTCCATACTTAAAAAGACGTTGAATTGCATCAATGTTTATTGGCAAATCTTAAATAAATAAAATATATTATTATGATACACTTGTTCAAGAGGTATTGGGGCATTGAAATTGATTCCTGTTATTCATTTCTTAGCGAAAGGCTTTCGCGCTACAAAATATTACATCCTGCCAAACAACCTCAACGCGTTTCTATCTAACGAAATTCATAATACATACGCGGAACATAATATAAAATATCAAAGGAAAATCTGGCTCATCGCGCCCATATTTCTTTTCGCTGAAGCGTGATCAATCACAGTTCGTATTTAAATCACGTAAAATATAATCCGGCACGGGGCGCGTTATCTGAACATCTAAATGAACAGCGCCGGCGGACCGGCGGCCGGCGCGGATCTCGAGCCTCTGCCTCTAATTTATGTAGAGCTGCCTCGGGCTGGGGGCGACGGCGCCGCAACTC
Organism: Eumeta japonica; assembly: GCA_005406025.1. NCBI lineage: Eukaryota > Metazoa > Arthropoda > Insecta > Lepidoptera > Psychidae > Eumeta > Eumeta japonica. The sequence continues at coordinate 148,777 of BGZK01001138.1, forward strand.
GGAAAAGCGCCGGTCGGGATGAACAGCATCACGATGCTTCGAAGATGCCGCGATCAGAGAAATGCTAAAGAGTACAAACGTCACCCACATATTGCTATAATATCACAGAGGTATACGCGATGAAGTTTGAAGGAATAAAGCGGACACCCAAACCGCCCTTGGACGTTAGTTCGTGCGAAGAGACATGTTGGCATAACATTCGTATGATGTTGATCATTAAAATTAAGCCGTGCTATCAGGATAAGCATTGAACTTATCGCAACATGTAATGAAAATTGAATACCTACTACAAAATTGAGGAAATAAATTTCAGGTTTATTCAAGGATCTCTATTGCCATTACAATTTTCACAATACCATGGAAATGTTATATTCTTCACGCATTCAAATACCTTTGTACTGGTCGTTTGAAAATCTTTTAAAACAAAACCAACACTAACTAAATTTTCTGGGAGTTTCATACTGTAGTGTTTTTAAATACTTATACAGAATAGAACGAAAAAGATTACAAATTTAACAAAGAAAAGAGTTTTTTTAGAAAATAAACTTAAATTTTATTATATTTAAATATCACTCCAAAAAGAAGATTATATTACTAATTCAATATTGTATTCACGTAATTTTGACTGTCTTTCTATCTTACTGTTGTTTTGCGTATTACTTCAGAAGTCAAAGTAGTCCCACTATATTTCCTAGTCCAGTCGCAGACTTTATAAGCTCCAGTTCCGAAAGGTGTCTTGCAATATAATATGGCTTAAGTTACATCAGAAAATAAGATTGGTTACTTGCTTTAACACGTTACTTCCACTTAGTCTTTAATTCGCAAAGGATCCGGTCACGGAGCATGTTCCATCATACTTAGAGCTTGAGGTGGTATATGTGGCCTGCATGGGGAAGTTTAAGCTAATATGTGTTATGGTTTATGTAACATATATCTTGTTTGCCAAAATGAAATAAGAATGGTTTTTTCATACTGATTACTATTTGAACAATAAATGACATTTAATAAGATAATGGAAGTTTACCTTTAGGTTGTTCTTCGACACAATTATATATCATAGCGTATTCGTACATATGGTCTCTTAAACACATAAACAGAATTACGCATCACAAGTTGCAGCACTGCGTCCGTCAGTTTGGAGGTGACTTCTCACGAGCCCGCGCCTGTACCACGTCAGTTGGGTATGTTACGTACAATCGGAAATAAAATGCTTCAAAAAGTATTTATTTTGTTGGTATAAAATACTCCCCGAATGTTCACTTGTTTGAAACGGTATAATATTATTATATATGAATTAATTACAGTAATAATGTTATTTATTTTATGGAATTGATATGAGGCCATTGAACCGATCACTTGAAGAGTCAATCCTATAGTGAATTTATATTTGAGAGAATATCTCAATGAAGGAAATTTAATTTTGTCTATGAAGTATAATATTTTTTGTTTTGAATACAAACATATTAATTATCGCAATATAGCATAAAATATACTTTACTTTAATTTTTATATCTGGTGAAGTATTTACTTCCATGAAGAAAATATTAAATAAGTATGTTTTTCATTCGTATTAAGAAATAATTTTATCAAAAAATTAATATGTGTTCTAGCATTATCACAAATCTTAACAGCATAAATTTAATTATCCGAAAATTCTGTCGTAAAGAAGCGGAAATTTTAAGATTTTTCGTCAACTAATGCTAGGCTATTATTTTATTTCGCTCACCGTAATAACATTTTATATTTATTATTTCACGCCTTTTCATTCATTTAATATTTTACTCGGTAACTATAAAACTTATTTTCCGTCGTTGTCCTATTTGAATCTCCTAGCAATGTAGTTATTTATTATAAAGAAATTAAGTGTTTTGATATTTGAACTTCCTAAGCTTCGCCATTTTTTATTTATTGCAAATAATATATATATTTCAATTACGTGATTTCACGTTAGGCAACTTTTCAGAAAAAGAGTTATAATGGACGAACAAACATAGAAAGATACATAGAAACACATTAAAATATTTTTTTAGGTGTTAAGTTTAAATATTCTAAGAAATTGTAAAAAAGTTACAATAAACAAATATGTAACTAAAGTAAGACATTCGTAAGAAACGAAAAAAAAAATAAAACTATTTGAAATGGTAACATTGTTTAGATTTCAACGAGATACATAAAGTGGATGAGAATATTAGATACCAGATAGCCCAGTAGTATTTGAAGAAGTTGTTATAAAACTGCGCTAAGTTTAAATCTACATACACACAAATTATAAATGACATTAAGTTAAAATCCCTTTACTTCATACTCATAGAACAAAATTTTGGCAATAAATTTAAGGGCCGAAACGGAATAATAAGTCGTTTTATATTGTAAACAATTTGTAAAAAAATACTGTATCATTGACCTTTAGTTGGCGACATTACTTTGAACTTAAAGGTTATGAATTTAAGTCCTCCGGAGTAGTTTTTCTTTGATTTTCCATTGTATGTCCTAAATATAAAACAGTTAAAGATTGTTTCTGTATAGCACGTCGCAGGTCGTTTAGCACATTCCGCCGTTGTACAAATGGTAATTTATTTCATTAGGAGCGGGCAGGATGCGTGGTGTCCCTCGGAGTCTTCACGCGCGAGTGGCCACCGAAGCTTGTCTGGGCATGTCCAGAGAGGATGAAAAAACGGGTCGAGTGCCTTTGTGTTCTCTTCTAGAAGGTTCTGGAGGCTGCGGCGAATAAAAATGAAACAAATAAATACGTAAATATTAAATTATATAAAATCATTTTATCTTCCTCCATGTATCAGTTAAACAATATTAAACGTATCGGTACGGCAGTTACGAAACGTTTGCAAATGGTTTTCACTATTTATTTATTAAACTGAATATCGTTCACAGTTCAACTTTTTTTTTATTTAACCTACAACGCCCAACTTGGCGGGCGGGTGACTACTGGTATTAAACAATTAGTGTGTTTTAAATTAGTTACATATAAATAATAGGACTATAATATGAGTAATATTAACACTACAGTAATGTACTGTGATAAATCGAGTTTGTTACAATGGTACAATGGTTTGAAATATAAAATTAGTATTTTCCTTAAGCTTCAAAATGAATCAAATATTTTAATTATCCCAGCTTTAATGTTTATGAATCTTGATATAGGCTTTAAGTCGTATCAAAGATGAAGCGAATCATGCATGAAGTTATTATTTTTATAGCATTTTTAAGAGTCAAACGAGCATGTAAGCCTTCAGACAGCAGTTGATCACCGCCACTCTAGGACGCACGCAACCCCAAAGGAGTCAGGAGGCGTTCATTAATCACGTGAGGTGCTTAGGGGAAAGGGGTTCGTGCTGAATCTCAACCAGTCTTGCGTGAGGATGAGGGAGGTCTCGCCAAATATCGCGTAATTTTTTACCTTAAGAAACAGTGAAAAATTACAAGGAAACTGGGTTAAAACAAATATGATTTTCTACTAAAATGTGGCTAAATCCTATACAATAATATTTATTGAGCTACTGAATTTCAGGTATGCAAACGATAAACGTTTAAAATGGTTAAATTCGCGGGGTTAAAGGAGCAGATAATTTTACTGAAAATCACATGGACATGTTAATTCCAGTGGTCACTCGCAGATAAAACTTAAGAAAATTATGTCTTTTTTTTAATAGATCCATCGCAATTAAACACAGATTAAGGTATATTTACACTGCATTGCATGAATTAAAAAAAAAATCTCATGTGATCTTCGCTCAAGCTAAATCTCATGAAATATGACCAAGGATGGGGGGTGCTTAAAAACCGCCAAAATCGCTTCATCTAATTAATGAATACGTTCATACGTCCCTCATCAGTGCGTTTGCCGGCCTTTTACATAGAAACAGCACATAGTTTATAAAAGAGAGGGTTATGTGTAAGTCCCGCGAGACCCTAAAAACACCTAATGGCCCCCTCGGATCTGTAGCGGCCATCGTATGCGAAAGCCTCTCCGAACGTTGGTAGGAACAGGTTCCTCCTTTATCTTTATGTATCGTTTCCGCCGGCAATTACTCGACTGTTTGGGACCTACTCGACGTAACTCACCCGCCCGCTTACAACATAACATCATATATTGTTAACAGTATGTCTGTATTAAATGTTGATATGTTTAATTAATTGTAATATCTTTATTTAAATGAATGATCGATTAAAGCTGCAAGTCGATGCATGCGTTGAGTATAGTTGCATATTAAAAAAGAATTTGCGTGCGTGGAGTAAAGGTCGCTCGGCGGGTAAAAATCGGACAGGTGCGAATGGAAGCAGCTCAATTTTATACAGTATGACTTTCACTTTTGCGCATATGAGTTTAACCTAGTAGAAAGTAGGTGGTCACCGCCTCCCATGGATAGTAGCAAACCCAAAGGTGTCACTAATGCTTTGCTGGTTTCTTGGGTGAGAATAAGATATTATATAAATATCTAGAATAAGAGGATACGAAGCTAGAGGGGGAATGGGCTAACAGAGGGAGAGTAGAGTGATGGAAGGGGAAATGAAACTTTTTATTACCCGACTGCGGCGAAACTCAAAAGGAGGATTATGTCTTTGACCTGTATGTATATATTTTACGTTCCTATGCGTTCCGTTCTAACTACTAAACTTATAAATTGATTTCGATAAGTCATAATTCATTAGATTTGTTTCGCGAGTGTCACTGGATATATTAGATTTTGAAAAAAATTTAATGGCGAATTTTGGTACCAAAATGGGTGTCTTGAAAAAAGGTTTTTTCCTACCTAGCTTGTGATTTCTTGGACGTTGTATAATTGAGCTGAATTCTTTATGTGACCTATCTATATTGTACGACACATATTTATTTTTATTATATGTACCTATAACCTGTCTATATAACCTATGTAATATATCTCTATACCTACGGAGTTATATAAACCTAATATTTCTTTACCTACTGAGTCGTATAAATCTAATGGGCAGCCTGCAGTCCTATTTGTTAAGAACTTCGATTTAACAGTTCTTAAGTGTTACCAAGCAGGTACATGTGGGCACTTAAGATAAAATTTACGTCTTCTACGTAACCATTTTTAGATTCATTTATTTAGAAACCGTAGCGGCCTTTGACCACGGTGTCAAGGTCATTCAATGATTCTGTTTCTTGAGTGCATGTTCACACAATCTCTTAAGTAGATAGACGGACTCGCGTTGAGAAGATTTCGTACTGAAAATCATCGTATTAGCCTCCGGCGAAACAAAGCGAAATATTTTATTTACATTTTCCATTTACGATTATTTCTACTTGTCCAAGAGAATTTAAGGACTTGGATTATTGTTTCGGTTTTCCTGTAAATTATAATCGAATCCCGTACTCCATATTACTTTCAAAGGTTTGGACTAAGTAGTTTGAGAGTAGATAAAGTATGCTAAATTTTCGTATACTTTCTTTAAGAACGGAACATTTTACTATTTCGTTATTTTTAAAAGTTTAATTTTGAAAATTCAATTTTGAAAGTTTTCCTTTCAACTTTCTAACTGACCACTTAAAATTAACCCCCAAAATTGCAATTCGTTCATATATGCTAATGTTACGTTCATGATTGTGCTGCCTTTTGCAATGTTAGCAACTTTGTTTATCCAAGTAGGCTCGGAGAAGAAAGGCCTATAAAAGGAGAGCGACATCTAGACACGAGAGTGTTCCTACTAAGGTTTCCTTTCTTCTAGCATCTCCAAGTTCTTAATTTAATCATTCGGCATCCTCGAAGGGGAAATCGTTGCGGTCGAAATTATCTGTCCGTGGCGACAGAAGTCTCGCTACCTCGAAGCTGAAGAGACTCACGCGTATAACTGGGCCGTGATGCAATTGAAACCGCAACGTGATGACGCTGAGCGCAAGGATAGTTGCTATGGTGATTGCAATGGTCCTGTTGCGGTTTCAGCTTAATCGAAACCCTAATTATTGCAATTAGCCAAAGTCGTTCGGGGATTTCCTAGAAACTCAACGCGTACGGACGGAAATCCTCGAATTTATCAGTACAGGGTAATAAATTAGTTTCGTGCGAGTGGAATCTTCAGTATTGAATAATCTTTGCTGTATAGAAATACCGAAGAAATATGAATGCAATAATTAATTACGGTCATATGAAACGGTTTTAGGAGCATTCGAGTTTCTAGCGACTAAAGAATCTAATTCGTAATAGATTTTATTGTTGATAAAAGCGATTATCGATAGCTGTAAGGGACCAGCGGCTTAGCACCTCCCGCCGAACCCAGTGCCTTTTTCGAACGGGAGATGGTGGGTTCGATCCTGACCACGGGTGGAATGATCAATGAGTTTTTAAGATAAATTAAACCACACACTCTTTGTCACGGAGAAAACTTTAAGCAGTCGATCCCTAAACTTGTCTCTGCGCCGACGACAGCGGTCGTAGCGGCCTTCAGCGCGTCCTAAGCCGTGCAGAGCTTTAAGGGCCGCCGCCCTCTGTCAGAAATTGAAGGATTGTGGAACTGAGAAAAAGCTTCGCAGCGGAGTGATTTCGACGCGACACAACAGCAATTGTTCGTAAAAATGTTATTAATATTCGTTGAAAATATTTAATTTCTGTATTTCGTGTGCATAAATATTTTTTTTACAATTTTCATTACAACGACTTTTATTCAGTTATATACATTGAGATATATATATTTCTACGATATATTTAAATAGTCTTGTATTGTGATTCTTAACGATAAGTCACGGGAATGGCATTGATTCGTATAAAAGTTCAATTGTTCAACTACCGCAAATGAGAGTATCCACTCTGCACGAAAGTCATGGTGGGGTCATATCGACGCCAGCGTTCCCAGCGGATAATTTAGGCGTTTTAGGAGGCTGTTTTAAGCTTTCGGACTGTCAAATACACTTACATTAAAAAAAAAAAAGATGATTAAAAATAAAATTCACCATCGGAATTGCTGGGTTATTAACTGACAATGTACTAGCAGCAAATTAAATGTAAATTTTGTAAATTTCCGTTTGCCAAATGGATAATAAACCGAAAAAATAAGTAGATAGCTGGAGTAAAAAGGCAAAAGTTAATACTGTCATAACCTTTAATATCTGTATTAAAAATAACACTAATGATAGCAGACATTAGTAAATGCATAAGTTTTGTATAAACAATTATTTTAACGTTGTAAATGTTTTAACATTGAAAATGCATGACTCAGAAGGGATGCGTTTTCAGTGAAAATGCAAATTCGCTCTGGAATTGTCTAGAGCTTGATCGACATAAATGATTGAAGTGTTAAAAAATGCGTGAAAATAGTCATGGGCAAAGACTAAATGTAGACTATCACAACCACTTCAGTCTACGTGAATGTCAAATCACTCATGAAACTTTTGATTTTTGGAAATGTAAGGAATCACATGGTGCAAAGTTTTGCCTGTGCGCAGGATGGGTCACGAGCAGCATTTTTTTTTTTTGTTAGCTAAATCGATCACGTGTTCTTTGAGGGATGAGGGTGGCATCGTCGTGATGGACTAAGCGACCAGTACTATTTGGACTTAATTGTCTGTCGTCGTTCAAGAGGGCTCGCGTGAACTCGACCCGTCTGGTGAAATAAGACGGGATGGTTTCCCATCCACGTATCTGGGCCGCTTCAGTTTTCTTCGTTTGCTGTTTCTTGTCATCGACCATCCGTTCTACTTACTTTTAGAATTGCTTTGTAGTGGTATTTTTAGTTTACGATCGTAGCTCGCAACAATACTCATCGATAGAAAAAAAACATGTTTTTTTTTTTAATATTATAAACTCTTCTAAAGACGTCATTGAGGTCAATTGTCGCTATGTATTATTTTTATTGGTTTACACTACAGATTATAAATTATTATTGTCATTATATTATCATTTAGTTAATAGTTTAATGTAATTATTTTTTGCATATTGATTGATTTTGTATACAGTTACATAGAAAATTCTTTAATTTAATTCCTTTTTTTTTACAAACGTAGAGTGACTACTGGCACGCGGGATGAATTTTTGGAGTTGTTTTTCTTTTGTTGTACCAAAGAAACGCAACTTCTTACGTACGTACGTGAGTACACACACTCACACAGTTTTTTTTTTTACTGACGGTGCATTTCGATTTACATATACAGAAAAAAATTAAAAAATACGATTTACAATTGAATAGGTGAAAAAATTCCAGTCTATGTTTTTAAAACACATAAAAATCAATATTGTTATACTTAGATGTGTAAGTTTGTACCCTAAGTTTTGGACATAATTATGTAAGCGCAAAAAATTCTTAATTAATCAGCCACAGATTCCATGAATCAAAGCTCTGTCACGGCCACGTATCTACTCTTATTACTAATTAAATTTGATTAATAAATTGTCAAGTAATACTTATAATAGTTTAAAATGTTATGCGTAGACTCTTATAATGATATAGTTACTTGTAATAACAGTGTTAATTAAGTTCACGTGACGAATGTCTTAGGAAGGAAAATATTTTGTAGTAATATAGTAATACGCGTGTATAGCCCTTTTTTTTTAAATGAGGCTCATCGATTCAAGCTTCGGGATCGTGAGTGGTCTAGGTTACAACAATCGCCACTGCTACTGCGTCACACGGCACGTCACGACTCTGCGTCACGTGCTAATTTAATTAGAATAGTAATGTAGCGTTCTTACTCAACACCATATATACAGGAAACATATGCTCGCACGTAGTACGCTAGCATAGTCTTAATGCAACATTTATTTACGTATAAGTGTTATATTGAGTAGTATACATTAGCCTTTTAGACGAAAGCGCGTGTAGAGCACCGTGCGCCTATCGATTTAAACGAGTGTGATGATTTTGTGATTTCCATTAAACGAAGCACACGACATTTACGCAGGCTTTAGAAAGAAAATTTGTAATATCCTTAAAAAAAATATTTTTTAAGGATATTACATGGATTTACCCATAAAAAAAGTAGTGAAGTTTTTTATTTCCTGTTAGGAGTAATTTTATTTCACATTCCGTTCCCCGCCACTCCACCGTTTCTGACCCTACTTCCAATTTCGACCGCGATCCCACTGTCCACTTTAGTGTCGGTTCCGATATCAATCTTGGGGCATCACTAGATTTTACCGCTATTTCCTAGTATTTATACACTTTTTTTTTGATAAATATTAATGTGGTCAGTAATCCAGGAAATGATTTATCTAAGTGAAAATTTTGATTGTGAGTCGTTCTGTCCTTTCGAACATTGCCCCAGACAAACAAACAGATAGTCAATAAATATATATATATGGATAACTTTCGTTTTGACCATTCGTCTGTCTGTCAGTCGTTCGGGCCGGCTGCTGGCAAGCAGCAGCTGCAGCAAACGCCCTGTCAAGTATAATATATCACCCTCGGTTACATTCGTACGGAGCGTGCGCAGGTTATATAGAAAGTGTTATTCGTATGAACGCTCCTCTTGGAGATATCACGTAGAATCTCCTGCGGCGACGAGCGGCGAATGTCAAGTGCTTCGCTATCGAATTGTGCATTCAGTTCAGCTCATCTCGTCGGAATTCACGGCGCTTGACCGAACCCGGCAGATCGCCTTCTCGATGTCGAACAAATGCTATCGATTCTTATTTAGATGAATAGTGTTAAGCCTCGACCGCTGACGAATTAAATTTTTTTGATATTGTTTGAATTTGACGTAAATTTCGAAATCCACTTGCACCCCAAAAATAATGGAAAACAATCACGCCGGAAGATATATTTTTTCCGATTTCAAAGAAATTTTTTTAAACATTAAAGCAGAATTTGAATGAAATTGGCAAATATATTGTATAAAATGGTTCTATGTTCGAAAATAGCACTATTTCGACATGTTATAAATAGGGAAACATTTTGTATTTTCTTTTATTTCTAAAAAAGTCCTTCAAAGGTATACAGTTTTATACACGAAATGTGGTTGGTATTACAAAACAGCATTTCTTAGGGTTAAACATAACAATACTGAAGTAAAGACGTATTTTATTTAATAGTGTAATTTAATTTAAATGCGTTTCAGGCCAACGGTACCTTATAGAACTGCCATGAAATGCAGCCCGTCTTATATCTTTCTCTCTCCCATAACTCGAAGGTTCCGCTCTTCTACAACTTTGTGCAGAAATGACCGATCTACGTACGTAATTAATTAATACGAGCGTTTCGACGTATAAGCACGTTATAGTGATATCCCGTAGCGTTTGCGGTTAATTAATTCCGACCGCGACAAACTTAGTACTGCCGATTTAGACCAGAACAGGGTAGACCATCCGAACAGAGGCTAAAAAAAAGGAAAAAAATACACTTTAGCGGTTATCGTGAACTAATACCGTACTAATATCACGAGTGCGGACGTGTCTCCGTCTGTCTGTTACGTTTTCGCATTTAAGCGGCTGTATCGATTTTGATGAAGTTCTGCATAGGGAATAGATACAGGTTCTTTTTTGGTGCTTTGTCTATCTGTTTGTTTGTATGTTTTTTTTTTCATAGCACAACAACTATTAAATTGACTTGATGGAGGTACCATCAACAAAAAATACAATCACAAGATCATCCTTAACAAGATATGGTAGATCATTTATGTACACAAGGAATAGAAATGGTTCAAGAACTGAACCCTGTAGCAAACCCATATAGAATGCAGATCCTGACGACCTCTTACCATTAATGTCAACCCTTTGAATTTTATGACTTAGATGACATTCCAGAAATTCAAGGCATCGACCCGTGATGACATATTGATGTAGTTTTCTGATCAACGTGTCATGATGAACGCAATTAACTGTCTTAGATAAATCAAAGAAAATACTAACCGCGTCCCATAAATCCTCTCAGGCATCAAAAATCTGCTGACTAAGCTCAACATTGGCTTCGAGTATTGTTATAAAAATATTGCAATAGTTTATTTAAAATAAGCTTTCAAAAAATTTACTGAGAGTGGGTAGTATTGATATCGGTTTAAAGTTTGTAGGGTCAGATATACTACCGGATTTAAATAATGAAATTACTTTACTTTGCTTCATTAGATCCGGAAACACACCACAAGCAACGTAAGCATTAAAAATCACTACTAGGCATGGAGCAATACAATCTATTATTGAATCTTTGAAATTTTTACGGAAAGGCCATCAAGTTTAGCAGTTTTTTTCATTTTTATACATTTGAATGCTTTAACAACGTCATCACAATGGACGTGGGTAAATGCAAACGAAACGCCACAAACATCGACGTTACGTTTCAACAAAGATTCGATGAGAACGGGCAACGACTTAAGATATTATGTAGTTGAAACTAAAGATTTAGCGAACAATTTTTCAAAAGCAAAGGCAATTTCTATGTCATAGTTTGAAATTTCGTCCCTATTTTATTACAAATAAGCATTGATTTTGTGATTGCAAATACACGTTTAAATATCTTGGAATAATTTCTGACGTAATTGACAAACATATCCCAAGTATTATACGCCATTTCCTCATAAAGAGGAATTGGCGTATAAATTTCGTCTGCTAGTGTGAATGCCCACTATTGCCCAATCACCGACTATAAGGTATTATTAACACTAACTTATTGACCTAAAAAGGTTGTTGCATTCATACCTGGTTATAGTCAACAGTGAACTGCACAATTCATTAGGGTCTCATAAAAGCGAAACGATTGGTTAATGTCAATATAGCTTAGTAATGTAGAAATATTTAAGACAAAACCGAAATGGGGTCCATAATTTGTCTGCCCTTTTGAAAGACAACCCGGAACTGTTATTTTTTTTCGCAACACACGTAAATAATTCTTATACCTTACATTAAAACCTGTTTTTTTACAGTACTCGCAAGTTTTCATAGAGTGCTGGACTTTTGCCGACGGTAAGCACAGATGTTCTATAGATATAAACTTATACAATAGATGTAGTACTAAAATATAATATGTCACCTATCGACAATTTTCATAGTTTAATGTTCTCAATTTATTTTTTGATTCTACGTACCCGCGTTCTGTTAGGCGACTAACCAATATGCGGTCGCGCCGTTGGAGCTGTTTACGCCAATGCACACTGCTCATACTGGTTGCCATGGTTTATAAAAGCTTGCCATTGTATGTCCTCTAATGTGTATGATGTTCGTTTGGTTGTTTTGTTATGTTATGTCGAATTGTTTTGTTGGTTCAACACACTTCTTTTTAATTTAATTTGATTAAAATCATATCGTAATCATCACTGTTATGAAAATTTTAGTTTAAATAAATATGTTGTCCGCGTGCCGTATAAAAGCTTTAATTTTCGAGTTAGTATGTATGGTCGGTTAATTTGTCTATATTATTCTAGTGCCATCGCAGGGCTCGGAGTCTGGGCGACGGAGCCGTAATAAGTATGGGGTGCGCGTACGCATCTCTGGTGCCAACGACCGGCGCTTCCTCTAACTTAAGTTTTTTGTCATTTCCTTTGAACTTTGGCAAACAATTTATTTAGCATGCGGACACGATATGGTTGAATAATATTTGAGTGAAAAATACAATTTAAGCTGATTTTGAACTTTACCGTCTTGATATTAGAAACTTGATATAAGAATATATTCATTAGCACAGATAAGGTTAATTTGATATATATTTCACATATCTGAGATTTAAGACAATAAATGTTGTAAATATGTGCCAAAATGTTGTTGTTTGCGTCGAAATAAAATGCAATCAAAATAATAATACTAGGGTATCGACACGTCATAAACATATTAGTAACAAAGAAATATCAAGTTGTAGCTAGCGTATAGTGTTTATTGAGAACTAAAGTCTATATTCTCGTTTGACTGCAGCCACATATTGATGCCTGCAAGGCCTCGTGGGTTTCTTCAGCAATTGAAGTAATTTTCATAAATTCATTAACGACCTTTGATACTCGGCGACTATACAATCGCCTATAACGATTCGCGTGAAGCACAAGTCACAAAAATAGCTCATTTAGTGTTTGAAATTCGCGTAATTAGTCGATAACACTAGATTTTCAAACCATTCAATATCCAATTCAACTTATAGTTTCAGGCATTGTGCAAGTTTGACAAGCGTGTTACGTCTGCTGTCTTGTAACTCCTAGCAGTCATCGGGCGGCCGGTGCGCCGATGCACCCGGCCGAGCCGCATCAGCGCGGGTAAACATTCGATTCCCGGTAGCGCATAATGCGGCATTGTGTTGCATCTCACGTCCGCGTTTATCTCCGACGGCTGCACCGGCGCGTCGCGGTCGCCGCGCCGAGTTCGTCTCGCCCCTGTTGTGGTCGGACATTGTTTTGGGAATCGATTGCGACATTTTAGAAGCTCCCAGGGAATTTCCCATCGACGATTGATTATTGACAGTCCGCCATCAATGTTATATTGTTTTGTGATATATCTCTCCAAGACCTCATTCATTCATTTGTATATTCATTTTATTGACGTGATAACGTCTTATAAATGATGAACGCTGGCTGCACGCATGAAACAGCATGACTCATTGTCGCGTTCCGCCTGAGCCGAGCGTGCGAGCGAGAACGCGGAACGAGCGATCTCTCTTCCGCTCTATCGGCCGATGGGTCCGAATGGAAGAGAGACAGCGGCCGCACACTACCTACATGTGAACTGTTTTGTCAACTGTTTATAAAGTGTAGCGAAAAGTTTCAATTCAATTCATAAAAGTATGCAATTTTTCATCAATGTTTTCTTATGACATTATCACGTAAAATGATCGCTCGTAAACCGACTTTACAGACAACCAATTTTTTTTTCGTTTAATCTATTCACTTACCGAAATTTATCAAAAATATAATTAGAGCCTTTAACACAAAATAAAAAAATAAGCTAATGTGCTTACATAAGTTTTATTTCCATTTTGTATCCTTAAGTCAATCAGCGTTGGATCCTTAAGAGATAATAATAATTTCAGTTGAAGTTTTAAGAGTATATTTTTTTGGAGTTTCTAATCTGAACGATACAAAACAATAGCTGTGAAGTCCGCCAGTCCAGCCATGCCTCTATTGTAGGCCTATTACTTTTTATAGATAAGAGGTAGTTTCTAAATATGATACATATATGTATATATTGCACGTGGTAGTGACACGAATCCTGGCGGATAATAAAATATTAATTGAATAAAACTAATATCATCACCACTTGACTCATATTTATACTTAGTTACATATTGTAGCTTGGATACTATAATTTAGTTGTAATACGATTTTTTTGGTTTTGGTGTGAACTGAACCTTTCTAGCTAATATACAGTTTTGAAAATCTAAAAGATAAGCACAATAGTTTATTTTTTGTCAACGGATTGTCATGTAATTAAATTCCATGATTGTAAGGGTCAGTAATGGAACCAATAAGAATAATACTATGTTTATAAGGCTCAGTTATGCAACTGGTAAAAATAATACCATGTTGGTGAGGCTTAGTGATGCAACTAGTATAATAATAATATATATTTTTTTTATATATAACGATGCAACTAGTAACAATAACACCCTGTTTGTGAGGCCAGGTAACGCACTATGAAATGTTAATGACATACAAACGATCTAAGTTGCTGTGTCTTGTGCAATGTTTCTTCATCAAAGCGTATGTACTTTTCAAAATTTCAGATTTTCTTGTCTTCTTCCAATGTCCAATGGTCCATTAATTCAGTGCACGCTGTTGTAAAGTTGGTGTATTTAAGCTTATTGTACTAATTATTTTCGTAAAGAAGGAAATATAAACATATAAATACGCTTGATTTATTTTTCCTGTTTTATATTAATCAATAGACATTTAGCTATACATATAATTTCTTGATACGGTGAAACAATTTATATAATTATAACAATATTTCCGTATGCAGCGCCTCAGCTCTATGTATAATATTTAGGGCAATGAATCCATGAATATTTTGGTGATCATCGATGCTTATAAAGGCAGATTTTCGCATATCGCGTGCATCTTCAGAAGTAAATTTATGATATTATAAATTCTCGTAGCAACTTCCTCGCTACTGTCAAGCCACCAATGAATTTTTATTTATGGAAAATTGTTAGCATTTTATTTATATTATCAAATTTTAAAACATATTTCCCCGATAGCCCGATGGCAGCGCCTCCTTCGTACGCGATCTGCTCGAAAGAATTCTTCGGGCCGACCGACGACACACATGGATCACTTCACGGAAGGCGAGGCGCGCCGCAAGACGAGATATGAATACATCCGCGGTGCGCGGGCGCAGGCACCGTTAGCAGCGACGCCCATTCATACCGCGGCCGCCTTCGGGGAAATCGATACACGCCGTTCGGCGTGCGGACACTGGATGCGGAGTTTACAACGTTTCAGATAGGGAGCCTTCGTTAATCTGAAATCCGCTTTAGTGGGACGAGTAGCGCCCTTCGTTAACATCCCCAACTGTATCTGTCCTATGTAAATAGACCTTTTAAATCAGGTACAAAAGGGATATTTGAAACTGTTAGATAGCAAGTTTCCTCCGTTCTCAAGTAAAAAATCGTGTATGTAAAAATAAAACCTTAAAAGAGTTCTGGATATAGAATTTCAAAAAAGGAAATTAGTGTTGTTCAAAATTTCAATACTTTTTTTCTGTCTGTCAGCATGTTACTACTCTTTTCTCACCAGCTGTTATTGCTGTCGACTGAAGTTTGATACAGTTGGAGAAGCGACTTGTCCCCAATTACTCGATATGAAAAAAGACATTTTTTTACTTGTTTTTTTGTGCTTGTTTTTGTATTACGTACCACGTGATCATATCAACGGGATCGTTTAACAATTTAAAAAGTATTGCTTTCAATTTTCGTTAATATGCTAATTGATAACGCCGTAAAGGGAGGAAATATTTAAACATGCACACACGTACGAAACGGATATAGAGGATATAGCTTCATTCTTGGTGTAATATCGTCAATTGTCAACGTATTTTTCACGAGTCAATATGAACTGAGTGGTGTCGGTTCCCCGGTCAAGAGCGTCTGTTGACTTTGGACCAGAGGCCATCCGGTTGGATTTTAACCAGCAGTGAATTGATGGATATCTTTATAACACTCACTACGTGCTTCGAAGAGGATTTTAAGCCATCGGCTCTGGACGTCGTCATGGCCTCGGTGACAACGGCCTTTAGCAGTATACGACCGGATCGGGTCAACGTGGAGGGCTCAATATTCTAGCCCCTGAATTTTAAATAAAAAAATGTGGAAAGTCATGCCTTACTAATGAGGTGAACACATCGCACTATATGGGTATTTTTGTTTAAAAAATAGTACAAAAGATGTCATTTGCACGTACTACTTTGTATATTAAAGATTTTGTTTCGTTATATTAATATAAATAATAACATACATATCTTAAAAAAACGAAATGTACCATCTATTTATTCATATTACAAGATAAACTATACAGTAAAATTTGAATCGTTTGTAATTGTATTTTGCTTCAATTTTTTGATAGAATATAACTTAACGACTAAAAATTAGTGTCAACTAACTTATACCGATATCCATTTATAATACTACAGAAAACATTTATTTCATAAATTAAGCCAGTTCTTTGTTAAGTAGATGCCAATTCGTAGCATAACAAGTGGTTACTTTAATGACAAAGTTAAATAAAGGCTCGTTGGAAGCCTTCATTTGACACCGATACAGCTAACACTCCGCTCCATGACGGCCGGACAGATAATCGCGATGTACAGCCCGCGGTGACTAACGGCGCGCGCTAGTCACAAGTGTACCAAACCCAAAAATTCTTCTTAGCACACTTCACGAAGCTAGAGATAAGACGTTGGCGAAGTTGGCATCGCAAGAGATAGCAGCAAGGTCCCGTATCTCGCTTTACGCATTTCTTTGTTTTGTTAGTGCTGATACACGAAAATCTCGACTATTAAGTAATGGAGTTCAAATTAATAAGATATGGACTGCTAGCTTTCGTCCGCGTCTCCGCCCGTGTAGACATGAAATGAACTTCTTCACCTTGTATGTCGGCCCATCGCTTAATCGAATTCCCAATCGCCATCCCGTTCTCGATTCTGATCTCGGTTTTGCTCATGTCAATTTTTTTTTCATTTCAATTACATTCTCGGTCCCGGCACCGCTTTAAATTTTGACCTTAGTACTGCATTTCATTTTCATTTCATTTCTTAGTACTGCATTCCGGTAACGCTCTTGATTCTCGTTTCGATCCCACACTCGATTTTGACCTTGGTGACGTTCTCGATTTCGGTCTCGACCTTTAATTCTATTTCTCGTCCTGTGTGCAATTTAGGCTCCGCTAGCCGTCACGCTTCTGATTTGGACAAAGATGTAGCAAAGATGCTGTTGGTATCAAAATAAAATTTGGGTTAAATACTCGAGGGTATTGTAGCTTTCGGTGAGTAAAATAATTTTCAGATTTTTCAGAAATATAAAGATGAAAGCAAGTTTTTTTTAATAGCTAATATTTTAGGCTTATTTTATGAACGATACATTTTTTATTAGTATCTACTAGCTAAAATATAAATCCAGCGGTATCGATTTCCCACACAGCATTTTATCCCCTATTTTACCCTCTTCAGAGTTCGATTTTTTATACACCAACATGTTACTATTTTCGCCCCCACAGGGTTTGAATTTCAAAAAATCCTTATTTGTGCTTGCCTACGTAATCTTTATATAAAGTTTCAAATCTCTAGACCCAGTATTTTTAGCTATGCTATATGATTCTTGTCTATTTTCTCTTTTATACATATAAATAAGCATACCGTCAGCGTGTAGCAAGACTAAGGTGATGGATGTTTGAAAGAAGCGAAAGCATGGCTGATTCCGATACATACATAGAAGAGGAAAGTGGTGAGCAAGTGAAAGAGTTTGTATATTTGGGTAGTCTGTTTGTAAATGACGCTAAACGTGATGGAGATATCGAAAGGAGAGTGAACGCGGGAAATAAAATGAATGGGGCCTTGCTCGCTATTATGAATAGTAAAAGTTTCTTACAACAAGCGCGTTTGTTCATTCATAATGGGTTCTTGATCCTTAAGCTTTTGTATGGTGGTGAAAGTTGGGTGGGGCAAAAACAAAATGAAAGTAGAGTCAATGTGGTAGTGATGCAGTCTCTACGTAATACGTGTGAAGTGTCTATGAAAGATAAATGCAGGAACAGTAATGTCAGAAAGCAGTGTGGTCTGAAGGAGAATGACCAGAGTAGAAAAAGATATGTTGCGGTGGTTTGAACACCTGGGAAGGATGAATGAAAGAAGACTAACAAAACGAGTGCATAGTGCGAATGTGTGTGTAGAAATATCATCACGGGTGTTCAGATCAAAAAGGTGGCATATTAAAAAAGGGCCAAATTTGATGCACCCGAAACCGATGAGCTTGCATGAAAAGATCGATAGGTGTCAGTGAGGCAAGAGAGATATGAAAAGATCGTACCAAGTGGAAATTTAGTCTCTGCCTGCCCTTCTGGGAAATAGGCGTGAGATTATATTCTTAATGTAGTAACATACTTGTTTATATGGAATTAACTTAAAAGTTTTTATATATCATAGAAGAAATCTACCTAAGTCTACACCGAAGCACTTTCATACCCGTAACTCGTATGCAATTTTCATTACAACTCGTGATCTTCTAAGAAGAAAATCTGATGATTTTGGGTTGCAGCCCCCGCGCGTAAGCCCAAAATGCAAATTCTTGTCAGTTAAGACTTAAGGAAATTGAATTAAATTGAAATAAGCTCCCATAGCAGACGTATTTTTATCTGGCACAAATAAATACTATACATCTTATATAGAAGTTGTATCTTTTCGAAATCCCTGAAATCAAACCTTTCTTTTATTATCAAATTCGATACATCTATGTATTTTTTTATCGCTTATAGTATTCGCGAGGTATATGCGTCATATGTTGGATTTATTATTAGATCACAAAGCCTATAACGCACGGTATAGTAAGACCCGGCTAACGACACCTCATTTGTTCAAACATGGTAAGTGGTTTAAGAACTATACATGAATAATATATGTACATAGCTTTCCAAAATCGTAACTTTTCGCAATAAGTTAAGCGTAAAAATAAATCTGTATGATATTTAAAAGCTTAAATTATTCCAATTCAGCTTTCATCATATAATGAAATTATCAGAGGCATATAAATGTATTATGAAATATACGGTTTGTAACATAAGGCTCATCGATGAAATGTACAGGATGATAAGTTGGTATCCAGCCGCACTGTTGATGATGAAAGATGACACATACCTCAAGACACGTATTATGGTGTCCAAAAAGTCGATGTGAAACCCCAAAAAATTGGCCGACCGCGGCGAAGATAAGCGCGATCTCGAAACGATTATTTGCCGAGCACTCGAGCCGGCCCTCCGGCAGATAGCGTCTGCGCCTTAATCGATCGTTACGGATGTTATCGCCGATAGTGTGCCGGTTTCACGGAAACTGACACACTTGCCGCGCCGCTACTACCGGCCGGCGCGGGCGCAGATACGGCGGCGGCGACGCTCAAAAATAGATTCCCGGCTCGTTGACGACATGCGACGGGCCCCGATTGAGAATACTATCCTATCGACATTACAAACGCGAAAGTTTATGAGGATGGATGGATGTTTGTCGCTGTTTCAGCGGCAAAAACTGCTGAACGGATTTCGATGAAGATTTATAGTATAATAGCTGACACGTCAGAAAAACATTAGTTCATAAATATGTAGCTTTTACTTCGATCGCATGCAAAATAGAACGAATTCTTTATTTTTTTATGTCGGTCGATTATTGGTTCGCATTGTCGTTGAAGGGATGGTCAAGTCCAACCAACACCTCTCCGGAATCAGAATAGCAAGCGGGAGCGAAACCGTAACCGAGAGCGAGGGCGGGAATATTTAATAGTAAAAAAAAATAACGGCAGTACGTGTATAAGAGTGTGAGTTTCTCTGTGATGATTTAATTGGAACTGGAACGAAGGACGAATCTAGATCTACATAGAGACTGGAATTCAAATCAAGAGCGGGGTCGAAATCGAGGCCATGGTTGACTGAGTGATTGGTCGATAAATAATATGTCGGCATACAAAGAATTCATTATATGTCTACTCGGGTAGAACCGCGGGCGAAAGGTATACCTAGTACTGCTATATCGTTGTGAGCCAATAAAATGTCAGAATCGAATTATGTATTTATCGATAGGTAGGATATACGCAATAAATGTAGAGTATTAAAGAGTTTTAAACAATATATTTTTTTTTAAAAAGGCGAGCTTACCCTTGATGGATGTTGGTGAAGCGAGAGAGACTTGTACCTACAGAACAAACTTTGGATAGGCAAAGTGTAGGCGGAGCCCGCAAACCGCCACATGATACAAGCCATTAAAATTGTGGTTTTGAAATTCATTCAATGAAATAGACACGAGTTTAGGAATACCTAAACCACTAAAGACTAGACAATGCAAAATATGTCCAAATAATTCCTGTTAAATTGAGCTTATATCATCCTCATGGTTGAATATTGTCCAGACGTCAATAACGCATCCTCATAATTGTCCAGGAAAAATGTGCTCAGTTTTCAGTGAAGAAAATGACTAATGTAACATTTGAACAAGCAACAGAAACCAAAGTTGTCATATAATTTTATGTATGTAACATGTAACATTACGATATGTTTAGTATAATCATGCCAACTAATGCGTAAGCGATTGATTAGGTATTCTTTTACTTATCCGTTTCATTTCGATATGTTTCAGAATATTTAGTGGTTTTATGAACGGAAGTGTAGAATAAAACTTTATTCAATACAAATGAATAATAAAAAAAAAATGACACAACAACTAAACTGAGACTTAGTTGACTATTTAATTCAAAATTTGCGAGATGATATCACAAAAATGATATGTACTACGATGTACAGTGTAAATTTTTAAAATATCATGCAGATCGTTTAATGGATGGACGTCACCGTATAGACACAGTTTATGCGTCGGAGAGTGATATAGGCTAATTTTAATTTGTAAAAGTGTAGGTACAGTTTGTATTGAGGAGCAGGTGCGTAGCTGGGGGAGGGCGGCGGGGGCGGCCCGCATCGGGTGCCACCCGTTTAGGGGTGACACCCGAGCTCATCTGACCGCAAATTTTGTATTCACGAAAAATGCGCAACGAAACATAAAACATTGTTTATCATTAGAGTTTTTCTTCAACTTGACAGTTTCGATTTTTAGGGTGTCACTTCGAATTCCGCTCCGGATGACGCCCGGGCTAGCGACGGCACTGTTGAGGAGCAATTCTAACTTTAAAAAAAAAGTAGTTTATGGATTAGTTTAATGTTGAAACGACATCTCAGCGTGTAACATGTCCTCTATCACGTCGAAATGCTCAGTGTGCAGACTCGGCCCAAACCTGATATTATTCAATGCGGATGAAACCACTGGCCACAGAGTCGATGTAATAAACTATTGGGATAAGGGCGAGACTGCAATCGTTATCGACAACGGAATCGAAGACGAAACGCTTGACGATAAAGGCGAAAGATTACATATCCACACGGACGGAGAATGTAATAACGAATGGGTGTTTATTAAACCTCTTAAAGATATTAAAGTTCCATTGTAAAATTACGCGTTGTCGTTTGCGTTCATTATATAAATCCGCATACAGTACAATTAATTAATTGCGTATTCTTGCTCGTGTATTATAGAGGTCAGAATGATTATGTGTAAATTAGTGGTGGAGAACAACGTCATTGACAATTGATGGTGAAGTACATTGTTTATAAATGAAATAAATTTGACAATAATAAGTAATACAAATGGCTGACCAATATGATGTAGTAGTACCTCTAATCTTTTATGCATCCTATCTTGCTGTCTCAAAAAACCTTAAAAAATACTGCTTTGTTGTAAAAAATACATTTTTGCATTCTAAAAGATTTATTCTTAAAATTAGTAGCATCATTTTTTTATTTTTAGTGCCGTACTATCCTTAATTTCTATATCTGATTTTGGAAGATTAAGAGGATATTGTGAAAGGCTCATGCGTTGAAAAAATTAAATGCAGAACTCAGTTCATATTGCAGTCGGAATCGATAAAAAATATTGTTTTTATTTTGTGTTTTTTCTATTTTTTATGTTTTAGTGCTTTTTTCTAAAATTTATCACACACATTCCATGCAATCAGAATGCAATGCTTAGATTAAGACAAGATTTTCGATTAGATTAGCCAAAGTGGAAGACAAAGCGTTTGCTGCTGGCTAAAGCCTCATCATGCCAAGCGGATTCGCACATAAATATAAATTGTTACAATAATTTCTGTTTTCGAATTGTATGTAAAATAATGAATATTTTTCGGCTCACAAAATTTTAGAACAAATACACAAAAGTTCTATAGTTACAATCAGTTTATTTTCAAATTAAGTTATAATCGTATGTACTGGATACTATGTTAATTCGTCTAAAATTATCATTAAATATTTACAATGTTAAACTAAAGGCCTGTTTCTCTGAAATTCAGAGATTAGTTTCATATATTTCCGATGTAACGCCGGTTAAGCGTTCCCTGGATGTACAGGTTTTGTGCACACAATACAACAACAAACTATGTAGACCAGATGGAAAATATATCCAAGGGTTCTCATCTGAGTGTCCGCGCAACAGCCTTTATACAGGCTTACAAGCTACGGCTCAAGTTTTTTCAAAATTTTCAGCGTTCAACTTTATTATTTGTAACCGCCCCAGACGCCCGTAGTGAACAAGCGTCCAGTGTATTTTTTTTAAATATATTACATGCATATATATTGTAAAAATAATAACGCATTTTGTATTAAAATAATTTAATCCACAACCGTTTTTTTTATAAAATTATCATTTTTTACGTAGTATATCTATATGTATATAAACAAACATAAAACATGGACTCGGGTATAAGTAAAATACACATAAGTACGCGGCTCTTATGTAAAAGCATAGGTATGGCGGTGACCCTATCTCGGGCGCGGGCCGCCCAGAGCGCAGATGCGAGTGGGCGGGCGGCTCCCTCTTTTCTCGGTAATGTAATAAAGCGAATGTTTTAATGTGCGACTTACGTCAAAAAGTATTGTGTACAACGCACCAGCAAATCGCAATTACTTAATTGGTTCCGATTTGGTATTCCCATAAATTAAATATAGAAAAATAGACATAAATATAGGATATTTATGTTTATTTTATTGATTATTATTAATACAAGGGAAAAAGCATTTTAAACATTTTATCCTTTTAAACGTTAAATTATATTTTAAACGTATTTTGACTGAACAATTTTAAGACCATACTTCTATTGTTATCTCAAATGCCGTTGTCTTATCACTTGATATCCATTGAGATTCTTATTGAATAAATACAGTAGTCAGTTCAGAAGTCCCCCGAGATATTATTTATTTATTTTTATAATATCAACATAAAATAAATAATGTATTAGTGTCGGAAACGTGACTTGATGCTCTAGTAGAGGAGAGGTCAAAAAGCCGACAAGTTCGATATGAGTTTTCACTGCTCACGACCAAAATAGGAGTTTTGTAATAATTTAAACCTATTTATATTACAGATTCTTTTAGTATCTCCAGTACCTCTGGCGTCTCTCTATCTTTACATCGAGCTAAAGCAGAATAACACTTTATATCACTAATGTTCATTAACCGTCCTTATAAGTAATATGAATAGTGCATTTATTTCAAAGGTCTTCTAACATAATAAACATTGAATTTCGTTATTTGACGTTCGTTATCTTGAAAGCCCACCATCTGACATGGCCTCAGTTCTTCCTAGAGTGAATCGATCTTTCGAGGTTCGCGGGAAAAAGAGCCAAAGGCATAACGTTTAGCAAAGAAAATTCGACTTTATCTCTATATAGTTATCGCGGTTTAAAGGCGAAAATCCTTTGAATAGAGTACCCGTTTTCCCTAGAGAACCATCTTTCACTGTTCCATATTTAAATTGGTCTATCCCTTCATCATCGGCTGCGTTAAAGTGGATCTTAACGTCATAGAGCTAAAGTATAAATTTAATCAATACTCTTATTTAAAATAAAATCGATCTCATTTTCGTGAAAGCGCCAAAAGAGCACAAAACTCAACAATTTTTGGAAATTACGTTTTGAACCCTAACGCACAGCGTTTTATTATTTTACAATAACAATCCCATAATGGAAGTTGGAATATGTGATAAGCTATAACATATTTTTCAAGAATAACCTGTTTTCTACTGCATAATAAATTCCATTGATTAATATTTCATCGATGTGCAGCCGCGATGAAGGTCACACTTATAAATGTAGGGTAAAATTTAATTTATAACATTGTGTATTATGTGCATGGGGCCGATAGAATGTATTATATTTTGTACTATATGATGTGAGATTAATATTCTTCTACAGTTATGTTATTATTTTACAAGGGTAAACTCTAGATTGTGTACTTGAAAATTAATTCACACCTATTTTTTGCAAAAGAAAGTGGTTCGGCCAACTGGAACAGACAAACAAAAGTAGATTGATGTAACAAATTTACAGAGTGAATATGTGCGATAGAAGGTTCGGCAAGAGTCTATCTAAAAAATCTTATGTTAACCAAATTGGTGGTATATTAAAAAAAGGATCTAATTTTAAGCACTCGAAACCGACGAGCTTACATGAAAAGATCGATAGATCTCAGCTACGCAATACAAAGGTCATACAATGTTGCAGTCTGTGGTACCCGCCAACCCTTCTGGGAAATATGCGGAAGTTTACAAAAGGAAAAGCATTGAGATAACTCTGTCATACTAGGTACTTAAGAAATTTTACGTTAATTATTTTTTAGTTCTTGTAAATATAGTATTGTGGTAAAACTTATGATACACATTGGAAATGAAGAAACATATGTATGTAATATATTTAATAAATTATGTACGTAGAGCTACGAGAGAGAACAGGCTCGTCTTGCCCGCCTTGCCCGCTTTATGTAAAACGAGAACAAAGCATCTCAGGGTTGAGTCCCCCCAAGATGGCGGATCTACCCCCCGCCTCCTCCCCCATCCTCGCCCTCCCCCTTTGCCACCGGCTCCCTCCTCGCGTGCAGCGAGGAACCACGGATACTTCTGAAAAACACTTCAATATGAAATTCACGCTGATGCGACCTGCCGGTGTTTCTCTGTGCTCGTGAAAACTTTGAAATACAAGATAAAATGATAACTTCGAGAAACGCTTCCCCACAATGTTAAACTGTATATTTGATTAAATAAATTCTTTATCGTAAATATGTGTTTAACTGAAGGAAGATTATCTTAATAACCCATATAAAAGAATCTGTATAATATGTATATATATACAAAAGTGTGTAGTCACTGAAATTAAAAAATAACTCTATTTTACAAGACAAGATAATAAGTTGAATTTAATAGCCATGTTAAAATGCCAATTTTCTGGGTGAAAATTGCTCTTCATCATCACGATGGTCATCAAAACGAGATGGATCTTGACGAGAAACATAAAATACTCTTTCGCGAAAATCGATTGCTAAGATTTTGTATTCCTGAGATACGGGAACTTTTTGAAATACATCAAAGTTGTCAAATTTTGATGAGTCCGCTGTTGAGACGTATCCTCCAACTGAGTTTAGAATTGGCTCTTAAACCCCCGTGCCGGTCCAGCGCGGGCCCGTGGCTGGTGACGGTCGTGACGACCGATTACATTGCAATGTCCGGAACCGAAGGCTTTGTGTGCTCTCCGAGGCACAGCGCGAGTGCTCCAATACGACTCGACTCAAAAACTTAACGGTCGATTTATCCACGACCAGGATCAAACCCGTTACCTTCTAACACGAAAGCGACAGCCTCAACGATTGAGCTATCACCGTTCAACACATCGCACGAACGTCCGAGAGCATATATTTAGATTTACACCGAATATGATATTATTGAAAGTGTAAGATACATTATATACGCAGAGGGCATCGGTTTCGCTGGAACCGCACGTTGCGAATTGAAAAGCCGAAGAAGAAGCCTACAAAAGGGAAAAACCGACAACAATTCACCGTTGGAAAATGGCGGCCCTTTGTGGCGCCGCCGCTGGGATTCCGCCGTGCCAGGCGCCAGCCCGAGGGAGACGGATGTGATTAATTATGTACCTCTCTTTTTCAGGGATATAACAACTATACCATAGATTTTATATAAGCATGTAAAAGCATGTCTGCTGACGTGAAAATATATTGTAGGTGAATATGCAAGACCAATGACGAAAAAAGAAACATATTCCATATTCCTAATATTATCAATAAGTTCCTGTAGCAAAGAATAAGAGAAATGTTAATAAATCATGTCTCGCTATATGTAGATACACTATTTTGGCTGAGAATCCACAATCTGATTGACCGTTAAGTTTTGGATTTAAATGTATATAAATTACTTACAAAGTCGTCAGTCCAGGTCGTCAGTCAACAGTCCTCAATCTCCAGGTCTCAACCTCCACGCCCTCATATTTAAAATGAAAATATATTGGGTAGTAAATTACTTCAACAATTGTTTTGATGTTATTAAAGCATAAAAAAGTTTAATGCATGTCTCAATAGCTTTTTTAGGGCTAAAAGGAAGATATGGTTTTGGTTTGGTTACCTACTTATTAATGTGGTTTACAATTCGACCTTAATTTGAATTATATTATACATCAAATTAAACCAGAAGCGTTATAATATTTGCAGTGAATTTTCAAAGCATTATTCGCAAGGAATTTTTAATAAGTCTTAGTTTTTGACGTCATCATCAAAATAAATATGAGAAGCTATTAAACTACATCTAAGCTGTAACGTATTCCATTAAAATATATGTATAGTATGTGGTTGTCCTTTTTGGTACAGCACATCCCTGTTGAGCTTCTCTCAATTCCACTGCGACAAAAGCAAAAATATCGAACAAATCATGACTACGACTATTAGACTAAGACTACGACTATTAGACTACGCCTAAGATTACGACTATTAGACTAAGACTACGACTATTAGACTACGCCTAACATTACGACTATTAGACTAAGACTACGACTATTAGACTACGCCTAAGATTACGACTATTAGACTAAGACTACGACTATTAGACTACGCCTAAGATTACGACTATTAGACTAAGACTACGACTATTAGACTACGCCTAAGATTACGACTATTAGACTAAGACTACGACTATTAGACTACGCCTAAGATTACGACTATTAGACTAAGACTACGACTATTAGACTACGCCTAAGATTACGACTATTAGACTAAGACTACGACTATTAGACTACGCCTAAGATTACGACTATTAGACTAAGGCTACGACTATTAGACTACGCCTAAGATTACGACTATTAGACTAAGACTACGACTATTAGACTACGCCTAAGATTACGACTATTAGACTAAGACTACGACTATTAGACTACGCCTAAGATTACGACTATTAGACTAAGACTATTGGAGCTACGCCTAAGATTACGACTATTAGACTAAGACTACGACTATTGACTACGCCTAAGATTACGGCTATTAGACTAAGACTACGACTATTAGACTACGCCTAAGATTACGACTATTAGACTAAGACTACGACTATTAGACTACGCCTAAGATTACGACTATTAGACTAAGACTACGACTATTAGACTACGCCTAAGATTACGGCTATTAGACTAAGACTACGACTATTAGACTACGCCTAAGATTACGACTATTAGACTAAGACTACGACTATTAGACTACGCCTAAGATTACGACTATTAGACTAAGACTACGACTATTAGACTACGCCTAAGATTACGACTATTAGACTAAGACTATCAGTGCAATCTAGCTATCCCGTAGTAGTGTCCTGTATAGTCAGGTGCATGAGTTCATCTATAAAATGTTGTATTAGTTGCAGATTTGTGTCCCTTAATATTACACATATCAACTAATAAATGATTAGAATAAACAGATTTTTTTTTGTACCAACTTTTACATATATTTGAAATACTAATAATTCATAAAAGCTTAATACTTGAATTGCATATTATTAAATAGATAAGTATGTTTTGTATTACAAATTCTATTTAACGAACAATGGAAATCATCAACGGAAACGTTTCATTTACACTTTAACACTTTTATTTCAATTTGTAACTCGAAAATAATTTTACTCGTCCCTTACACACGGGACGGCCAACGCCAGTTTTGCTCACGGCGTCTTCTTCATTTTGCCTTTACCGTTATCTGTTTGTGCTATATCGTTTTGTAGTTCATATGAAATTAATGTCAAATTCATTCGATAGAATGAATACTGTGTTTAAATTTGCATTTAAATTTAATGTCACAAATATTTTGTATGAATTCACGTTTAATCTTAATATTTACATATGTAACATTT
Source organism: Eumeta japonica (assembly GCA_005406025.1). Lineage (NCBI taxonomy): Eukaryota > Metazoa > Arthropoda > Insecta > Lepidoptera > Psychidae > Eumeta > Eumeta japonica. The sequence goes on from BGZK01001138.1 coordinate 177,117, forward strand.
AATGTGGTTTTGTAGGAATGTACTAACAATTTATAGGCATAAAGGACAATGCCCATTTTCGGATTAGTTTTTTTTTGTCTTTGCGGCAACGAATGAAAACGATTTTAAATTATAGTGTAACTACTAACCCTAACAAAACTGTATCTAAATTATTTACCTTTTGTTAAAATCAAGCAACAAGTATAAGGACTTGGTCATGAATAAATAGATTGTTCATTATGCGTATATACAAAAGAATTTTTTTTTATACAGACTAACCGGTTAAAATGTGAAAGTTTGGGCACGCTTATAGACTTAATTCTTTTGAGTATAAATAATTACAGAGATATATTGAGTACAACATTTTGGAATAATGGTGACATCATTTTATCACTCACATACAGATGTTTTTTGTATTTCTTTGGTATGATTTGAAAACAAGGCATTTTTACTGTTGAATTTCACTGCTAATGCATTTCAATAACGGAATATTTGTAAATTGTAAAATGGCTAAATTTGTGCACGACTACTGATTTTAAAAGTATCCCCGTGTGTAAGTATCCAGGTAGCGTCATAACATAACACAGCAATCGCTGCGTTCCAATTAACGTGTAATAACCTATGATTTTTTTTTTAAATAAGCAAATAATTGTTGAGCATAATCCGGTCAAGTTCAAGTCGAATTGAATCGTTTCCTTTTTCATGGTATAAATGTACTATTTTTATTTCGGAACATTTTATACCGACGAAGTCGCTGAAGTGTACAGTAAAATGTACATTGATTTAAAAAATTATGTCTATGGTGTCCCTCGTTTGTTCTATGTCAGAGCGCGCAAGCACCTAAATGGATGTCTATGGAACTCTGATTGTGATATACTGAGAATTCAAATCAGTACCTTGAAGCTCTAAAAAGAAGCTCTTGAAGCTCTAATTTGGTCGCTTATTATAATTTTTATTTAAAGTACTTCAACTCATGGTGTGAGCAGCGGATTGATACAGGCACTGAAATCCCTATACAGGGGCTTCAGTGTTAATGTCAAAATATATGGGGCATACATTGACTGGTTTGGCAACTGCAGAGGTGTCAGACAGGGATGTATACCTTCACCGTGGCTATTCAACCTATTCATGCATAGCTGTCTGTATGATTTGAAAAAGCATGAGTGTGGATTAAGGATGAATGAGCTGTCTGTTAAATGCCTCCTGTAGGTCGACGACCACGTAATACTTGCGCCATCGGTGTGCGGGCTGCAGAAGGTAAATAAAATGAATGATTCTTTTAAGAAAAGGGGTATGAAAGTAAATATCGATGAGACTAAGGCGAGAGTGTTTGAAAGGGACGAAAGCATGACTGAATGCGAGAAGGTGAGAAAGTCAAACAAGTGGAAGAGTTTATGTGCTTGGGTAGTCTGTTTACAAATTATGGTAAATATGACAGAGATATCTAAAGGAGAGTGAACGCGGAAAATAAAATGAATGGGGCCTTGCTCGCTATTATGAATAATAAAGACGTCTCATGATAGAGCGCGCTTGGCCATCAATAAAGGGTTCTTAATCCCTACGCTTATGTATGGTAGTGAAAGCTGGGCATGGCGGAAGAAAAATGAAAGTAGGATCAATGCGGTGGAGATGCGGTTGCTGCACAGTACGTGTGCAGTGTATCGGAAAGATAGATGGAGAAACAGTGATGTTGGAGAGCGGTGTGCTTTGAAGGAAGATGTAGTGACTAGAGTAGAAAGAGGTATGTTGCGCCGGTTTGGCCATCTGGAAGGGATGAATGAAAGGAGACTGACGAAACAAATCTATAGAGCTAATGTTTGTGATGGAAAGGTCGGCAAGGATCGCCCTTGAAAATTCTATTCAGACCATATTGTGGCATATTAAAAAAAGGCCAAATATTAAGCACCCGAAACCGACAAGTTTGCATGAAAAGATTGATGCATGTCAGCAGGGCCGAACCGTGAGTTAATAGGGCCCTGGGCTAATGCTAATACTAGGGGCCCACCAATTTTTTCGCATATCATCTATTTTTGACTGATGTGACTTAGCCGGGAGCCCCTTGGATCCACGGGGCCCGGGGCTGAAGCTCAAAAAGCCATATAGTAGATCCAGCCCTGGATGTCAGTGAGGCAAGATAGATGTGCGAAGACCGTACCAAGTGGAAATCTGTATAATATAGCCTCTGCCTACCTTTCTGAGAAATAGGCTTGCGTTTATATTATTATTATTATTTGAGTTCTAAAACTATACAACCAGTCTCGCCGACCAATTCGCTGATCAATCTACATGGTGATAAATAAATCTCCGTAGCTTAAACGGAATACCCACGCCGCCACCAATATGCCATCGGATAACATATTATAGTCGCAATGTTGTCTGGATCATGCTTTGGGATTAGTTCATGCACAGAAAAAGTATCCTGAGAAGTTGTTACGATGTGACGTCTTCGGGAAGAAATATTATAATTATGTATCCGTGAATATTTATTTTCTCTTAAGAAACTTAGCTACAATATTCACAGCGTCTATAAAAGCTATTAAAAAAAAGGAGAGAGGTAGCTATCGTACCGTACCATTTTCTGAAAAATGTGCCAAAGAGAATAAAAAAAAACCGATTTTTACATTGCCAATGATGAATACAGGAAACCGACTTAGTTTACAAAAGATAGATGCCAATGAACTTTACGTGAAATCAGAATGAAAATGTGTCTGAATTTCTAATAGAATGTAGTTTTACTTCAGCGCTTTTATTGTCAAAAGACTTAGAGTGTTTTTTGTAAGCTTTAAATAATTTTCAAATAAAATTATAGTAAAAAAAGTTTTATTTAAGATTTTCGTCAATATTTAATGTTACACCAGGTATAACTATTAACGTAACGTGAACATTAATATCTGTATTAGGTACCTAAAATAAAACACATAGTTTTAAAAGATATAAGCGAATTGACGAAAATCCGAAAAAAGCTTTTCGACGTACGTGTAACACCCTAATATGTTCACAGACATACAGTATACATCACTACGATGCTCAGATACAAAGAGATACGCAGTTACAAAGTCACAAGCACACACATTCGAAAGTACGATGAGGTATACGTGCACACGAACACAACGAGGTTTCAGGGAAAACCCATTTAAAATCCCCCCTGTGACCCCCCCTTATACAGACAGACGGGAGATTAACGAAATTGCTTCCAAAACGCCCCTCGCGGGAGGCGCGCCCTCTCACGGCGCTCTCGGCGTTGGGCGGGCGGCGTAAACTGCTACCCAAAAAAGCCGTCTCGTTTGGAAAAACACCCAACAAATATTCACTTATATAACTGAACGTCCGATTTTTTCGCCTTCAGTTGAATGCATTGAATGCGGATGACTATATAAAATGATAATATTTTAAAAATATAACAGCGGAATATTTAAAATGGTGATAATACAGTACGACGAACGGCTTTCATCGGTATGAGGGTAGGGTGGCGCGGAGAGGCGGGGGACGGGTGCTGCCCGATCAATACTGTGCCCAGACGAAATGGCTTCGTCTAATCTCGAGGCACATCTTGCGTCCTTGTCTCTCCGAGAGAGTTATATTACGGTTTGGCCGGCTGCGAGATCGATATGTATTATGCTAATGAACGTTCGTGCCGCTTTTTTTTCTATTTTTCTTTATTGATAGAGGAGGCTATGATCGCCGGGACGATGGACAATTAGAAATGTAAGTGTCCTTCCATCTTGCAACGCGACGATAGATTTTTATGAGAATATCTTCCGAAAAATTCATCGGTTGCAAAGACTACGTGAAACCATAGATTTTCTTTCAACCTGCCATAATTTCGATTAATTATCATCGTAAGTAAGTAGTTTACAACGAACTTATTGAATTACTTAAGGAATAAGATTTTCGTTATCATTATTAAATTATAGGCTGTAAGTGCTTACGATGTGATTGTGCGTGATTATTATTTAATTACAAGTATTATATGATAACATATTTGTCACTCAAGTTTCTGTTTTCAGATTGTACATGCTTATGTTACGTAATTACACATACAATAAATCACATACAATAAATACATCTGATTACATCTCATTTTTTTCGAAAATACAACTGAGATAGAGTCATTACAGGATGCTCGTTAAATATCGGCACGTGCAGTATCCCGAACGTCGTGAGGAAGAAGGGTTTCTTTGAGGGTTGAAAAAACATCGGAATACCTACACGATATTTTAAATAGGTGGATACTCGATAAATGCGTTCAGATTGAAACTGATAAATAAGAGCGAGCGGCCGGATTTGAATACAATGCGAGACCTTTGACGCCCGCCGACGACTGGCGCGGGCGACACGGGCGCGACTTCTAGGTTTTCCGGGAACACGATGCGGGTGAGATGTTCCTATACCTAAAGCTAGTATTTTAACAATAGTCAAATTTGGTGCAAGTACCACCATACACTTGACGCGGTGTGATTATAGACCTATGACGTGACAGCTTCCTAGTTCTAGGTATAGCTGGATTTTTTTTGACGTGTCAACGTCTTATAAATTGGTTTGCCGGGTGACACTTCAAGAAACTGCGTTACGCTCCGCTCACGTTATGCGCTCACAATGAGAGCAGGTGAGAGGCACGCGTCCCCTTCCACTCGGCATGGTTAGCCCGCCTAAGAGCAGAGAGACAGACATAAAAGTGAAGGCACGCGTCCCTTCCACTCAGATAGGAACAAGTTAAGTTGTAGTAAACGCTGTTTCATTGTACGCAAATGTATTGCAAGTTATTGTATGTATATTTATATAAATACGTATGTATGTGTAAAGGTAAAAATAAAATTTTGTTAATATGAAATTCAGTGCGAGATTCTTTGTATAAATTAATGTTTTAAATATAATTCTTTGTATAAATAAATGTTTTAAATTGTTACTATTATTTCATCCTTCTTCCTACTATACGAATGAATATTCACATTAAAATGATTTTACCACTCAAAGTCGTTGTCACGCAAAACTTTCGCCCGTATACCGACTTTACAGGCAACCAATTTTTTTTGATGGTTGGAGAATTTCTGAAGGGTTTCAGACTATTTTAAGGCCAATAAAACTTTCTAGTAAAAAAAATAATTATGCTTCCCTCATCATACTTAAATTTTGTTTTATTTAAAAAAAAAATCAAAATATGTTTATAGACAACAGAAATATATTTTTAGTATTGAAATGTGTCGTAATTTATGAATACCTGAGAGAATTGGCAGTCAATCAATTACAATCTATCAATTCGAAAAGTAGACTATACGTGTAACTTCACGAAATCATTTTCAATGTGAGGTAGCCAGAGGATAACACACTCTATGGACATCAAGTTTTATATAGTTATTTGAATTCAACATTGGGGATTGGAAGGTACATGTATTTCATACTCAACCGTACACTTTACCTACTTTCGAACTGTACATTCTCTTTCTATTTTTCTCATCATAATTAGCAAATGGTATTGTCAAGTTTCATGTATAAGTGTTACAAGTAAAATACGTGTACAAATTCGGAATCGAATGATTATCTGCGATTTGATAATCGAGTATCTTGCAAACCACCGCTGTTCTTCGACTCTGTTCTTCCACTAAGGATCCCAATCCAACTCATCGAATTATAATACGAGAGGACTGACAGATTTCGAGCACCTAACAAGTATTAGTATTAATTTAGTCCATACGCCACACCGACTAGTACCAAATATCTGTCTACGTTTGGCGCTATTTAGCATATCATCAGTATTACAGCGATAACCACATCCATCGGAAATATGTTACTTGTCGCCGGCAACAGCCAGTAACAGTTCCCTGGTAACAGATATTATTGCTTGGCGTAGCGGATCGACTAAATAAGATACTAACACTTGTTAAGGTGTTCGATATCTGTTAATGGTTTTTAATCATTATTCGATTTGTAAGAATAGGGTCAGATCAGCAGTGGGTTGCACCCTGCATCCTACTCCATGTTGTGTGTGTTTTAGGTTTGGTAGTTTTAAAAATAAGAGGGACAATGCTCGTATATTGTCTCTAATGTCATTAAATTATGGATTTTAATAAATTGTATGCATTCGTATTTCTCACAACAGATTCGTTCATTTGACATGTCACGTGACGCATTTGAGCAAAAACGTATACGGAATTCTAAAAGGAGTAATCACAGAATAAACGCACTTGGATTAAGTAATTATGATTTTTTTTTTGTCAAAAATGTAGAAAATACGCCGTTATTTAACGAATGTATTTTGAAATGAATAATTATTCTTTGAATAATATCTTTTATTGACAGTGTTACATATAACAAGGCAATTTATTTCAGTGAAAAATGTGATTTACTACAATCAAAATTGTAATTGAATTATATTGGGCAATTTGGAAACGATTTGATAAATAGGCTTAAGGGGTTCTATTTCCTTTACTTTTGCTGACAAAGTGAGCGGGGGATATCTTAAGTCTTATGGAAGATAAAGAAAGATATAGAATACTTTTAAAAGGTTTTTAATTTTGTTTTCAACTACACATCATATTTGTATGTTATTTTTTCCACTTTCTTCTTTGTATCTTTGCGCACAGGCTCTGTCTCGAGCACAATGTTGTCTAGCTAAGCACAGCTCATAAAGAAAGACTAATGTGTGTTTGTAAAGACTAATATGTTTTACGTTTTTACAATCAGCCTTTTTAGGTAGACAATTTATTGTGTGCGACCCACGACAAAACTTAGTTGTTTTACGTCAAGACTAAGCCAATTTTAACTATGAATATAACATGATAACTCACTCTTCGGGATTTTTTTGTTGATAGAGTATTAGTTAAGGGTCGCGTTTAATAACGTAAATTCATCTAAATTATATTGTCATAGTCGAAGAACAATTATTAGTTGTATAGCCTCACGAAGTAATAGCGCGTGTAGGTAAAATCTGTTTCTAATATCAGTAAATAGTAAGTTTCTGCTATGTTCTGTTATGTATAGATAACCTTCAAACACGATTCGATTTTTTCCAGCTCATAATCGGAATTCACATAGCTAAGCGATTTATATATATAAAAGAAAATAACAATCAAGAATATATGTGTTCGTAATAGATAATGGTGATCTTAAAATTAATAGTAGGAATATAGTTACATAAAGATGTATGAATGCTTGACTGACCAATCTAAAATACATTAAACCTCATCATCTGACCCTGATATCATTAAACATGGACGTACTCAGGGGGCAAGGAGGGCAGTTGCCCCCTTCTGAAAATTGTATGTTCTATAATATACCTATTATGCCCCGTTTACACGATCTGACCTGAAAAAAAATCTGGCTTCCCGCCCTAGGCCAGAGTCCCTCTCAAAATATTCTTAACTAGCCCAAATACGACTAGGATATTTTATTCCGTTATGGAATCCTGTGCCTACTTTCTGGCTCCATTATCAGTCCAGTCAGCTCAGATCAGTCCAGTGATACCCAACTATTGCTAAGTTTCACGTTCATATAATACTTGGAAGTGTTCTTCTAAGTATTAGATGAACGAAAAAAAAAGAAGAAGGAATTCAGGCTCTAAGATTCTGTTAAATACATAGATAGATACATACATATAAATGAAGCTAAAGAAAGTGCTAAAAATAATATTTTTTAATCAGGTATAATGAGAATGAATAAAATACACTCCAAATATTGAGTCAATCTTCAATATGAAAATAACAAAATCAATAAAAATATACATGAATAATTTTTAAGAAATAGAAATTCTTTGAAAAAATATTTAATGTTAAACAGATTATTAACATTTTCCAACGCATTTTTAATACCGTTGTCATTCCTCTGTCGACATAATTGAGGACCTATATCCCTGTCGCACCTTTATTGATAACTAATACCATACCAAAGCGATATAGAGAGCATTTTCAAAGCTAAAAAATCTTCTCTACCACTTTATTTGATACGGTGTAGGCGGAGAGCGAGCTAGTTCGTCGTCCAGCGCCAACACGGCGCTGCCCGCCTGTTATTACAGTTCTGTGTGACTGTTATGTTTTAACACCTTAATTTAGATCAATGCTTTTGACTTTCAATATATTCTGTTTGGTCACGGCGTGGTTGAATTGGTATATCATACGTTTAACGATAACTTTCGTGCCACACCGACTTTGTCTTATGCGCCGTTAGTACCTAACACGCAAATAATAGTCTCGATTTAGTACGTACCTCAAGCGAGAGCAGAAATTGATGCAAATTGTATTGTGTCGTGTAATTGTATATATATATTCGATAAACAAAAATACATTGTTAAAAAAAAAACTGATGCGCTTATAGTGAATGAAAAAGCATTCCTTAAAATAATTTGTACCAAAAAAAATTATATTTTTTGTGTATTCTATTTTGCCTACGTACTTCGTAAATTTAGTATATAGTATTTTTGAGTTGGAAACTATAGGTTCCTATATTCGGTTTGTTGCTTATTCAAGACGGCTAACAATTTATTCTATCGGATTTGTTTGTCAACAATTCCTCTATGAGTTAGTTTTATTTAATATGTTTAAGGCAACACTCACTGTTTCCGTTTCAGTCTAGCATGAAGTGAGGTACGAAAAAAAAAGATTGCGTTGCATTAATAAGCAAGAAAAAAAATTGTTTTCGATCTCGGGACGAGCGGCGTAAATGTTACTAATGCGGCGCGGCGAGCGCAACGATCGATACACGAAACGGAACGTTGCCGAGAACAGAAAAAAAATCACGTTTCGTAACCCACCTATCGGCCGGGCAGCGCCAGCGCCTCGGACCATCGACCACCGGTTAGATATAGAGCACACGAGTGCTCTATGCTTGTTGACATGCAATGAAGAAGTTTGTTTATTCGTCGTTTAATCCATTTTGCTATAAATTAATTTGCTGCACCCTTTATCAGTTACCTGGTTGAAGTAGAATTAATATCTATGATTGTATTTTAATAATTCATTCAGAATTAAAAATATCATGCGCTTTTCTACAAGTTTCAAATGATTCCTCTGAGAAAATCTTCTTATAATAGTTCCCACACTTACGTCTTGTGTTCGGGGGAATTTTTGCGATTCCTATAACATAATAATGAAAATTAACAAAAAAAGTTAAACATTCAGATGACAGTATATATTGAAAGTAAAGGTGGGGGTAAGCGAACTTGTCGCTCATCGTACAAATCGCCATCGCCTACGATCGCCCACGGCATGGGCGAAAGTCGCCAACGCATTACCTTTAAAGCTTTGAAATTTCCACAGAGCTGGAATACAAATCCTTCAGGTCGAACCGTCTTAGGGATATCGTATAGTTAAAACTCTAATCTCCGTTTCATCTAATACGTGCATCGGACAAAGAGGCTTTGAATTTATGTTTTGAATATCGTTATTTTCGCCAAGTCGACGTATAATAGACATGCCCACATTTTGGCCTGATAAATTATATATCGAGCATCGCACGAGCTACAAAAAAAACCTATGTAATCCTTCGGAGCGACAGCTTCATACCTAAAGAAGTATCGAGACTCCTTTAGGTATGAAGCTGCCGCGTCACCTACGCTGATAATAAAAAATGAAAATGGAAACTTGATCCTTTACATTATTTTGAAAACGAGGTGTAGTCATGTCATTATTATAAGAGTCGCTATCACCATTATGACGACGTCAACTTTTGACGCTACAAAAACAGTAAACGCATAACGCCTCTATGCAACGGAGTCGGCGAAGTCAACTCAGTCTCTTGCCTTAATTTTCTATCGTACATAGAGCACTTAACAGCGCGGTCGGGTGAAGATGTAGCGCGCTCTAAATCAGGATGCGCGGAATGGTATCGTCCGCCGCGCGCCCCGCCCCGCACCGCGCGGTCGCCGCGCACGCAACGGCAACTCGGCCGGAACGTTGCGCCACCTACCGGCCGACAGCATCGGGAAAAAGTACCAGGGACGCCTTTTAACCGAACGCCGGAATATGAATAACTAGGATTTTTTTAAATTATTGTTATCTACTTCTTTGTCAGGTATTTGCTTCTGTACGTCAAAGTAACAGTTAAAGTAAACAAAAGAATTACTCCTACAGAATAAGAAATTATAGTTTGTTTGTTTGAAGTTCCGAGGTGTCGTCACTAACGAAGTTCGGCTCATCGTTCTGGTACAACGCGTGACCCGACGAGCACCATCGAATTACATAGATGATAGCGGCTTGCTCTTGACATAGCGGGCTATTTACCGCGATCGCTGGTTACGCGCTGTCAGTGGATCAGCAGGACCCTGTGTAGATCCGCCTTCGACCTTGAAAGTGATGTGCTCACATAAGTCGTGCGGCGTAGGTACGAGGATGTAGGCGGTCCCGGTGAACTGAACGACGTCCGTCACGGCCACTTCGATTTTATACTAGCCACTGGCAGATGTGGCGGGATTAAATATATGTAGCCCAGCAAAAAGAACAAAACAGGTTCTGCAAGCGAATGGTTCTCAAACGTAAGAATAAAAGATACTTTATAATTATTTTTGTAACTATCATCATAATCGGTCAATCGATCAGTAAGATTTCCAGAATACCTTTTCGAAACTTTTTTTTAATAGCAATTATGATGGGGCAAACGAATTTTGTGAGCTATGAGTAAGTAGTCATCGCCGCTCATTGACAATTTCGACCCCGAGTAGTCACCATTGCGTTGCTAGCATCTCGAGTAGGAATAGGGTATCCATTGATGGAGGGCGTGTGGGGAGATGTTGGGGAGATTGGGCCTAGGAGAGTAGGAAAAAAAAAGTATATTTCGCAGTGTTTTAGAAAGAGATTGAAAATTTGGCCATTGATGAACAGAAAAAGTGAAGGAAAACACTGAAATTAAAACCTCGTGAAAATCCGACATAATCACGCGCACGAAGACGAACTTAATTTTAACCTGACGTCGAAACAAACACCATTTCCATCACGTTTTCAAAACATCTACGTGTAATGAATATGCATAGAATTTAAAATGTATAATGCGTTTTATATTTAAACGATACGTACATCTTGGAGTGAATCGCCTCTAACAATACAGATTTACAGCATGCATATTCAGAGGCGGCGACCTCTGGCATCGCGTCCGCTGAAACGGACATAGAGTAACAGTCGTCGGGCATAGACGAGTAAGGGTTTTAAATTGCATTTGTCCCTTAAAAAAAAAAAAAATGTTGTTACAAACCTGATTTTAAATAGTTGAGTCATTAGATTTGGCGTTTTTAAATTCTATGAGGAAGCATTTCTGATATGTGGGTATGACCGCGTGTGTGTTTGTGTGTGAAGGAGTGTCTCCGTTATATAAGGTCGAAGGAGAATTATCAGACTTCAAACATGCCAGCGGTGTTTCGAAAGGTTGCACCCAATGCGATCCGTCAAATAGATTCTGAATCATTTCAAAATTAAATTCTCGAAAACGAACCTTTTCACATGACTTTTAAAGTAACCAACCGATAAACTATAGAAACTAATCTGATCTAATCTCTGTGGTCAATGATTTCGAACGCTGAAAATGTCATTAAAATAGAATCAAAAAAGGTTTTTTTTTTTTAAATAACTTATCAATCAATCTACTGATTATGTTTGTGTTTATGGCATTCCAACAAGTTCACGCACTTCATTCTCTCTGACGACCGAACACATACCACATATTCATTCCGAGGAACTCACGATTTGGCCATACATGACGTCTACCACTATGGAGAAACGTCATTCATGCTGTCAGAGAACTGTCACTTTTGTCCAACGTTATTCGCCCTTCCATAACCGAAAAACATAAAACACAAAAAAAGAGATATTTAACACCGAAACCAGAGAAAAGTCTAACAATTTAAAAATTAACTATACGAAGATGATACCTAACATCGTTTCATCAAAATCGTTACCCATTCTGTGTGGATTTTTCTGCCTTCGCGTGTACTGTGTTAGCTTTCCTGTCGGCTGCGCTCGCGTTTGACCCCTTTCGTATCGATTAACATTGCTCTGCCCCCCGGCGCACCTCGTAAACAACTGACGTACCTATTACCTACATAAAGGACAGAAGAGATATATATATCGGATGTACGAATAGATAATGTCTTTTCACAAAATAAAAATAGTTGTTTAAAGGTTTCTTTTCTATTTTTAAGGTTCCGTACACCCGAAGTCAAAACGGAACCCTCGTCACTCTCGTGTCTGCCTGTCTGTTTGTCTGTCATAATACAATTGCAATTTTGTAGTGTGCATTTAATACTTATTCAGATATATGGGCTACCCGATTATGAAACGTAAAATGAATTCTGATTATGGAATATAATTTTGACGGGCTAGTTAGAAAATTAATAAATAGTATTTGATCAAGGGCATATCAAATTAATGGATTTCTTGTGCAAAATTTACAGATGTGTTTGTGATTATATTACGTTATAATTTATTAAAATGCATAATTTGAACAATATCAAAAAAATATACGCGATAATAAAGCATTTTTCCCTCCTCCTTATTAATTCCAAAATCACTGAACCTAAAATATTGAAAAGAAATGGGATACAGGATTTTATTCGAAATTTATAGAAAAATAAAAAAAATCAAACTTTTAAATCTGGACTATTATGTAGCACAAAGAGAAAATGCGTATAAAATTTATTATTTAATCTCAGCTACAATTAATACAATGATTTATAGTAAGGCACCCTCTCTACGCGAATTCTATTCGCACTTGGTCAGGTTTTCACTATCCTCTACTACTATAACAAAAAAGGCATCACGTAAAAACTACTGAACGTTTCGGTACGGGACTGATCATTCAACACGAAATTATTTTTAGATGGTTATGAGCTATTTTGATATAAAAGATGTTAAAGTGTATTTGTATGGATATTTGTCATGCGCTGATTGTTGGACGGATTGTTATCAAATTTTGCATAGAGGTAGATTATATTCTCAAATAGGATATAAGATTAATATAACAAGATTATATCATATAATAAGAACACTTTTTATGCAAAAAAAAAAAATGTTTAAATACGAATAAAAACGGTAATCGTTTAACACTAACATCCATGGCCAAGAAAGGACCAAGATTAGCATTACAACCCCTATCGGAATAGCGGGACCGACATCAGAGAATCAGAATTGACATTGAGAACGGCTAATATTAAAAATGAAGGGATTCATTCTGTGCACACGCGAGCGAAACAACGGGCATATTTGAATTAGAAAAAAATTAAATACACTAAAATGTTAATTAAGCGGATGGGTAACCGCCTAATCTGTAGTTTAGTCTATAAATTGAAATAGTCGATTTTAATTTAATCGTTGTTCATAACTGTACATGCCACTTTGACTGCAAAGGACGTTAGTGTCAAACCGTTTCGGAAGTAAACTCCGACGGATGACTGGCTCGCTGTGAAATTTGTTTATCCGATCGCGGCTGACTTGTGCAAATACACGATTTGACTGGTCGTCTGTTGTATTCGAGATAACCCCGGTAAAGGTATTGTAGGGGCCGAGAGCTGATGATGTTTGAACTACCCTGAAACGTACGTCATCTCGAGATGAATGCCATCATCTAATCTTATAAAGTGATTTTCATATTCTGAGTTTTGTTCGTCGAGTCTCAACCTGGTCGATGGAGTCATCATCATCATCATCAAAAATGTTTGAAGTTGCTTTACAACAATCACTCAATCCAGATGACTCTTGATACACTGTTACTCCATAACTACCTATCGAGGGTCACTTGTCGTTGTTGATCTATTATTTTGCCTGATACAAACTCGAAAAAATGGAGAACTTGCATTCGAATGATGTCTGGTTTGGGACTATAGCAGTGCAATTTCAATTGGGATAAAAAATATTCACATATTTTAGTATGACGATTAAAATTCCATAACATAATGACTAAAAGTAAGGCACAATCTTAAACTTTAATAGTTGAAATATGCAATTGACACGAATGGGATCAAATCTTCATAATTGATAAGTTTATCGATTTATTTAATTCCAACACTATATATCAGTGATAGGGCGAAACAAAAATGATTAGGTCACTGTGAGTGTTTATTGCAAGGACTATCCCTTGTAATTAGAAACTATATGGCACTAGTAATACGAAACAAAACTTAACCGGGAAGTAGGCGCAGGGCCCGGTTTAGCTATTGACCCTCCCTGGGTAAAAAATTATATTCGCCGCCCTCATTAACACCACTTATCAAACCACTTGTCAAAGATGGGATGTTATACAGATGTAACAAAACTATGAAAAATTACTATAGGGGATAATTCTTATTATGAACACTCTTTTGAAACCATAAAAAAATCAGCTGTTTCATATAGTATGTTCATTTCTACTCAATTAAAATGCATAGAATAGCTGATTTGTTTTCCCGATTTTAGAAGAGAGTCTGTAGTAAAAGTTATTCGTACTGATGTATACTGTCAACCCCTAAAGTTCATAGTTTAATTACATCGAATATTATAATCTGAAATTGTAATTATTTATGTATTTTAATCGACTTTGGATTCTGAACAAGTATTTATACAAAAATTGATAAGTGTGTATATGTATGTTTGTAAGAATATGTTTGGCTGTTAAAAAATACTCGGAAACTAATAATATAAGCTCACGCCTATTTCCCAGAAGGGTAGGCAGAGACTGTAAATTTCCACATGCACATATTTGCACACCTCTCTTGTCTCACTGACATGCAACAATTTTTTTCAGATACTACTAAATGCATTGAATTTTTTTTCGACATAAGTAGGTAGTATCTTTCAATTTCATCATCATCAACATGTTTCGACTCACTGCCTCTTTTTCCCTTGTGCCACTTTTCTCTGTCTCGGTTCAGTCTCGTCTACGTATGACCCTTTAACTTAAAAAAGTCTTAAAAAGGATTAATCAAATTCTTTGATAAGTTTTGATAAATTTATATTATCGCAAACTTTATGTTCTATTGAAATCACAGCGAATCAAAAAAAAAAATATTCTGTGTCGTGACGGATCTTAGGTAATTATTATTTTTAGTTTAGTAAAATATTTTTCCCCGTTCGCAACCGTTACTAATAAAGTTAATAGAATTCTGAGCGCAATATCAATATTTGGACTAAATTTCAAATCTGTACAAACTTCAAAATGTTTTGAGGGTGCAAATTACTATTTAAAAACGTACAAAAAAGTAACAACTCCGCTGGAAGTTGTACTGCATTTATACCATATGAGTGGTCGTGGGCCAAAATAGTCTCCGGATTCTTACAATGTTCTAACAATTCATCTTTTGGGAGTTCATTTAAGGCAAAAAAAAATACTATATTTTTCGTTGTGTACAATATCTTAGAGATTCCCTGAAGTGTCGCATTGTAGGAATGTAGGTTAAAAAAGTATTCCCCGAAACATATTACAGTACTTTTATACAAAGTGCTGAAAATAAATACGTTTATCTCAACGTTTGTGAGGAGTCCCCGTCGCGCCAAATATATACGGAACGTAGAATTGTCAGTTCAGAAATGTAGAATAGATAAGAATTTTGGAACAATTTCAGTTTATATTAGATTCAAAAATCATTACACATCGAAAGTGTTGGTTGGTTTCGGAAAGGCTTTACAGTAGTTAAAGCATTATTTTTTTTTAAAGAAAAACCATATAAACACCACTTTTCTTTCCTAGAGATAAAATTGAGAACTCCGCACAAATGCCCGACGCCCCTCAGTTTTGCCGCCCTGGGCAATTGCCCGGCTTGCTTTACCCCTAGATCGGGCCCTGAGGAGGCGTAAAAGTCTTAAAAATAACTAGTCCTATTGAAATCGGATTCAACTGGATAATAATTTCAAACGAACCATCACATACGTTTTTCAAACGGTATGTTTACAAATCAAATACGGCCGGAAGTTAGCGGCACAATCGAGATGACAGATCGCGAAATTCCTAGCGAGAAATGGCGGGCGCCGCGTCACGCCCCATTAGGCATGCGCGGTGAGCGCCGCCGGCGGCGCTGCGGGCACGCGGAGTCATCCGTCGCTTTCTACCGCCCAATATCTGACGCGTACGCCGCGTTATATGCACACCTAAATATTAAAACGCCGGGCTCGTCGCCGGGCCGGGCGGCGACAGAATGTCACAGGCGGGCCCGAGCGGTGTACGTTTTAAAAATGTGTGTGTCCAAAAGACTTCTGCCATAAACAGCATTGGGCAGGCTGCTAAATTGACGCTAGGAAAATTAAAACAGTTTCATATGATTTCTCCTCTGAATTCTTCTGAAAACTGTGAAGTCGAAAATTCGTGTATTAAGAATGTTAAAATGGAATTACCGTCCAAGGGACATATTTCTTTTAATGTACAAGTACAATGAAAAAGAATGTAGAATATTTACTTTATACTAGATTAATTAATAAATTATTTATAAATTAAAGTGGATGTAAGCGACTTGTTTGTTATTTAATATAACATTCGGTATCATT
Organism: Eumeta japonica; assembly: GCA_005406025.1. Taxonomy (NCBI): domain Eukaryota; kingdom Metazoa; phylum Arthropoda; class Insecta; order Lepidoptera; family Psychidae; genus Eumeta; species Eumeta japonica. The sequence goes on from BGZK01001138.1 coordinate 193,523, forward strand.
CGCTTGGACCATTATTGTTATAATAATGCATATAAATGAATGAATATGAAATTTGTGTATAAAACAATGAATTCAACGTTGCTAAACTTCGAAGAATTAATGCACATCGAATGGCTATTTTATTGCTGCAACTGACCCAGTACATTGATTACGAGACAATGTTCGAGGATAAAATGTTACTTAATATCAATTTAATTCTTGAATTCTTGTACAATGTTTGTCTTATGTTCCATTTGGTTCTAATATTCTTAAATATTGAATAGATTAATGCATTCTTTAATAGAATCTTTGATCGTGTACATTCTTAAATTTTAATAATAATCCGTTCTACCTATCCATTATATTAATATAACCATAATTTTACGACATAATGTTGAAACTACATAAACAAACTGGTCAATAAACTAAATGACCTAGATTAAAATAAACAATAAACTAAAAACGATTGAATTTATATTCCAAAAAACGCCGTCCCGGTCTGGCTCGGCCCGAAAGTCCCCAGTACATTTTAATTATGTATTGTTTGAGTGTGTGGTATTAAAAGCGCAGCAGTACACCGTGGGCACGCCCTTCGACAACCTTTTTATTTCAGCTTGAAGGACTTGGATCTCGAACGCGTCACGATGGCTCAGCACGACTTAAGAAATGATCACAATCGTACTGTCATCAAAGCGGTGACGATATCGACGAGGTACGGAGCGAGTGGTTTAATTTGATTCAAATTAAAAACCAATTGCTCAATTTGATGAAGGTCAGAACCGAACCCGCTACCTCCCGTTTCGAAGGCCACACCCTTAAACACTAAGTCACCGTCACTCCACCGCCGTACCGTTGGTAGGTACGTACGAAGTTTGGATAATAGTGCGGACCGTGCTGAAAATTTTCGTACATTTTATACAACGATTCGCTTATAGGCGGACGTCTGATTTCACATTCAGACTAATTCAAAGCGAGCAACGGGTTTTGAGCAACGGCCATTCATATACCACATACATGTTTGCCCAACAGCACGGAATGTAACCGACCTGCGAGATGAATTATAATATTATTAAATACAAATTAGCACACCGCGTGCGTGGACCTTGCCCCCGCTTTCACGCCAACTGAGCACAACTGCGTAAGTCGCCAGCTTGCACTATCACGGAAATATGTTGTGAAAATGATTCCGTACATTTCGCTTCGACTCCTTCGACGGCTGCCGATTTTATGATCGGACATCGGCACACGTTTTCTGAAATGTGAGGGTATTCCCGAAACTTTTTTTCGGAGATCGAGAACGGAATTCCGATTGTAATCGTATTGCATGTAAGTAAAAACCGTCGACGTGAAATTAGCTACGGAATAATATCAACTAACTTCACTGATTTCGGGCAGTCAGAAGAGTAATTAATTATACCGTCAGCTGTGATCGTGGACACGTCGTACAAAGGGACAACACACTAACTATTCGCTCACGGTTCTACCAGCGTGGTCACTATGATCATAACAAGTTACTCCGTTTTTATGTAGATCTCATTCTAATCCAATTTCGATCACGCTTCAAAATACTTCAGAATTCTCACACTACATTTTTTTACGCTATATTCTTTTCAGGAATTACTCCTTGATAGCGCAGAATAGGCATCGAATCGAAGGTTTGATAGAGTTCTTACAAATACACAATTATCAGATATCCTCCGGTTTTAAAAATACTCTAGAAAATCTAACATGAGATTTTGGATATGAGGTTGTGTCTCTACTGTTCTGGAATATTCCAAAAGTGACCACGAAATTCCACCTTCGATTTCTTTCCTCATGTGATTGATTTTAGATTCATCACAGGCATATTTTTCAAAAACTAAATTAGTATTTATTATAAAGTGAAGCCTAAATAATAGATACTATTAGACTTACATTCTTTTTTTTGTTAAGGGAACCTTTCTAATATTTTTTTCTATTCGCTCTAGTCATGGATGGACTTTTGATGTAAATTGCGTGTTCAATTATGGAACTCAATATGCTAATATGATGTCGACTCTATCAGCGGTTTTGCAAGATATCGACTATGAGACTAGTCTACTTCTAGTAGTAGGTAGTAGACTAATGTACTTTGATGTCAACTATGATAACGAAATGAAGTAGAAACACATGATTCCATAATCGTATATGACGTGATGAACTATTAAATAAGTATCGTAGGTAAGCATTTTGCCGATTACCTGAACCAGGTTTGAGTCAAATACATATGAGTTATGAACTTGATTTCGCCATTGAGGGACAATGGTTATTTTCAGCAGTGTGTTCAAAAATCTCATTTGCAATAATTAACTGCTGTTATATAAATGATTACTGTTAAATATAAAAGGTAAACACGTCCAAATACTTTAACTTCACAATTAACAGTAAACTAAGGTAATGTTAGGGATAATTGGCATTTTAGGCCATAAATTTTATGTTGTAAATGCCAATATTTCTAAGACTACCGATATTTTGGCGTATTTAGTTTTTAACTTTAACAATTAGCCGTTGATTATTGCAAATGAGAGTTTGAAGGACAATGCACCGCTGTTATGCATAATATCAATAAAATAGCTTAGTTTATGGGTCTGGGTTTTGTCTTAAATAAATAGTGTAAACACATCTCTAAACGATAGATACAACTGATATTATTTCTCAAACATGCGTTAAGAAATTACAGTTTGTATGCAGAAACTGAGGTACATATTCTACTTAAATAGCTGTAATAATTATAGAAAGTATGAAGTAGTCTTGTTATAATTTTTCTTAAAAATATTAATGGAAGTGTTTAATAAAATAATAATTTAAGTACAGTAACTACAAGAATAACAGTTAAAGTTGTTCCTGAAGTACCTAACTTTGAGAACTTCAAGTGACCTCGTAGTAGTTTTTCCGAATTGTGTAGGTATGTTTCGATTGATTTTATGTAGGGTTGGGAATAAAGTTATTTTTATATACAAATTCAGGATAATTTTACATCACATTTTATTTACATTTAATTATACTATACTATATATAATTTGCTATTTTATTCAACAACTTGTTGCCATTTTGTAGGTAGTGACTAAATCCCATTGCTGTAGAAATTTTGGGAATTCTGATCAAAAAACTGCGACAAGTAATTATGATAGTCCTCTCTTGGTGTTAACACTACCTAAAGAATTCTGAAGAGACCGAAACAGGACAAAATCTGAGGGTGCAAGGTCAGGGGCTCGTTATCATGGTGATAAACCACACCCTTTCTGTTGATCGATTCTGGCTTTTTTCTTTACTTCTTGCGAGAGTCTCATCGGCTGTCGGCAGTAGATATTAATGGTATTGCCCGGCGGTGAAAGCTTATAATGAATAACGCCCTTCGAATCCCACCATACACGTAGCATCAACTCGTTGCGAGTCGGAGGAGCTGCGGCCGAAAGCTAGTCTATAACGAAACCTCTGACACTTTTCCTCCATTTTTTTAAATTCACCAATCTACCCGTGTTTATGGTAGTGGATTCCTGGTCGAAAGAGGAAGTGACGTTTGCAGACTTTTATCTGCATCACGCCCGGCGGCGTCCCACGAGAACGGGCGACATCGGCGACGGCTGCCGGCGTCGGTGGTCCAGGCGCGATATCGATGCGGTTTCGGTCGCGTCCCTTATCTCGTGGGAACACATCATATTCGTGTTCTACTCGCGCAGGAAGTGCACATGGAAATTTGTATAGCGTTGCGACAGTTTAATTATAAAGTTTCCTTGTGGTCTTTGTTTCGGCCTGAAGTTGAAATGATATTTGCCGATGAAAACGAATGTTTTCTTTTTATTGTAAAGTTATAGGTATTTAGAGTATCAAATAGAAATAAAGAAAGCAATTACTCCAGTGATTAAATCTAAATAAAATATTTCACTTATCAGATATCTAAACATAACAAAGCATAACATTACAAAACAATACACTTTGAAACAAAAATGTTCCTTTCTTTACAAATATCCTAAACAAAAATCCTAACTTTCTTAATTGTCTTTTATATAGTTTTAAATTTTTGTTTAGTATAACTACTCTACTCGATCAATTGCACGTGCAAAAATTAGAATTCGATGGGAGGAAAAAAATAAGAAGAATTATTATTTAATATTAGCTATGGCTGACATTAATTTAACATCTTTTCTAAAATACATGAAGGAGAAATACGTATTTTTCATATTATAAAAAATCTTATTAAAAATATATATATTACATTTCTGTCCAGCGCTACCACCAATTAAATATTCATAAATATAATAATAGGATTTTTTGTGTATTTGTTTTTAATTAATTTTTATTTGATTATTATTTAATTGCAAAATTCACTTAGCAATTTAAATTTGCTAGATTATACAGCCATATGCAACCCATAAAAAATATGTTAATCCTTGACAGTTGAATTTTGGAGTTGTGCGCATATATTTTAATTTAGTATTTAAACTGAGCAGTCCCTAGGTGAAAGTTGGTAAAAATTTCACTTATCGGTGACGAGAACAAAATTGGCACCACAAAAGCATGATCGACACTTAAGCAAAGTCAAAGATGAGACTGGGATCGAACATTCAAAACGAAGTCAGTACAACGACAGACGAGAATTTATTGTACATTATATACGCATGCGCATAGCCAAGGCCACGTGTGCGGTACTAATAATGACGAAAAACTAAAAGCTCTTCTCGTGCTTCAAATTCTTCAAAGCGAAATAACATATTAAAATCATACGATGTTCTGTTGTGGTGTAACTAGATAACGAGTTTAATGTGCAAAATTGCCAGGACTTTGACATGCTGGAGAATGATAAAATTAAGGGCGAAAGCGTTTCTCAAATCAGACACATGAATTTTCTTCAATTTTTTTGCTAATGCAACAATTTCTCGCAAATAACAGGAATCAAGTTGATATATATATTTATGTATACAAACGCCTCATTCTCATAGTTGCAATAAGTTTTGCAGTTTGCTTCTAAGCGATTAACAATTGGCAATTAATTAAAACAATTCAAAACTTCCTTAGAGCTGTCACTAAACAGTAACTCTATTGAGCTTGGCTTAAGCTCGGCTCCAAGCCTATCGATCTGTAATAATAAAGTTGTAGCAGAGTGCACCGCATCAGTGGGCCGATCAGCCTGACACGACAATATCCCTAAATATGTCGCTACTCGTCACCCGTCCAGTTCGATGGTCTAAGTTAATGATTTATAAGTGTTGTTATATTTCAAAATTTGAATTTTCCCGCATTTTTCAATTAGATACCATCGTTATGGTATTTCCACGCTTTGTCAATTAAAATACATTCATTATATTTACTGTTCCATGACGCAGTTTATTTTTTAGGAAAATTTGGAAAAAATCTTTAAAAAAAAATCGTTAAAAATGTATGAAAATCAAAAAACAAGTAGCCGAAAACCGTCTACAAAAGATTTCACGTCAAACCGTCTAAACACCACACCGGATATAGAAAAATAATTTTTGTTATATATATTATGTAATTACGTGTACGTATTCATTACAGCTAATAGTTCCGCTGCAATACTTAGAAATTGGTCAAATTTACGGTAAATTCAATTTCAGCCTTGAAGAACTTCTGAAAAAAGTGTATTTATCAAAACAATATTTAAAACATTTTGTTTGTGGAACGTTCAATCCTCTATTAAAAATGCATCTACATTTTTCGTATGACATATCGTTAGCTATTTATAAAAATCAGAAAGTGCAAAAATATTTTTTCCAAGACACAATTCTTATAGAAAAACAAAAAGTGCAATGCAAACTATTTCTCACTTTTTCATTATTGCTTAATGGCTTATTAAGAGGTTAACAGGCTTATAAGTAAGCTTGTATGTATAATATCATATACGTATATACACATATATATGTATATATATATATATATATATATATATATATATATATAGATATATATATATATATATATATATATATATATATATATTACATTAGTTTATTAGATAGACGTTGTATTGCAAAAACTTGTAAGGCAACTGGAAACAATATGAAAAAACTGAAAATATGATATTAGTCGAATTATAATTATTACTGCTAATTTTCTTTGAACTCTTAACCAAGGAACGATAAAAATAATTTGACCTATAATACATTCTTTTCTTAGACTTAAGCTATCTTCTCTGATCGTCCAAGTACTATTGAAATCTGTTAAATAATAAGGGTATTTATTAATGTCATAGGACACAACAACGGAACCCATAAACCACTTTAGACACTCTCACTGTGCTAATAAGATAAAGCATGTGCAAATTTTAGCGAAGTCGGTATAACTATAAAGGTTTTAATAAAATCACGGAACCTTAAAAGATATATTCTCTACTCTTTCCTCGACTTCCATCTATTTATGTACTAATTTTAATTAAAAGCAAGTAATTCATAAGGCTGTTTAGTAATTCTTACGGAACCCAATAAAATTTATTTTACAGTCGTTCATTGTCCCCCGGCTATGACATTTCTATTTTTTTTTAATAATTTAAAATACAAAAATCTTAGTAACCCCAAAACTCACGGAACCCTAAAAGATGTATCGTATCTCCTTCCAATGGCTTCAAACTATCTCCATAACAAATGCTATTGAAATCAAATGAACTATAACGGTTTCTATTAATTATATCGGAACCCTAAAAAAGCTTCAAACCCTAAATAAGAATGATTTTCTACATCTTTTGCATCGACCGATGCCACCGTGTTCCATTTCCATAAGCTATCCCATTTCTGGGCAGATACGAATACAGAAAAAAAAAAAATTATCAGCCGATTCGATTCGAACCATCCTTAAATGATACTGATACGTGCATGAGGCAATCGTTTTTCATTTATATATCATTTATATAATTTAATCAGGTTATACGGGTCGTTGCGTTTGCTCCTTGCTTATTTTAACATTTAATTTTATCGACCTATAGAACTATAAGGCTGCACAGGGTAATCTACAAGAATAGAAGTTATAATGTGATATCTAGGACAATGCGCCGCGATGACATGCGGCATGCACGTCCGACGCTATGGCGACATGTCGTTTGCGTCTATTGAGTAACGGCGGTCAATGGAAAACACATGGAAAATACGCGAAACCACCAAACGGCCGTCAGATCACTGCATAGCGTCTTCCATGACCACATTTAATATTAAAATGAGGTCATTAAATTGGTTTTGGGACTTCGTGTAACTTAGTGTACAATCGAAAATGGTTATTCTAAATGTTCTGTTGCAACTTAATAACGATTAATTATCTATCGATACCACATCGATACTATAATTTATTTTGTCTGCACTACTATTGAATTTTTACGACTGTTAAAATATATTTTATGAACGATCCATTTACGTGCGCCGCTTTTAATCGCGTCTCTTATATTTGCAACACTCTGCTTTTTATTCTAGTATATTGCAAGTGCCAAATCTTGACAGACTGCTCATAATAAAACTATGCGTCCATCACCGACTCATAAATAATGGGGTTATGTCTCTACTACACACGACCGTAGCCGCTAATGCGAGTACAACGTCTACGATGTTGACGTGCTCTCGGAGGCACGAAGCGGATGGTTTAATTCGACTAAGTGAAAAAACTCAATACATATTAATTATAATTTACAGAAGATAAACAAAGTAAAGTACAAATTTCCTATATACGTTATTTCTAAAAATATTCCTTTACTACGTGAGAACTCGGAACGTTTTGAGATGCAAAAAAAAAATTTAGTAACAGTAATTCTTTTATTCTATCTTTTCAAATTACTCTTCATCCGGCTTTATATGAAGTTTCATACTTGACAATCAGTTTAAGAAAATCCTTTTTAATCCGCATAAAACACGACTTCGACTGCCTTCTCAAATGCAGCCAATGAATATTCAGGTGATGAAAACAGTCTTACCCGGAGTTGATTTTTCATTTTGTGTAGCATAAAAACGTCACGTGACGCCACTTCGTGACATATGGGTACATCCGTTGTGCTGGCTATAGAGAGCCTTGTTCTGAGCGATGCGGTAGAGTGGCAGATATAATACAGCCACAATGGAGCACGGAAGTGGGCCGGCTCGATCCTTGAGACGCCACACTCCCACAGTATACGGACGTGAAGTAGCAGCTTCTGTTATTACGTTTCGTCTTTCATATAAGTGAGAGTTCCGGTGGCTCATTCCCTCTTCCATCAGACGGTCTACTCCTTTCTCAAAGTTCCTGTAGCCTACTCCTTCCCCGCCAGATATCCTATTCCTTCCTAACCGGCCGTTAACGCGCCAGCAATTCCTTTAGATTTGCGAATGTTCTTAGACAGCAGTGGTCACTTATTTTTTGGCGACTCATATGCTCGTTTGGTTCTTAGAATACCATATAAAAAAAAAGAGTGTGCGGACTCGTTGTCGTGCTGAAGCAGTGCCTTGCCCACAGAGGCCCTTTGTTGTTTACAGCTGTAAAAACTTCTAGAAAGCTTTTGGTACTGCACCATTTGGAATTGATGCTTCTTTGTTCTCGTAAGGCTACCAACGCCAGATAACTCGTCAAAGCCTTAACATTTTGCCTGCACTTTTCGCACGCTT